>OY821519.1:161906665-162231337 GCA_963682025.1 Cordilura impudica
GTTATAGTTATAGTTATAGTTATAGTTATAGTTATAGTTATAGTTATAGTTATAGTTATAGTTATAGTTATAGTTATAGTTATAGTTATAGTTATAGTTATAGTTATAGTTATAGTTATAGTTATAGTTATAGTTATAGTTATAGTTATAGTTATAGTTATAGTTATAGTTATAGTTATAGTTATAGTTATAGTTATAGTTATAGTTATAGTTATAGTTATAGTTATAGTTATAGTTATAGTTATAGTTATAGTTATAGTTATAGTTATAGTTATAGTTATAGTTATAGTTATAGTTATAGTTATAGTTATAGTTATAGTTATAGTTATAGTTATAGTTATAGTTATAGTTATAGTTATAGTTATAGTTATAGTTATAGTTATAGTTATAGTTATAGTTATAGTTATAGTTATAGTTATAGTTATAGTTATAGTTATAGTTATAGTTATAGTTATAGTTATAGTTATAGTTATAGTTATAGTTATAGTTATAGTTATAGTTATAGTTATAGTTATAGTTATAGTTATAGTTATAGTTATAGTTATAGTTATAGTTATAGTTATAGTTATAGTTATAGTTATAGTTATAGTTATAGTTATAGTTATAGTTATAGTTATAGTTATAGTTATAGTTATAGTTATAGTTATAGTTATAGTTATAGTTATAGTTATAGTTATAGTTATAGTTATAGTTATAGTTATAGTTATAGTTATAGTTATAGTTATAGTTATAGTTATAGTTATAGTTATAGTTATAGTTATAGTTATAGTTATAGTTATAGTTATAGTTATAGTTATAGTTATAGTTATAGTTATAGTTATAGTTATAGTTATAGTTATAGTTATAGTTATAGTTATAGTTATAGTTATAGTTATAGTTATAGTTATAGTTATAGTTATAGTTATAGTTATAGTTATAGTTATAGTTATAGTTATAGTTATAGTTATAGTTATAGTTATAGTTATAGTTATAGTTATAGTTATAGTTATAGTTATAGTTATAGTTATAGTTATAGTTATAGTTATAGTTATAGTTATAGTTATAGTTATAGTTATAGTTATAGTTATAGTTATAGTTATAGTTATAGTTATAGTTATAGTTATAGTTATAGTTATAGTTATAGTTATAGTTATAGTTATAGTTATAGTTATAGTTATAGTTATAGTTATAGTTATAGTTATAGTTATAGTTATAGTTATAGTTATAGTTATAGTTATAGTTATAGTTATAGTTATAGTTATAGTTATAGTTATAGTTATAGTTATAGTTATAGTTATAGTTATAGTTATAGTTATAGTTATAGTTATAGTTATAGTTATAGTTATAGTTATAGTTATAGTTATAGTTATAGTTATAGTTATAGTTATAGTTATAGTTATAGTTATAGTTATAGTTATAGTTATAGTTATAGTTATAGTTATAGTTATAGTTATAGTTATAGTTATAGTTATAGTTATAGTTATAGTTATAGTTATAGTTATAGTTATAGTTATAGTTATAGTTATAGTTATAGTTATAGTTATAGTTATAGTTATAGTTATAGTTATAGTTATAGTTATATAGTAAACTGTTATACCAGCGAGTAGTGTAGTGTATATAAGAATAAATAAAATCGAGAATATCGAGGCATAAGATACTAAAAAACTTTAACGTAATTTCTTTATCAAGTATAGTGATAAACGATGACACATACAAGGCGCAGAATAGAGGGAGTATAAATGAGACACAAAGAAAACAAAGATCCTGAAAAAAAAATAGTTTGGTAGTCTATTTGTAGTTGTTGGGAAGGAAGAAGTTCGTAGGGTTTATACATTAAAGAATGTACTCGTATGTTTGTCTAAAGCAGCATGAGGTATATAAGTACATTTGTTTTTGCCTGTTCTAACATCATGTCATTACAGTAAATCGGCTGTTGAATGGTACAAAAAAAAATTATGTGAGTCCGATCACAGGGGAGATGTGTAAACATCTAGTAATTAAAGATTTTTTATGTCACTTTTTTAAAATCAAACAGAAAGCGTCATCTATGTATCACTTATATACTTGTGGGGTTGTTGTATTATGTATATGTTATACGTTAATATTGTGAAATTTTTGTCGTTTTACAGCAATGGGTTGTTAAATTAGCTGAAACAATTTTATATCATCAGCCCAATTCTAAACAAAAATTCCGCACGAAATATCTCGCTTCACCCTTTTAATTTATCTTTAAAATAAATTTATTTTCGTTTGCACACACAAAAAAATAGAAAATTAATTGTCATTAAGCAAAACTGGCTTCGGAATTCCATGATGCCACTTATTAATTTTTTTGTTCACGCGGAATTTATAATTGGAGGATTTTTTTCTCGAGAAAAGTATTTTCCGTGAGAAAGAAATTCCTTGAGAATATTCGTAATTGGGCTGCATAACTTTTTCACCATTACAATCATATTTCACACCGATTTGTCTTACGGCTCCCAGCGTAACATGTTACGCTGTTTTTGTGATTGTATTGCGAAATAGAAATTTACCCCCCTGCGCGTATAGATGTTTACACATCAAAAATTGTGTCAATTTCATACAAAGCGATGAGAATCCACCCAACTGCGCAGAACAAAGACCCATAGAAAGAAATTGGATTCATGCAAAAAGACTGCTCGGAAATGGTCTGTGTACAACAAAAGGTTCACTAAAAGCAATATTCATACAAATCAATTAACAATTAAAATGTTGATTAAAACAAATTTCCATTAATTCACTGCAAAATCTGTTATTTCATCCAAAAGTTATTGCAATTTATTTATGTGCGTAATCATTATTATCACCTGAAAATACCGAAAATGGCATTTACGCACTTTACTGATGAATAAGTTTAATCAACCGATGCAAAAGTATAAATTTGTTTAGTTTTATGTATAACAAACAATTTCCTTAATTACACTGTTCAAGTTTTTGACACGAAATTTCTGGTACTAACGTGAAAACCATACGGTTGTGTTTGGATGAGCCCCATGACTACTACTCCACCGATGAATGTGCCAATTTGGCTCATTGGGAAAAATTAATGGCGTTTTGTTTGAATTTCGGTCAATTTGTCCATTTTTGACCATTTTCAGCCCATTTAAGTCACTTTTCCTGTATTAAAAATTTCTTGTGTTATCTTTATACGGCTCGCAATTACTGTTTCCACTATTAGAACTCGCATTTCAACTGAAAAAATCAACATTTTTAACATATTTTCATGATTTTTGCCCATTTTTCATCGATTTTCCCCATTTTTTGCTGTTTTTATGCGTATTTTTGTAATTCTTGCGCAAACTTATCGACATAATTCTTACCGTTTTTCCTTTTTACAATATATTATGCAATATTATTGCCATTTCAAGCAACTCAACACACTTCTAAAATACAAAAGCCATCCTTTTTTACGCTTTTTCGGTATAAAAATGAATGGAAATGCGTGTTTCTCCGTATTAATGTAATTAATTTTAATTTGGCAATTGAAATGAAGATATATGCAATGGAATGTTATTCGTTGTCCTGAAATATTTTAGCATAACTTTTTAGCATTATTTTAAAGCAGTTGGCATAATTTTGGCACAATTTTAACAGTGATGTGGCACATTTTGTAAAAGAACTGTTGGCAACACTGGTTGTTGAGTAAACAAACTGCGTTGTTTAATTTTTTGATTTCTTGTTAATAAATTGAGTTTTCCAGTTTGAAGTGATTACTTTTAAGGGTAAAAAATGGATAAATGCCTGAAAAACTTCAATCATTACTATTATATGTGCGGAAAGTGGACCATTATGTCGTCTAAGAAAAAAATTACTGATGAAATTGCAACATTGTACGAGCAGTACTTCAATATTCCAGTGATTCGTAATGTTGACTGGGTGCCTAAAATGGCTTGTGCATCGTGTGTAGTACGTTTGTACGATTGGCGAACAGGTCGTCGGGAAAGCATGCCATATGTAATACGTGGGATTCGCAATATACTCCAGAGTATCAAAAACGAGATTGGTTACCTAGAAGAAATCGTCTAATCGGACAGCAGAACGTTATCCACGTTAAGGTATTGCTGCCACCATTGCACATTAAACTTGGGTTAATGAAGAATTTCATCAAAGCGTTACTTGTGCGTGGAAATAGATTGGCGTTTGGGCGATTGGAGTACATTTTTCCACGCTTGAGTGAAGCGAAAATTAAAGAAGGTAAATAAATATTTGGAATTCTTTTTCCGCCAAACCAAGTTGAAGCATTCTTGAAAGTTTTTATATAAAATCATATATTGAATTCAGGTGTGTTGAATGGCCCAGACATTCGCAAACTGATGAAGGATGAAGACTTCAACAACGTTCTTCAAGAGGAGGAACTCATCGCTTGGGATAGCCTGAAAGCAGTGATCGAAAAAGTTCTCGGCATTCATCGGGTGGACAATTGGCGTGCCATTGTTGAAGATATGCTGCAACCTTTCGCAAACATCGGTGTTTGAATGTCGTTGAAAGTGCATTTCATGCATCACCACCAGGATCACTTTGAGCGTCAGTTGCCGTCTGAATCAGATGAGCATGGGGAACGTTACCACCAGGTATCAGCACAGTTGGAACACTGGTAAAGTGGAAAAAAATTAGATTCACTTTTGGCAGATCTTTGCTGGAATTTGTTAATGGAATTGGAGGATAACGAATGATATTCCATTGCATATTTCTATATTTCAAATGCCAATTTAAAATTAATTACATTTAAAATTAATCCATTCATTTTTATACCGAAAAAATGTATTCAACCACAAAAAATTTATTTAAATCAATAAAAAACGCGAAAATCATCCGAAAAAGCCTAAAACGTGTGTTGAGTTGCTTGAAATGGCAATAATATTGCATAATATATTGTAAAAAGGAAAAACAGTAAGAATTATGTCGATAAATTTGCGCAAGAACTACAAAAAAGCGCATAAAAACAGCAAAAAATAGGTAAACTCGATGAAAAGTGGCCAAAAATCATGAAAATAGGCTAAAAATGTTGATTTTTTCAGTTGAAATGTGCGTTCTAATGGAAATGGTAATTGCGAGCCGTATAAAGATAACATAAGAAATTTTGAATACTGGAAAAGTGACTTAAATGGGCTTAAATGAGCTGAAAATGGTCAAAAATTGACAAATTGACCGAAATTCAAACAAAACGCCATTAATTTTTCCCAATAAGCCAAATTAGCACTTTCATCGGTGGAGTAGTAGTCATGGGGCTCATCCAAACACAACCATATGGTTTTCACGTTAGTACCATTTTACAACTTGAACAGTGTTATTAACTACACTCACTACAATATTGGCATCGGATTACTATACTTTATTTTAAATTAATTTCTTAACTGAACTTTTATATACATAGAAATTTCTTCCGAACAACAAGGTCAGCCTTAGATAAAGCTACTTACTTGAAATATTGTTTAAATTCTTTAACACACAAATAAATTTCTTCAATGAATCTAGGGCAATGGGTATACCAAACTGAAGCCATTCGCACCTTTATCACAAAAGTTGAGTTTTCATGTTGGCTTATTTTAAAACTAAGCGCATTAGTATATTGATATTCAGCATCGTTTATATCCATTCCATACATTTCGTTAGTAAGTGTAGACAAGACATCATTTTTAAAGATATTTGGTGGGCCTGTTAAATCATCTTTGCCAACAGAAAAAATGCGTTGATGGTTAAATACCTCAGGGGTAATATTTATAATTTGTATGCCTCCTAAAGCTCCAGTTACACATACTTCTTTGCCTAGTGTTGCATGTATTTTAGCCTCACTCATTGTAAGCGTTCCAACTTTACGACCCATATTGACATTTTCTATTCTCGTACTTCGTAATACTAGAATATTCAATCGATGAAAATCAAAACTGATCTCCATTTTCATCTGATCGATACCAATTTGTTCTTTGCTTTCTAAAGTTTTTTTCTTAGTTTCATCCCTTTTAAAATTGTTTTTAAACAATTTATAATTGTCCACAATGCGTTTTCCAAATCCCATTAATTCCACAATAGTTTCTTGATTGGCTATAAAAGCAATAATAATTCAATTAATTGTAATTACCTTAGTTATATACAAAAATACTCATACCTATTACGTCCAAGTTATTAAATTTTATGTTAGCTATTTGAATTGGTTCCACTTCTGTCGAAGATTTTATGATATTTATATCCATTGTAATTAAAGCATCTTCAAATTCATGTCCTCTGTCCCCTGTTTAAATAGAAAACGTAAGAACACTGAACTTTTCCAAAAATTTTGATTTTTTTATTTATTTATAGATTGGTGGTATTGCAAAGGTGCGAGCCTAACAGCTATGGAAATAGTTTCCTACATCTTGCACTTATAAAGAAATATATGATGGAGAAAACAACTGCAACGTAAACTTTTGTTGGATAGTTTTACGTACGAAATAAAAACACATTATTTACTATCTGTTGGTTATGAAAAGATTAATTTTAATTTAGTATTTTTCTTATTAGTATGGTTTTCTACACATCTAACTTACAATCTAGGGTTGAGTGGCTCAGTAGAATCTGCTCAATATGTGATCACAGTCAAACAAAAAAAGTCCAAAGAACAGTTTGTATTCGTACCAAGAATCATATATAATAATTATATATGATTAATAGTTATATATGATTCCTGCCACTGTCATTACTAATGGAGACATCTCCGTAAATGATAAAAATAGCAACTTTTTGAAGACATCAAGGTATGTAGTGGTTGTGAGCACGGTTTGATTTGTGACATGAATTCCATTTTGTTGGAATCATAAATTGTGTCGATCCCCTAGCAACAGTACTAGAAGACTACCCTGGAAAAAGTGTATAATGCACTTATATTAACATATGGACCTTTTTACCAATTAATAAGATTAATACGTATTTTCGGGGATAGCCCGAAATTTTAAAAAATAAGCGCTAATATTAAAATATAATCAAGAGGATTTCTCCAAATAGTTAAGATGATTATTCATTTATTAAGAATTGTTTATAAATTTTCAGACGTCCCAAGAAAAATCTAAAATTCAATTATAATTTTTTTTTTAATTAAATCAAAAATTTTCAATACAAATCGATTTTAAACCCTCAAAGCAGGCGCGCACTCAGGGGGGGTTTTGGGGGTTCAAACCCCCCCCCCAAAATCATATGAAAAAAAAATTCATCCAAAATAACAAAAACATATTTAAAATATATAAAACATATTTTATTTATTTTGTTCTTTTGTACTGTCCAGATGAAACATTCTAAGCAACAATATTTTTCTGCATGGGCTTTAGTGCTACTGTTTCTACATACAATGCTTTTTTGCTACGACGCAAAGAAGAAGTAAAGTACAAAGCAAAATATCGAGCTGTGCTTGATCAAGAAAGACAGCGTGTATCGTTTCTTTCTTGTGTACAACAAAGTCAACTCGCAATTACAAGAAGGTTTATATGTATTTAAACATACGTACGTTTGCATGTTCAGCGATATATGTACATACATTTTTTCTACTGAGACACCGTACTGCACTTGTTCTCCGCTCTTCTTCGTGATTTTTATGAATAATTTTTTTTTCTTCGATTGCATTATTTTTTACTTATTTTTGATAGACACGCGCCAATTTTCATTAAAGAACAGTTATCGCAGTAGCGATTGACTGCAACATCATCAGAGGTCAGTTTTGATTATTTAGTTTGTGTTAAAGTTTTAAAGTAATAACATCATAACATATAATGTGAAATTCAATTACAAACTATTTCCAAAAAAATATTTTAAAGCGAGGAGCAGATAGTAGTGAAGAAAGTACCAGTGCACCTAAAATTCGCAATGCGGAGGTGGCAATACAAAATGTACGTTTTTTCCTTCCGATTTACATGTTTTAATATTTTTGTTATTAAAATTGTATGTATTTGTAGAAATTTTCAAACGATGTTTGCAACTTTTGTAAAAAAAAATAATGATAAAGAAAAATATGAAGTTTTAACGAATGCATGGGTACCTAATTTAACCTTTAAGTTCCCGTCCTCTGGCGACCGAAACCTAAAATTCCAGTACAAATGGTCAACAACTTATTCCTGGTTAGTTTATTCGCCATCTGAAGACGGTGCCTATTGCATTTTTGTGTTGCTTGTGGGTGGGAGACTGTTGGACATACAATCCACCAAAAGACCAATGCATTTGTGCAAAATTCATTCCGCAATTGCAAAAAGCAATTGAGAAGTTTAACGAGTACCAGCAAAAAGATTATCACAAAAGGGCAATGATAGAAGCGGCAAATTTTAGATTAGTTTACGAAAATAATAAAATAATATTTTATCTGAAATCGACACAGGACGTAAAAAACAACAAAAAGAAAATAGAGAAAAATTGGCATCTATAATACGTGTGGTTCTTGTATGTGGAAGGCAAGGTCTGGCTTTAAGAGATCATAGAGATCAAGGACCACTCTCTTTAGAAATGCCAACTGAAAATGACGGAAATTTCAGGGCTTCATTACGTTTATCTATGGACAGTGGAAATGAGACGTTAAGAAAGCATATTGAAGCTGCAGCTGGTAATGCTAACTACATAAGCTGGCGGATTCAAAATGAGATTATTGCAACAGCAGGCGAGTTGATACAAAAAAAAAATTATCAACCGTATCAATACTGCCAAGTGTTTCGCCGTTATTGCTGATGAAACAACTGATGTAAGCGGTGTTGAGCAATTTTCACTATGCATTCGGTACGTCCATAACTTCGAAAATGAGCAAATGCTGAGAGAGGACTTTCTTTGCTTTGTTCCAGTTAAAGATACAACTGGAAAGGGTCTTGCAGGCGTACTCCTGGAGAAACTAAAAGAACTTAACATTAACCTTACATATCTAAGAGGCCAAGGTAAATTTATTAATTGTTTTATTTTCAAACAGCCTTATTATGATATTTTTTTAAAGGCTATGATGGTGCGCGTTCCATGAGTGGACAATTCAACGGTTGTGCTGCGGTCATCCAATAGCAATATCCGGAAGCTGTTTATGTTCATTGCGGAAATCATAGTTTGAATTTAGCCATTGCAAATGCCTGCAAAATACCCGCTGTTAGAAACTGTATTTCTTTAATAAAAGAGACGGTCAATCTGTTTCGTTCATCCTCTAAGGCTGGTAAAGTCCTGAAAGATCTCATTCTGCAATCGGAACCAAATTCAAAGCAGGTGCGACTTCTGAAATTTTGCGAAACGCGTTGGGTTGAGTACTTAGACTCCCAGTCCTTATTTTTCGATGTCTTTCAATGCATATGTGCGGCTTTGGAACAGCTTGATAATGAGCATTTGAGGTCTGACGTGTCAAAACCACATGCTCTTTTGGCGGCAATCCATACGCCCCAATTTATTATTTCTATCGCGGTCCTTAAGCCCATTTTCGCTCTGTCATAAAACTTAAGCATATTGCTACAGCAAAAAAACTGCGATTTAAGCAGCTGCGTCGCCTTTTCAAATAATTTGTTTGCCGAGGTGAATGATATGCGTGAGAATGCCGAACAAACGTTCAGACGCATTTTTGACTCTGTACAACAAATTGCTAAAGATGTTGATATAGACATTAAAATTCCGCGTTTAGCTAATCATCAGACAAATCGTGATAATTATTAAGGTGGGCCAGAGGACTACTATCGGTGGTCCATATACATACCATTCTTGGATCATTTTCTGGAGGAACTTAAGGATTGATTTGTGAAACATGGAAAGCTGTTGTCAAAAATAGAAAATATTTTGCCGAAAAAATGCGTTACACTCAACGATGCTCATATAGAGGAAACAGTTCGTGTTTTGGCATCGCAATGGCCTAATGATTTAGAGATCGCTGAGGAATTTGTGGCGGAATTAAAAATGTGGAAGAGGTAAATTATATCAGTTTTTCATTTGATTTTAAATTATTTCAAATATATTTTTCTTTGAAATTTATTTTTAACGTCAATTTGCAGGCACAACTTGAATCAGACAGATCCACCTGGAACATTTATTGATTGCTTAAATGTGTGTGATGCCAGGATGTTTCCATACACAAATCGATTGTTAAAAATCAGTGCAACTCTACCAGTTTCTGTGGCTTCGAGTGAACGGTCATTTTCATCGCTTCGAAGACTCAAAACATATCTAAGAAGCCAAACTGGTGCAGAGAGGCTCAATGGTCTGGCTCTACTAAACATCCATAGGGATGTCAACATTAATATTGAAGACATCTTAAATATAATGGCCCAATGTAGTAGAAAAATGGACATTGTTCTATAAATAAAAAATGATTTAAGAATATTAAACCCCCCCCCCAAATATTTTTCTGTGTGCGCGCCTGCCTCAAAGTGTATATATCAGTTTGTCATTCCGTTTAAAATGCATCGAAATAAATTCCTGAGCCCATAAACCATATATTTTCTTGATCCTTAAAAGGAGAAAAGTTGTTTTTTAAAAAATATATTTTTTTAAGTACCATTCTTCAAAAAGTATCTTTCTTAAAGTGTTCTTTTTTAAAATACCTTTTTAGAAAAGTACCTGGTTTTTTAAGTAGCTTTCCTTAAAAAGTATAATTTTTTTTACTTTACCTCGTTTTAGAAAGTACCTATTCTCTAAAAAGTGTTTTTCTTGAAAAATAACCATTAAAAACATCTTTTCTTAAACAAGTACATTTTCTTAAAAACCTACCCTTTTTAAAAAAGAACATTTTCTTAAAAAGTATGTTTTTAAAGTACCCTTTTTTTTAAAAAAAAAAAGTACTTTTTCAAAAGGATAACTTTCTTCTTAAAATAAATTTTCTTAGAAAGTTACCTTTTCTCAAACAAGGATCTTTTATATAAAATAACTTTTTTTAAATAATTTTTTTTTTAAGTAAATTCTTTTAAAGTACTTTTAAAAAAATCACATTTTCCTGGTATATGGCAAACCGAAAATTGCCAAGATTTTTAGAAACTTTTATGTTGAAATACCGCATAATTTTTAGCTCTCAAAATATTAAAAAATATTATTCCTTATTGTGAATATTGGTATTCTGTTGTAACGCATTGAACAATGAATTGCGACCCCATAAAATATTTGTATTCTTAATCCCTATAATAACTCGAGTCCATATAATGTCCGTACATGCGTCTGTCTGTCTGTCTTTTGAAATTACGGTCATTCAACAAAATAAACCATTTACCTGGGTAAAGTTGAAATAATATTGTTTGTCGTTACTACGATCAGGTTGGTATTTGAAATGGGTTAAATCGGGCATCATTGTGTCAAGATATGATATAAAATACCCCAAAAAGTTAAAAAAAAAAAAATCAATGTATTTGCTGAAATAATTTGGTACTAAATTTAACAAATTGTTTACTTTTTCAAATATTTTGTTTACATTTATTATCAATACTCAAACCGAAGTGGAGGGTATCAAAAATACGGCACATCCGAATTTAATACTCTTGTTTAAAATTGTTTTTGTTTTTTCGTATTAGATGTATCATTAAATTAACATATTTCTAGCCAATTCAGATAAAAATATTTTAAAATTGCTTTTCTTTAATATTAATATCTGGAATATTTTAGGCAAGAATCATGGTTTTTTATTACAAGAAATTATAATAGAAACTGCCCAAAAAGAAAAACAATTAAAAATTTAATTAGTGCTCGAATTTAAAGTTTCAGTATCGGCAACAATTTTAAAGTGGTAGCCGTAGCCAACATTTGTTGTAATATTGAGTTTAAGACGCCAGTGGAGGGTATCAAAGATTCGGTACAGCCGAATTTAACACTGCGTATTTAGCAAAAAAAAAAATATAGAAATAAAAACAAATTAATTTTTAGGTGTTATTCGAGAAGAAAATCTGTATTTTATTTTATTAGGATAATATTACCTTAAAAATGCACAAATGGTGTTTTCAGCGTAGAACGAATTGTATGAAAGTACCAAAACGATTGATTTTATAAGTTAACAAATAAAAGTGAGAAGGTGGCGAACAATATCTAAATACCGTTAACGATTTAACCCAAAAATGGCTAATTGACTCAAAGGCGGAAAAGTTCAAAGAAAATATTAAATTGTACTTAAACATTGCCGGCCACCTTGCCACATCAAGGTATGTTGCAACAATAATAACAAATAATTTAAATATCTTAAAATAAGGCATAGTTCAGCATAGTTCGGCACAGCCAAATTTAACACTCTTACTTGTTCTTTTTCTATTGTTGGGTTTGTTTGGAGTAGCACTGGGGCTATACCATCTTCACCTGGCGTGTTGTTTCTTTTCAGTTTTTGTACAGCGCATGTAATTTCCTCGATGTTAGGGGCATCTATGGATATTGTGTCGTTGGTTGTTGTAGACGCATCAGTATGTGAGGAGCTTTCTATGCTATCGTCGGCAATGTTGCTGATTTCTTCGAAATGCTGCCTCCATATTTGTGTTTGTTCTTCTACGTTTACATCTTTTACTGCATGATTTCGATTCATATTTTGGTTTGAGAGATGACTTATTATTTGATGTAAATCCTTCATGTTGTTCGCGCCTGCAGCTGCTTCTGCTTCGCTGACTATAGTTTCAATATGTAGTGTGTTTGTAGAATCAACGTTGACAAACCTTCTGTTTATAACTTGATCCCGCATTCCAATTGGTCTGGCAAATACATGCATTTACCTGAGCGTGAGAAACGCTGAATAGGCGATTGTATAAGTTAAGGCATGTCACACATTATGAAAGACATGCCAACAAATATTCGCGCCGCAAATATGGCGAACACGTCAGTCCGCCATTCGCTCCGCGAATATGGCGAATAATACAGTCCGCCCAAATATGGCGAATAAGTCAGTCCGCCAATTATGTCGTCCAATATGGTGAACAAATCAGTTCACCATTCATTTTTCATGTTTAAAGAAAACATACCGCCCAATATGATGGACATTCATATGTCGCCATTCATTTCTGTAAAAATAAATATGTTACCACCCAGCTTGACGTATATTTTATTTCGTCATTTATTTTATGAATGTTTTGCCCGCATCAAATTACTCTCAACGGGCACGAGTATGTTGCAATATCACATTGCATTGTTTTACATTTATTTTTATGTCGCAATATCATATTGCATTCCCAGGCATTTTTTATTTATTATTTTTCTGGCACCGATTACGGCCATTCACACTTTTATTTGTTTTGGGTGTCAGTTTCACAAAACATTTCCTCAAACCGCTGCATTTTATTTAATTGTCTTGTCCCCTAATTCTGCAACGTAAACAGTCCTCAAGTCAGTGCACTTGAAACTTTCACGATTTATGATTGTGAAACTAAGGCACTTGACTTGAATTTATGTCAACCATATGTTTTGATTGAGTTGCGTTTTTTATGGTTTTCAGGTTTGGCTTGCTTTGGTATTTTTTCGGTGGTGTTTCTCTGTCGCTGAGGATTTGACTTTTCTTTATATTGATTACTATTAAGTAAAATAGAGTTAGTTAGCGTCAGAACTCAGACCTACATAGTAGGTAAAGAAATTATGTTATAAATGAGTATTGAAATAAAACGGTCGTGTAATTAAGAAAAATACGCAACGTTAAATAATAGAAGTGAAAAACATAATTTTTATTGTATGAAACAGCAAAACTTTAAATGGAAGCTGTTGCAAATTTTAATAAAGTTCATAAATTGAAACAAAATACTTACATAGTAAGAACAATAAATAAAACAATTGTAAAAGAATAAATAAAATAATTGGCGCCCAACACAGAAAAACTCACGTATCCCTGATGTGTTAAAACAGTGTAATCGTGGAAAATTAAACAAAAAAACTAAATACGCGGGACCAAAGTGGTTAAAACAAAAACTCACGTGTTAGAAAAGTGTAATCGTGGAAAGTTGAAAACTAAGAGTGGAAGTGCTAACAGCTAAAAAAGTATCTCACAAACTAAACCAAACTATAAATTGGAAACTAAAAACTAGATTTTGCAAACAACAAAAAAATAATTTCGAGTTCAACATTCTAAATATCGTAAAAAAACCCGGCCTATAATCATCAGTAAAACACCAAAAAAATACAACAACTACACCTTCTCGAGATAAATCCTGTGCAGTCATCATCAACATACGCTGCGAGGCCCAAAAGCAGCAGGAAACAAAATAAGATGGAATTCCAAAACACCTTCATGTTTATGTAAGTTAGCCTAGTAATTTTTCAATACAATAAATTTTTAAGCGACGACTCTGGCGTTAAAAATTCCTGTAAAGTAAAATTTATAAACCCTAATTATCCTTTGTGAAAAATTAATTATTTAAAAATTGGAATTTTTTTTTTTGAACTAAAAGTTAATTATTTAATAATTTAAAATTTTTTTACGTAAAATTGTTGTAGTTGTTGCATAAACTAAAAATTCCTGTGAAGTTTAAAGCTAAAATTATTTTTCTGGTATATAGAGTTAAAAAAATTATTGTAAATTAAAATTTTTCTCTAAAGCCCTAAATCTTATCCTATGTGGAAAATATTAATTATTTAAAATTGTTTAAATTTGCTAAACTAAATTCTATCAAAAAAAAAAAAAGAAAAAAAATTATCTAATCCTAAATCCGTTGCGAACAATTAATTAATATTTAAATATTTAAAATTCCTTTTTTGTTCCATAAATAAATTATCCTAGGCTAAAACTATTTTTCTTTTCAAAATGACGTACGACTCTGACACTTCATCTGAACATTATCCACAGATAGAAGACGAATTAGAGACACTTATAAATATTTACACCATAAGGGAAGAAGATAGGGAAACCTTACGAAGGCTATCCAGTGCAATAACTAGGATAAAGAGTATCGCAAGGGCTAAATATCTAAGGAACAACGCTAAACGGAAACCCATTAGGCTTTAGGAAAGATTCCCATGACAATATGCTTCTGACGATTGATGACTTAGACCACGGGCATGCACCTCATCGTATTAATAAGAATGGAAAGGATTAAGACCACAATTAGAGGGAAAAGAATTTTTTTTTTTAGCCAACAGGCAAATTTAATAATTTGTACTAGATTTTAGGAAAAGGAAGACACTCTTCCAATTTCTTAAGAAAAATAATGAATAATTTTTTTTTTCCCCCTCAAAGAGCGAGAATATTATTAAGTAATTATTACAAGGACGAAAATGCAAAAGAAGGAAAAGAATAGAAACTTGGTTTTATTTTGTTTTCTATTAAACAAAAATAAAAAGGTTCTAACAAACAAGAACAAGCAAATTAAAGCATAATTTTTTTAAGAAAATTTTGGCATTTGATTTACGTTGTGAACAACACCTTTCCACAGGCAAATTCGTTCAACAGTAATACATCTTATTATTCTTTTTATTCTTAAGATGTTGTAATAAATAAATTAACCTGAAGGAAAACCTAAACTTTAAGCAAATTAAATTTATTTTTAAAACATAAATAACAACTCACATAGTGAGGAGGTGCAACAAATAGTTGCACCCACATTAAAATTACTTAAATTTAAAATAAAAAATTTTTTTTTAAAGTAAAAACAACCGTATTGAATAATTGAAATTGTAAAACAAAAAAATTAAAGTAACAGCAACCATATTGAATAATTGAATAAATTTTTTTTAAATGTTACTTAAAACAAAATTAAATTGATAAACAAAAATTAAAGCACAAAAGAAAATGAAAATTAAATTTGGATTCGGTGAATTCGCTAAAGGAACAAAAATTCCCATGAACATCGAAGAATCTTTTTTTTTTATGAAAACTTACATAGTAAGGAGTGGCAACAAATAGTTGAACCACATTTTATTAACCTAAACTAGATTCTTAAGACAAAATTAAACTTCCAAAACAAGAAATTAAATTAATTATTGAACAATTGAAAAAAAAAAGAAAAACCTTTTAACATTTTTTTAAAAAAATCTTAGAACAAACTATAAGATGATTTTTTTTTTTTTTTTCTTCCACAACTTACATAATAAGTAAATGCAACAAAATAGTTGCATCCACATTAGATTAAGCAATAATATAATAGGAAATTAATATTTCCAGTAATATGTAATAATAAGATTTCATCATTTGAATCTGGCGAAGTAGCCAAGTGTATGAATAGCTACATTATATTAAAAAAATTGTACAAGAAAAGCATTTTCCTCATTTTGGCAGCAGCTTAGAAACACCGATAAATTTTGTCTTGAAAATTTACTGAACAAAAGTACAGGTCATTGCAACACAATTTCGGCCTACAGCGTGCCAGAACTCAGACCTACATAGTAGGTAAAGAAATTATGTTATAAATGAGTATTGAAATAAAACGGTCGTGTAATTAAGAAAAATACGCAACGTTAAATAATAGAAGTGAAAAACATAATTTTTATTGTATGAAACAGCAAAACTTTAAATGGAAGCTGTTGCAAATTTTAATAAAGTTCATAAATTGAAACAAAATACTTACATAGTAAGAACAATAAATAAAACAATTGTAAAAGAATAAATAAAATAATTGGCGCCCAACACAGAAAAACTCACGTATCCCTGATGTGTTAAAACAGTGTAATCGTGGAAAATTAAACAAAAAAACTAAATACGCGGGACCAAAGTGGTTAAAACAAAAACTCACGTGTTAGAAAAGTGTAATCGTGGAAAGTTGAAAACTAAGAGTGGAAGTGCTAACAGCTAAAAAAGTATCTCACAAACTAAACCAAACTATAAATTGGAAACTAAAAACTAGATTTTGCAAACAACAAAAAAATAATTTCGAGTTCAACATTCTAAATATCGTAAAAAAACCCGGCCTATAATCATCAGTAAAACACCAAAAAAATACAACAACTACACCTTCTCGAGATAAATCCTGTGCAGTCATCATCAACATACGCTGCGAGGCCCAAAAGCAGCAGGAAACAAAATAAGATGGAATTCCAAAACACCTTCATGTTTATGTAAGTTAGCCTAGTAATTTTTCAATACAATAAATTTTTAAGCGACGACTCTGGCGTTAAAAATTCCTGTAAAGTAAAATTTATAAACCCTAATTATCCTTTGTGAAAAATTAATTATTTAAAAATTGGAATTTTTTTTTTTGAACTAAAAGTTAATTATTTAATAATTTAAAATTTTTTTACGTAAAATTGTTGTAGTTGTTGCATAAACTAAAAATTCCTGTGAAGTTTAAAGCTAAAATTATTTTTCTGGTATATAGAGTTAAAAAAATTATTGTAAATTAAAATTTTTCTCTAAAGCCCTAAATCTTATCCTATGTGGAAAATATTAATTATTTAAAATTGTTTAAATTTGCTAAACTAAATTCTATCAAAAAAAAAAAAAGAAAAAAAATTATCTAATCCTAAATCCGTTGCGAACAATTAATTAATATTTAAATATTTAAAATTCCTTTTTTGTTCCATAAATAAATTATCCTAGGCTAAAACTATTTTTCTTTTCAAAATGACGTACGACTCTGACACTTCATCTGAACATTATCCACAGATAGAAGACGAATTAGAGACACTTATAAATATTTACACCATAAGGGAAGAAGATAGGGAAACCTTACGAAGGCTATCCAGTGCAATAACTAGGATAAAGAGTATCGCAAGGGCTAAATATCTAAGGAACAACGCTAAACGGAAACCCATTAGGCTTTAGGAAAGATTCCCATGACAATATGCTTCTGACGATTGATGACTTAGACCACGGGCATGCACCTCATCGTATTAATAAGAATGGAAAGGATTAAGACCACAATTAGAGGGAAAAGAATTTTTTTTTTTAGCCAACAGGCAAATTTAATAATTTGTACTAGATTTTAGGAAAAGGAAGACACTCTTCCAATTTCTTAAGAAAAATAATGAATAATTTTTTTTTTCCCCCTCAAAGAGCGAGAATATTATTAAGTAATTATTACAAGGACGAAAATGCAAAAGAAGGAAAAGAATAGAAACTTGGTTTTATTTTGTTTTCTATTAAACAAAAATAAAAAGGTTCTAACAAACAAGAACAAGCAAATTAAAGCATAATTTTTTTAAGAAAATTTTGGCATTTGATTTACGTTGTGAACAACACCTTTCCACAGGCAAATTCGTTCAACAGTAATACATCTTATTATTCTTTTTATTCTTAAGATGTTGTAATAAATAAATTAACCTGAAGGAAAACCTAAACTTTAAGCAAATTAAATTTATTTTTAAAACATAAATAACAACTCACATAGTGAGGAGGTGCAACAAATAGTTGCACCCACATTAAAATTACTTAAATTTAAAATAAAAAATTTTTTTTTAAAGTAAAAACAACCGTATTGAATAATTGAAATTGTAAAACAAAAAAATTAAAGTAACAGCAACCATATTGAATAATTGAATAAATTTTTTTTAAATGTTACTTAAAACAAAATTAAATTGATAAACAAAAATTAAAGCACAAAAGAAAATGAAAATTAAATTTGGATTCGGTGAATTCGCTAAAGGAACAAAAATTCCCATGAACATCGAAGAATCTTTTTTTTTTATGAAAACTTACATAGTAAGGAGTGGCAACAAATAGTTGAACCACATTTTATTAACCTAAACTAGATTCTTAAGACAAAATTAAACTTCCAAAACAAGAAATTAAATTAATTATTGAACAATTGAAAAAAAAAAAGAAAAACCTTTTAACATTTTTTTAAAAAAATCTTAGAACAAACTATAAGATGATTTTTTTTTTTTTTTTCTTCCACAACTTACATAATAAGTAAATGCAACAAAATAGTTGCATCCACATTAGATTAAGCAATAATATAATAGGAAATTAATATTTCCAGTAATATGTAATAATAAGATTTCATCATTTGAATCTGGCGAAGTAGCCAAGTGTATGAATAGCTACATTATATTAAAAAAATTGTACAAGAAAAGCATTTTCCTCATTTTGGCAGCAGCTTAGAAACACCGATAAATTTTGTCTTGAAAATTTACTGAACAAAAGTACAGGTCATTGCAACACAATTTCGGCCTACAGCGTGCCAACCATTAATGTGATTTGTAGTGCCATCAGACGGGGACGTCTGAAACTTAAAAGGGGGAGTAGTTAAGGCATGTCACACATTATGAAAGACATGCCAACAAATATTCGCGCCGCAAATATGGCGAACACGTCAGTCCGCCATTCGCTCCGCGAATATGGCGAATAATACAGTCCGCCCAAATATGGCGAATAAGTCAGTCCACCAATTATGTCGTCCAATATGGTGAACAAATCAGTTCAACATTCATTTTTCATGTTTAAAGAAAACATACCACCCAATATGATGGACATTTATATGTCGTCATTCATTTCTGTAAAAATAAATATGTTACCACCCAGCTTGACGAATATTTTATTTCGTCATTTATTTTATGAATGTTTTGTCCGCATCAAATTACTCTCAACGGGCACGAGTATGTTGCAATATCACATTGCATTGTTTTACATTTATTTTTATGTCGCAATATCATATTGCATTCCCAGGCATTTTTTATTTATTATTTTTCTGGCACCAATTACGGCCATTCACACTTTTATTTGTTTTGGGTGTCAGTTTCACAAAACATTTCCTCAAACCGCTGCATTTTATTTAATTGTCTTTTGTCCCCTAATTCTGCAACGTAAACAGTCCTCAAGTCAGTGCACTTGAAACTTTCACGATTTATGATTGTGAAACTAAGGCACTTGACTTGAATTTATGTCAACCATATGTTTTGATTGAGTTGCGTTTTTTATGGTTTTCAGGTTTGGCTTGCTTTGGTATTTTTTCGGTGGTGTTTCTCTGTCGCTGAGGATTTGACTTTTCTTTATATTGATTACTATTAAGTAAAATAGAGTTAGTTAGCGTCAGAACTCAGACCTACATAGTAGGTAAAGAAATTATGTTATAAATGAGTATTGAAATAAGACGGTCGTGTAATTAAGAAAAATACGCAACGTTAAATAATAGAAGTGAAAAACATAATTTTTGTTGTATGAAACAGCAAAACTTTAAATGGAAGCTGTTGCAAATTTTAATAAAGTTCATAAATTGAAACAAAATACTTACATAGTAAGAACAATAAATAAAACAATTGTAAAAGAATAAATAAAATAATTTATATTCTCACGCTCTATGTATTTACGTTAGTAGTAGTAAGATACATTATAAGTATTATAAAGTTAGCTTAAGTAGATTAAGATTTGAAAGAATAAATAAAGGACAGTTAATGTACAATAATCAAACGAAACACACGTCTTATTAAGTTATACAACGCAATAAAAAATAAACATTTATAACATGGCGATCCTGCCAGGAGTGATGAGATAAACTAAAAATTTAATAGTGAATGACATTGATACAAAATAAACTTTCAACAAGAAAATCAAAAGACATGAAAAAACTAGTAAATATCAACTAAACAAGTATAAACACGTGGCAACTAATTAAAAAAAAAAAAAAAAAACTTATAAATAAACATTATTAACTTTTACAAAACGTTTATAAATTATGAAAGAAAGTGAAATTGAAGAACAATTTTAATAATCGCCAGGCAACGAATCTTGCCTGGACGGCGAAAAAAGGACACTGGTGTGGCCAAAAGTCAAAGGCACGAATACAATTGTGATTTCCTTTTCGAATAATTTTTAAATCTATTAACAAAGAGAAAGGAAAACGTCTGCTATTGAAGAATTACAAAATAAAATTGCTGAGCTGAAGGAAGAACTTGATAAAGAACAAAATGATACCCAGGCAACAAGTCAGCGTATTGATAAAATGATGTAAATTAAATTATTATTTTTTATTACTATTTATTTAGAATATATTCATTATTTTTAAATTAAACCTAAGCGATAAAATTTTTTCAATACTAATCCACTGCTACGGCAGTTTTTAATTTTTTTCGACTGGGGTGACTCATACGTGACACTCTCACAGTGCGATAAAAATCATACGGTATTCCCAAAAGAGACGACCGATTTATGCCATAGCCATCAAAATCTGTTTACCTGAAGGGAACAGATAGGGAATGCTATGACATAACTGAAATTTTTTTTATTATTTTTACTAATGTATTAATTGTGGCATATACCCTAAAATCTGTTTTTATATTCTGGAAAAATTTTTTCTTTTTTTTGTAGAAAAAGGAATTAAATTCCTTTCCACTACTTAATTGCAACCTCGTAGTACTGCCCGATAGCAGACAAATTTTAAGTTGGAGTTTGTTGCAAATTTGATAATTGGATATTTTTTCTCGATGGGTAACCACGACTCAAAAATTGACAACCCAAATGCTAATGTCATTAATGAGATAACGGTTGAGGTACAGATACCAGTAACCTATCTCATTATTATAATAGTAATTTTGGCTTGTCAACTTTTAACGACCCTGCATCAATTGCATAAGAGGTCGTTACGCAAAAACTACGTCAGGGCCGCATCCTTAGCGAACGGTCTTGATAAAGTTTAACGCGTTGAATCGATTATCACACATTATCCTTAATAAAGCCTTGAACATTTTATGTTCAAGTGAAGGATATTGTGGGGATATTGACACAATAACGTCCCCATTCTAGGAATTTAATACGGTGATTGAACATTTAATGCGAATATTGACACAATAGTGTGTCTTAAATTTTAATAATTTTAATAATTATAGAATTTTTAATTTATCCCAAATCTCGTTAAAGTTTTGAGACAATAAGTCACTTGCATTGCCTACTTAATTTAATCATGCCATTCATATGGACTGGTTGGAGATAGTTGGCAAAGCAAGGCAACTTAAGGAACATTTTGATAGATCCTATAAGTGTTTAAATACCGATAGACCTACAAAGGACGAAACGGTAGATAAACATTTAAGGATTTTATTTGAACGTCTTGAGGAAATTGGTAAATTATTCGACACCAATTATCCTCGTCTCACGTCTAATCACCAACTAGCGGCAGAAGCTTTCTTTGCCGACGTTCGGGATAGACTCGAAAAACTTTTAACAAAGAGAAATTTAGAGGCAAAATTACCTCTAACATTCCATGAGAGGTTAACTTATAATATTAACCCCATGAACACACAGACTGGTACAAGTTCTGAGGTAAAGGATAAAATAGATAATAATCCAATAACTTCCCACACGTTAGAAGACACGAAGGACAAAAGCCAAAGTGGTAAAAACACCACAATGCCCCAAACTATTGTAGAATTTTTGAATTTTGCATCGAAGATCACTCCTGACTTCGATGGCAAACCAGAAAACCTACGCAGTTTTTTGGACCCCTTAGCTTTATTGGATTCCGTTA
Source organism: Cordilura impudica (assembly GCA_963682025.1). Classification (NCBI taxonomy): domain Eukaryota; kingdom Metazoa; phylum Arthropoda; class Insecta; order Diptera; family Scathophagidae; genus Cordilura; species Cordilura impudica. Next base: position 161,928,910 of record OY821519.1, read on the forward strand.
AGGATATCCATGAACTAGTGGCGGTGAACCTTATAAAAACAAAATTAAAAGGAACAGCCCGTAATTTAATCGGTAACGAAACTACGATTAATGAGGTGATAGCCACATTATCGGTGACGGTAAAGGGTGAGTCGGTTGAGGTAATCTCAGCCAAACTATCAAATATACGTCAGGGTGGCAAAACTGCCAATGCCTACATATCAGAAGTGGAGTCAATGACTAAATCTCTGGAAAGTGCGTATATTACGGATGGGTTATCTCAACAGTTAGCCCAGAAGTATTCCACCCAAGCGGCAATAAAAACGATCACCAAGAACGCTACAAACGAGAGAGTGAAACTGATCATGGAATCAGGAACTTTCTCGGATATGAATGCTGTTACAGCAAAATTTGTAAACAGCTGCACAGAAGCGTATGGGCAGCAGAACTCAGTTCTTTTTACTAATTCCAATCAAGGAGTTAGAGGTGGGCCAAGAAACCGGGGACACAATAATTGGCAACGTCGCCTAAATCACGGCAATTATAATAATTATCGGGACAATGGCCGTGGTAATTATAATAATAACAATAATAATAGAAATTATAACGGAAATTCAAATCGTGGCCGAAACCGTCAGAATAATAACGGTAACCGTAACAATGTACGCCACATTACAGAAAATGTCTCGGGAAACGAGCTATTACCCCTGATGTAGAACATATAATCTATCATTTGAATCTAAACCTCTATAGCTATCTCTCCTGCAAAACTCTACTAAGTGGGGAAAAATCCACATTTTTGGTGGATACAAGTGCAGATATTTCTTTAGTAAAAGTTGGACAGATCCGTAACGGACATATAAATGAGACGAGAGTAACACGAGTGAGTGGTGTTGGCCAAGGATTGACAACTACCCTTGGTGAAATTCATACTAATTTACAATTTGAGGAACTCCTTATACCACAAGTATTTCATGTGGTCGAGGATGATTTCCCTATTCCAGCTGGGGGAATCATTGGTATGGATTTTATTCGTAAATACAATTGTCTCCTGGATTATCGGGATGACCAAGATTGGATGATCCTGAGATCCAAAAGACTTTCCCAACACATTGCTATATTATTGCGTAGTGCCCCACATATCAATTCAATATCTTTACCTGCAAGGTCAGAGGTAATACGGCACATTAGCATGCAAACTAATGAAGAAAATGTATTGATTCCAAATCAAATTCTTCAAAACGGAGTGTTCATTGCGAGCACAATAGTCTCAAAATCTAGACCATTGGTCAGAATAGGGAACACAACTAACAAAAATGTTGTTATTTCGAATGCAAAAATTCAAACCGAAAGTCTTAACCACTACAAAATTGTACACCCAACCAGAAATCCTCGAAAGGATGAAGAAAAAATGGAAATACTATCCAAAAATTTTCCGGAATTTGCTAAAGAAAAGCTAAGAAACATTTGCCATGAGTATGTTGATATTTTTGGATTGGAGTCTGAGAAAATGACTACCAACAACTTCTACAAACAGAAGTTAAAATTAAAGGATAAGGATCCTGTTCATATCAAATCATACAGGATACCACATTCTCATAAGGCAGAGGTAGATGATCAAGTTAATAAACTCATAAAAGATGATATCGTAGAACCCTCCATGTCTGAATACAACAGCCCTATTTTACTTGTACCGAAAAAGTCATTACCTGGTACAAATCAAAAGAGATGGAGATTGGTCGTCGACTATCGAGGAATTAATAAAAAAAACTCGTAGCGGACAAATTTTCACTCCCTAGAATAGACGATATTCTAGATCAATTGGGCAGAGCCAAATTCTTTTCTTGCCTTGACTTAATATCAGGTTTCCATCAAATTGAATTAGAAGAAAGCTCTAGGGACATAACATCGTTCTCCACGAACAAAGGAACATTTCGTTTTTTTTTTTTTTTTTTTTTTTTTTAATTTATTCAGTATTTTTTATTGATATAAAATAAAGTTTACAATATAACTTAATCTAACCCGCGAAGCCTATTGGCTTGTCTGCGGGATGTGATTCAATTAACCTTGAAAAATTCATATTATATTATATTCATTGCGAATTTAGGAAGTATTTTTTAATTAGTTTTTTTCTCTTAAATTTATTAGAAATGTTCATTATATATGAAGGTAATTTATTTAATATTGTTGGTATGGATATGGTAAGTGTATTTTTTCCGTAATTGTTTTTGTGTTGGTCAACCTTAAGTCGGCCTTCTGCTCGTCGTCTTGTGTTGTAATCGTGATCGATTACACGAACAAATCTTGTATCATTAAAAAATTCATTTGCCATTGTTGTATAATAGATACTTTTCACATTAAGTACGTTGAGGTCTTTTGCTAGGTTGTTTGATGTTGGTTTTGTGCGAAAAGTATTGCTGTATTGGTTGATGTTGTTTCTGGTGGTATTATATGTGTTAGTATTGCTGACTAAGTTGTTGTTGCTGTTGATTGGGTTGTGGCTGATAATATGGTTGTTGTTCATCGGGCTGTTGTTATTATTACTTATGTTGTTTATAATATTGTTGCTGATACTATTGTTGTTGATAACGTTGTTGTTATTGCCGTTGTGGTTGTTGTTATCATTGCCTATGTTGTTAACGCCAGTGTTGTTGATCGAGAAGTTTATTAAGTTGTTGTTGCCTGATATGTTGTTTCTGATGATGTTATTATTGTTGTTGTTCCTGATGTTCATAATGTTGCCGTTAATGTTGTTGTTGATGCCGTTATGGTTGTTGTTATCATTGCCTATGTTGTTGGAGCCATTGTTGTTGATTGAGAAGTTAATGAAGTTGTTGCCTAAGTTGTTGCTGTTTGCTGATATGTCGTTTCTGATGTTGTTATTAATGTTGTTGTTCATGATGTTGCCGTTAATGTTGTTGTTGATGACGCCGTTGTTGTTGGTGAAGTTACTATTATTACTATTGCGATCTATGCTGTTGTTCCTAATGATATTGTTGTTATTTAGAAATAATTGATTTCTCCACAGAATTTTTAATAGTCTGTTTTGTGTATTTTGTAGTGCTTTGCAGTATGTTGCAGTGCCCCATGCTGTAATCCCATGTCTAATATAGGATTCTGCGAGAGACAAATAGGCTTGTTTTAGAACACTGAATGTCGCGCAGTTGCTTAAATGAAAGAGCATATATGCAGTTTTTCGAAGTTTTTTTTGAACGATCTCTACGTGGGTTTTCCATTTGAAATTACTGTCTACGTATACTCCAAGATACTTGTAGGTATCGACGAGTTCAATGTACGTGCTGCATTTATCATTAGTGTTTGCGTTGTTGGTATTATTGTGGAGACACTGTTGGTCGTGTAATTTTATCATCACGTTAATATTTCTAATATGTGGGGGTTTTATGTGCAGAAGTTTTGTTTTTGTGGAGTTTATCACTAGACCATTGTCATGGCACCATTTGGTTACAGTATCAAGTTGATTTTGCATTATATTAGTTGCGGTGTTAATGTTTTTATGTGAAACAATGATAGCAGTGTCATCTGCATAAGCAAATGTTGTGCTATTTTTAAGCACACTAAGCATGTCATTTGCATAAATAAGGTATAGTATTGGGCCTAGTTTTGATCCTTGAGGTACTCCATGACATGGTCCTATTTCTTCACTTAGTTTGTTATTTATTTTAACCCGATACGTCCTTAAACTGAGATAATTTTTAAACCAGTTTAAGCAGCTTCCGCGGATGCCAGTTCTCTCTAATATATTAATTAGATTTTCGTGCGACAGAGTATCGAATGCTTTGCTAAAATCAATGAAAACGGCTAGACAGTGATTGTTATTACTTAATTTTGTATTTATGTGATTTGAGAATTCTCCTAGTAACTTATTTATATTTTTGCCCTTTTGGAAACCAAATTGATTTGGGTTAATAATTTTATATTTTTCCAGAAATTGCATGAGTCTTTTTACAACAATTTCTTCGATAATTTTTTCTACAACAGATAAAATGGCTATCGGTCTGTAGTTTATGGGTTCCGTTTTCGGTCCGCTTTTATAAATTGGTCGAATTATTGATGTTTTTAACAGTTTCGGGATTAGTGCGCTGTCCAAACAGGAATTTACAAGAGCAGTCAGTATTGGCGTCATAAAATTAGCATTATTTCTCAAATCCTTCGGTCTAATTCCGTCAATTCCAGCACTCTTTTTTGTATTCAGCTTTTTTAATATGTAGTATATTTCCTCCTCATTAGTAGGCGCAAGATACATTGAGTTAGGTAACATAATTGTTTCATTATTCATTGTTTTTATATTACAAATATGTATTATATTTTGGACGTTTTCGTTAAAACTATTAGCAAAGTTTTTTAATACATTTTCCGAACTTTCATTTTTAAAATTTTTTTAAATAGTATCATCAATGTTATTTGTTTTCTTACCAACGATTTCGTTTACGAGTTGCCATGTACCGCGCATGTTATTTCTATTTTCAATAAATTTTGTTCTATAGTAATTGTTTTTTGCATTGTTAATGTTTTTATTTAATGAATTTCTATACTTTTTATAATCATTTTCATAAGTTTTGTTTTTTCGACTATTTATCCATTTTTTGTAAAGTTTATCCCTAATATAGCAGTTTTCAATTAGCTCTTCACTTATCCACGGATTTAGTTTTCTAGGTTTTTTTGATTTTTTAATTTGTTTTGAACTTTCGTATATTAAATTAAATCTTTCATAAATATGTGTGTATAATTCATTTGTATTTTTGTTTTGATTTTGTTTGATAATATCTTTCCAGTTTGCTTCTCTAATATTTTTATTAACCAGATAAGTGTTTATTTCCGAACCCTGATAATTGAAGTTTTCTGTTCCCTGGTTGTTATCTTCCTTTTGTGTACAAAAAAATAGAGAGTAGTGATCCGATATTGTTGTTGTTATTATTGCTGCATTATTTTGTGTGGTAGATTGTTTGTTTTTAACAAACAGATGATCAATACATGTACTTGTATTTTTGTTTACATCAACTCGCGTGCTCTCATTTATCATCAACTCTAATCCATTCGACAAAACCATATCAAGGTAGTTTTTTGTTGTAATGTTTTTCTTCGTTATGTCTATGTTAATATCTCCAACATATATTATTTCTTGTTTCCTTTTGATTTGGTTTATAATTTGTTCAAGTTCAGCTATGAAGCTGTTAACATTATTGGATGGGGGGCGGTAAATTGAGAGAAGGGAAAGAGTTGTATTATTGATATTTAATTCTAAGTGTATCAGTTCAAATGAAAGAGTATTTTGTGTGAGATTTGTGTAAAGTATGTTTTCTCTTATGTAGACTGCTATCCCTCCTCCCCCTCTGCTTTTTCCATCATCATATTTTCTATTTAAAAAAAGGGAATTGAAACCATTTAAACTATACAGGCTATTCTCATCATCAGTAATGTTTGTTTCCACTAGAACTATTATTTTTATTTTGTTTATTACACTTTGTATCGTTACTAAAAATTGTGAAAAGTTTTTGCGAAGTGAGCGAATGTTCATATAAATTAATGACATGGGATAGCTTAAAAATCTTTGATTAATTTCATTAAGATTGTTTAGAGTTTGACTCTGTAATTTATTCATTTTTGATTTTTGTTTTTTTAAAAAGAAAAAGTGTATTAAAAAATGTTTGTTTGTTTTAAATTTTGTATATTTTTAATTTACAATTTATGTGATATTTATATATTTATTTTTTAGTTGATTAATTCAATATCCTTTGAGTTGTTGATAATAATAGCGGGAGAATTCTCGATTTTGCGGGCAAAAATACACCCATTCCGCACCCAAACAAATCTCCATTTGCATTCCTTAGCTTTTATTTTGGTTTGCCATAACAGACGGCGATTGTTGGCTGTAAGTTGATCGTTTATGTAAACAAAGTTTTGCTGGGTTGTGGTTTCTGCGTTGTTACTTGTTGTGTTATTTTGGTTGATGTTTTCTTCATCATCTAATAATTTTGCTTCAATTCTGTGGCCATTTATTTTTTTCATCATCTCTCGTTTTTTGTTGAGTGCAGAAAAATTCAACTATTATTTTATTTTCGTTGTTTCTTAATCGGTAAGCATTGTTAATATCAGCTTGACCAATGTCAACAGTCAAAACCGATGCAATTTTTTGTACGACGTCGGCTGCGCTCATGTTTTTGTTTTGTACATTGTTTATTTCTATATTTTTGTTGATCGCTTGTTGCTCTAATTTATTAATGCGTGTCTCCATTTCACTGATTTGTTTTGTGTTTTCTTTGCTTTTGTCGTGAAGATCATTGACTTGTGTAGCTAAGCTCTCAATTTTGGTTGTTATTGTTGTTAATGCATTTTGTATTTGTGTGTTTATGCTTAGAGCTAGATTTTGCATTGTTACCTTCATCTCGTTAACATCTGATTGTACAGAGCATAACTTAGTGTTAAAAAGACTAATAGAGAGGGAATCTTTGAAACGTTTAGCATTCTCATCATTATTTGAGTCTGTGTCATCGTCATCACGTTGTTGTTTTTGTTGTCCGTTATCATCAATTACAATAGAGGGGTTTGGGGATTTGTTTTTTCTGCAGTTTTGGCATTTCCACTCAGATTTTTTATCGGCATGCATATTATCATATGTTTTTTTGGTTACGGTTGTGCACGGAGAATAGTGGTAATTCGATTTGCAAATAAGGCATTTAACATAATCACCCGAGGTTGGGAGAGATTTTTTGCAATGATCACAAAGAGAACTCATTTTTTGATTTTTGTTTTATGCTTTTGTTTTTAAGAAATGTAAAAATATGTAATGGATTTTGCGTTTAGGTTTATGGTTTATGTTTATTTTTTAATAATAAGTAATTTTGTTTGAATATTTGTATATTATTTGGCACTGTTGTGTTATAATTTAATTGTTTTATTATTTTTGAATTTTTTATGAATTTATTTTCACTTGAATACACTGAAATAGTTCAATTTGTTATAGCACCGATAATAAGCGTCCGTTCGCAATGAAAGTGTAAATGTAAACGATTACCTTACGGTATAAAAATTGCTCCAAATTCATTTCAGCGAATGATGTCGCTTGCTTTTTCTGGATTATCACCAGACCAAGCATTTCTCTATATGGATGATCTAGTAGTAATTGGTTGCTCCGAACAGCACATATTGCGAAATTTCAGAAATGTTTTCGATACTTGTCGAAAATATAACTTTTTTCTGTACCGAAGTCACATTTTTGGGACACAAGTGTACAGACAGAGGAATATTACCAGATGACGGAAAATTTTCAGTAATTTTAAATTACCCAACACCGAAGAATGTTGATGAAGCTAAACGCTTCGTAGCCTTCTGCAACTACTATCGAAGATTCATTCCTAATTTTGCCGAACATTCAAGGCACTTAACAAGGCTATGTAGGAAAAATGTATCATTCGATTGGGATAGTAAATGTGAAAAAGCATTCAACTATCTCAAGAACCAATTAATAAATCCTACAATTTTACAGTATCCCGACTTCGGGAAAGAATTCTGTATAACCACAGATGCAAGTAAAGTTGCTTGTGGTGCGGTTTTAAGTGAGAAATACTTTGATCAGCAGCTACCTGTAGCTTTCGCTTCACGATCCCTCACGAAAGGCGAAAGTAATAAGTCAACAATAGAACAGGAATTAGCGGCTATCCATTGGGCAATTCAGTATTTTAGACCATATATTTATGGCCGAAAATTTTTGATCCGCAGCGATCACGTCCCTTAACGTATTTATTTTCCATGAAAAACCCATCTTCGAAACTTACGAGGATGAGATTAGATTTGGAGGAGTACGATTTTACAGTGGAGTACATCAGGGGGACTGAAAATTGCGCAGCAGACGCACTGTCTCGAATAGAATTCGAAGACATAAGAAATAACGAATTTCATAAAGTACTGAGGGTAACAACAAGACTTCAGGCTAAGAAAAGTTACAATGAAGTGACCATTAAAAAACCAAACACGGAACCGATAGATATCCGGATACATGAGGCAATAAATGCCCAATAGTACAATAAGAATGCAAGAATGCATTTTGCTAAGGATAAGCTGGTTATTCTGAAAGGAAAAACTAAGCTTTTCCAATTTGAGTCTAAGGATTTTATTACTAATGGAAAGGTGGATTTAGGTCACCTTTTTCCAAGGCTTGAAAAAGTAGCCAGTAATTTTAAGATCAAGACTCTTCGCTTGTCTTTGGACGATGCATTGTTCATGAACGTAAAATGGAACATAATATTAGACTATTTCAAGAGATTAGGTAATAGCATACTTCGAAGTTTACGTATAGTACTCATACCATCACTTACCAGAATCGCAACGGATTCCGAAAAATTTAGAATTATGGAATTGTATCATAACAATCCATTGTTTGGAGGTCACCCTGGCATAACAAGAATGCTCAGGAAAATAAGATTAAAATATTATTGGAAAACATGACAAGAGACATCACTCGTCATGTCAAGAAATGCTAAATTGCCAGGCCAATAAATCATTACTGAAAACAAAAGAACCAATGTTCAAATCACGAACACCAACGCGCGCATTTGATACTATTATCATAGATACAATTGGTCCTTTTGTGCGGTCTAATGGCGGCAATGAATACGCTGTAACAATAATTTGTGATTTGACGAAATATTTGGTCACTGTACCAATTCCCGACAAATCGGCACGAACTGTTGCCAAAGCTATTTTCGAAGGCTTTGTTTTGATTTACGGTCCTATGAAGAAAATGATTTCTGATATGGGAACTGAATATAAATATCAAACTGTAAAAGAACTATGTCAATTATTGAACATAGATTATGTCACCTCGACAGCCTATCATCACCAAACATTGGGTACCATTGAAAGGTCCCACCGAACATTCAATGAATATGTGCGCTCGTACATATCATCGGATAGAACTGATTGGGATGATTGGTTAGCTTACTTCACGTATTGCTTCAATACAACACCATCCACAGTACATGACTACTGTCCATATGAACTTGTCTTTGGAAAAATACCACCTACCATAGACGCTTTAAAGTCGGACAACATCAGTCCACTTTACAACATAGACTCATATGAGAAGGAAGTGAAGTACAGACTTCAAACGGCACAGCGAAGAGCCTCAGTAATGCTTGACAAAGCAAAACTGAGTAGCAAAAGCCATTATGATAAAGTGACAAGGCCAATGAGCGTGAAAACAGGAGATCTTGTTCTTTTGGAAGACACTGCTGGCCATAAATTCAACCCACTCTTCAAGGGTCCCTTCGAAATCAGGGAAATGGACGACCAGGGCAATTGCGTATTGGCCCTAGACAATACGATGACTATGAAGGTCCACAAAAATCGTCTAAAATTATACGGTAATTAACGATAAAATTGAATTATAGATAAATATATAAATATGGGAAAAAATATATAAGTAAATATAAGAATATGAAAATATTAATATGAATTAAAATTAAAATTATATAAAAGATCAATCAGAAAGCTACTGATCGACTTTTTTTCCGAAAAGGGAGGTATAATGCACCTCACTTTATATGTTATATAAAAGAACAATCAACTAATATATTGATTGTTCTTTTTCCTAAAAAGTGAGGTGTTGTGTGTTTGTAGAATCAGCGTTGACAAACCTTCTGTTTATAACTTGATCCCGCATTCCAATTGGTCTGGCAAATATATGCATTTACCTGTGCGTGAGAAACGCTGAATAGGCGATTGTATATTCTCACGCTCTATATATTTACGTTAGTAGTAGTAAGATACATTATAAGAATTATAAAGTTAGCTTAAGTAGATTAAGATTTGAAAGAATAAATAAAGAACAGTTAATGTACAATAATCAAACGAAACACACGTCTTATTAAGTTATACAACGGAATAAAAAATGAACGTTTATAACAAATATATTTTCTTTTATCGTTTCGGGCTGATTTCTTTGCGGATTTCGCAGTGGTAGTATATTGTATTGTATTGGTTGAAATTTGGGTTATCAATCTTCCGTTGTTTCAAGTTATTCCTTTCCTGAATTAGTTTCCAGGAGTTGTCTGACAGCCATTTTTTCTCTCTGTTTTTTGTTTGTAACCCATTTTGTCTTCTGCAATGGCCCTGAGTGAGTTGCATGTTTCTTCCCATGTTGTGTTAATTGCTGGTATACATTCTATTAGAACTTCTCCAATTTCACTATTTTTATCCCTGTCCCGTAGTTTTCCAACATCCAAACGTTTACGTATCTGTTGTGGTGATTGTGTGACCCATACGTAGTCGAGAAAAGATTTTTATTTTGTTTTTGCTGACATCTGTTGGGTATATAGTTATTTTAATATTTACTTGGATTTATTGATGATGATGATGATGAGCTTTTAATTTTGTTAATTTTTTGGAGTTCAAGTCGGTCTATGATTGTGTTTTGAGATCAATATTTTCAGTAACATATCTTTTATTATTGGAGCCGAGCATGCAAACTTCGCAGCTGAGTCCAGCATGTCCTGGGATCCACATTAGCTTAATTTTACCCTTCTAATTGATTAGTAAATAACGGATTTTGTTCACAGAACGCCAATTGTTGTTTGCTGGGTTATTTATGGCCATTATGACTGATAAACTATATGATAATACAGAATTTCACGGATAAATACTTCCCGCTTAAGAAGGTTTCACGCTTAAGTAATTCTAAAGTGAAACATTTTTCTTGATCCATTTACTTTGTGTACATTTTTTCTTTAAAATTCAATGGTTAAATGCATAAATGAACTGGCGAGTACAAGAATGTGTTTGTTATCGAAAATCCGAAAATAAAACAAGAAATCTGGGAGAAAATCATTTTTTCGTTCAATGAAGAAATTTCTCGAAAAATCGCAACATTATCCTATTTACTGATAACGCTGCACCTCATAAGCAAGCCGATTTGTCGCTCAGCCTCTTGACCAAGGAATAATCAGATCAATTAAGGAATATCGTCAAAGTACAATTAGAAGGAAATTGACAGCAGACAAATAGGAAAAACTGTTGAGGAATTTAAAAAAGCTATTACAGTTTTGGTGGCTGGTAAAAATTAAATTGAATTCTTTACGCTAGTTTGATAACGGCTCTGAAAATCGAAGCGAGTCGCAGGAAATAATTGAAATAGTACAAGAATGGAAGAGTTATGAATATTCACAAGAATAAGAAAATTTTGTAAGCTTTGATGACGATTTGCCCCGCGTTGGACCGCTTACCGATGAAGAAATAATCGCAGATGTTATTCAGGACGAAGAGCTATCATCTAGTGAAGAAGAAGAAAATTAATATCTCAAAGAAGCTTACTCTGCATAGGATTCATGTTCTTCGCAAGACATTTATGCTAGATAATAAATTTATACATGGATTGTAACTTTTTAAGAATTTTATTTTTCTTTATGTCGTAAAATAATATTTTCGAAAACATATTTGTTATTTTTTAGCCAAACTATTTTAATATGTACTAATTTGTCACAGTTGCAACCGGCACTTCGTACCAGTAACAACGTACAAGCAAAGATCGCTGTCTATCTTTCTAAAACAAAAAATATTCAACACATATTCTTTCTCTAGAATTACGGTTATTAAAAAAAATAAAACACTTATTTACTTGTAGAACAAGAATTTACAATTTAAAATAACATCAATTGAAAAACAATTACAATAAACTCTAACTAAAGCTTATTACAATATAAACGACCCACCTGACGTTGCAAAACAAAAAACCAACTACAATACCAACCTGCAATATGATTTTTCGAAAAACATATCAATTAACTCGACCGGCCCTATTTACCTAGTGATTACTCGTAACCAATCGATTCAACTTGTAATGGTGAAGCATCAGAATGTAAAAAACTACGAAATGGTACAATACTTGTCAAAACATGTAACGAACATGGTAAAATTTATGTTGTGTCCGCCATATGTGTGTAAAGATCGTATTGTGCGTTGCCTAACACCCTCTTTATGTAATGTACCACCGTTGCCTTTATGACAACGACAATGGAATGTATCGAGCCAATTTATGGTATGAAGACGCAAAATTTACAGCAGTCAAGCCTTGTTGTTATATTCTTCAACCACACAAAGGGCTTTTATGCTTCTGTATGTAAGTGTCATTGTTGTTGGTATTTTTTTGATTTCCTCTCCCACAATTTATTTTTTTTAACATAGTACAAGTGGTGATGTATTCGTTTTGCTGTTGGTTATGTTAGTGATGCAGGTATAACACTGGTTACTAACTATCCGAATAACAGCAAAACGAGTACTTGTCACTTGTACTATTGTTTTTTTGGAATATTGACTTATATTTTTATTAATTTTGTAATGTCAGGCAAATTCAGAATAGACTTCTGTAACATACGTGGACTGCGGACGAATTTGTTCTCTGTATATGCCCACACTCGCTTCCATCGGCCGGATGTTTTCGCCTTATGTGAGACCCAGGTAAGTGAGGATGCTGATCCACAGGATTTTCACATACCTGGTTATCACCTTCTATCCCTTTTTAATTTTCATAGGGGCCTTGCAATGTACATTCGCGACAATGTTGTGTACCAGTTCCAGCAACATCTCAACGGTAATGATGCAGAATTTAACTCACTTTGGGCTAAGTTCAAAATCAGGTCACACATTTTGCATTTCGGGTTTCTATACAGAAGCCCAAACACAGAAAGGGAGCATACCTATAATGGCTTCGATGCCCTTTCTGAATCTATAACTAAAGTATTAGAAAGTTGCCCGAATAGTGAAATCGTAGTTGCCGGCGATTTCAATATTCATAACTCTTCTTGGCTTCACCATTCGAGTCAAACAACTCCCGAAGGCCGTTACGTTGAGCTTTTCGCCGCGCATAACCACTTAGCGCAACTAGTGAATGAACCAACGCACATTCCATGCATTGAAGGGCAAAGCCAAAACATTCTCGACTTTTTCTAACTTCACACCCTGACAAGTATGAAGTGAAAATTCTTGCACCTCTCGGTAATTCGGATCACTGCACCATTTCCGCATCTTTTTCGTACTCTGTACTTCATAGTGTTTCAACACCAGCTACGAAACGCTCAGTTTTTATTTACGAAAAGGCTCGTTGGGCCGAGCTCAACGATTTCTTCAAGCATTTCAACTGGAAAATTTGTTTCCTGGACAATAATATTGACGCTGCAGCGATAATGGTGGAAAAAATAATTGTGCTTGGTATGAGATTATTCATTCCATCAGAGTACATTTCGGCTAAACCTAATCAAAAATCTTGGTTTAACCAGACTTGCAGAGATGCAGTCAGATCAAGAGAGGAAGCAATCAGACTTTGGCGTGAAAATAAAAATTCCGTCACTGAACTGCTACGCAAACAGGCGAGAAACGAATGTGCTAAAGTACTAAGGCGTAAAAAGTTTCTTCACGATCAGCGCCTTCGTGCTAAAATTCTTTCTGCTCCTCGGGGCAGCAAGAGCTTTTGGTCATTTGTTAAAAGAGTAAAGAATAATGCTAGTTCTGCAATCCCAACTCTTATAATGAATGACCAAATATTCACTGACCCGGTTGATATGGCTAACCTTTTAGCTGAACTTTTTGCAAAAAATTCATTTTTGCCGGATAGCGATCAACCACTGCCCGAACTCGAAAGAGTATCTTCTACTATGCCTAAAATATTCTTCCGAGCACGGATCTCAACATAAATAAGTCTCCGGGACCGGATGGTATACCAGCACTGGTGCTGAAACAGTGCTCTTCGACGCTAGCCAGTCCATTGGCCAACCTTTTCAGCCTTTCGTACCGTGCGGGAGTCTTTCCCTCTTGCTGGAAGGTTGCTATTGTCCAACCAATCCCTGAAAAGGGTGCGGCTAATAACCCTGAAAATTACCGTCCAATTGCAATCTGCTCTGCACTCTCAAAGGTGATGGAGAGCATGATCAATTTCCATCTTGTGAACTACCTATAGGCCAACTCACTTATTAATGATCGTCAGTATGGCTTCCGTAGAAATCGTTCCACGGGAGACCTGTTAGCTCTACTTTCTGAGCGCTGGAGTCGATCCATTCGCAATATTGGCGAAAGTAAAGTGGCACGGTGCACTGATATCTTTGCTTATTGCATTTGGGGTCGGTAATGACTTCTCTCGATTTATATCGAGTTTTTTCAGAGATCGAACAATACGTGTTGTTATTGATGGGGTCTCATCCAATGAGTTTCAGCTTAATTAAGGGGTACACCAAGGTTCCGTTCTTTCTCCTTCTCTTTTCCTTATCTTTCTGAACGACCTTCTTGGTCAAACTTTTAACTCTATATACTCTTTCGCAGATGACAGCAGCATTTGTCATTCATTTTCCTTTAATTGTAGGCCAAGCCTCTTGGAGGTTGGGGGGCAAAAGGCGGAAAATGAATGACACACTCAATCAAGACCTGTTAACAATCTCCGAGTGGGGTGAAGCGAATAGGGTTGATTTTAATGCGCTGAAGACTCAATGTTGTATGTTGACCCATAGGGCCATGGATTCAACAATGTCATCTGTATATATCGCTGGTATAGGTATTGAGGAGTCGGATACTCTTGATGTGCTAGGCATGAGAATTCAATGTGATGTTCGTTGGAACGAGCATGTTTTTCAAGTGTCGAAAGAAGCATTCAAGTGTCTTGGTTTTCTAAAACGGTGCAAAAATTATTTCACTCCTTCTGATCTTCTTAAAATCTATACCACTTACATCCGACCGAAAATGGAATACAACTCCCATATATGGGCAGGAGCTTCAAAGTCTATTTTGGAACTACTGGACCGTGTGCAAAGGAGGGCGTTGATGCTCATCAATGACAGTAGGGTATCCAATTCTATTGACTCATTGGATCATCGTCGAATGTGGGTTGTGTATCACTGTTCTATTGATACTACCAAGGGAAATGTTCTTCTGAGATTAGCGAACTTATTCCAAGTGCCCGAGTTTCGGTTCGCTCTACCCGCTTCTCTAGTAGATCACATCCGTTTGTAGTTTATTGTCCACTTGACCGCACAACGCATTACAGAGAGAATTCGTTTATCAGTCGAACTAGTCGTATGTGGAATAAACTCCCCGCAGAGGTCTTTCCTGACAGTTGTAATCTAATAAAATTTAAGTCAAATATCCACAAACACTACTCCCTTTTTCCTCCTTCCCATAACCTATTTTCCTGAGATCAACACAATGCACTGCATCTGTAGGGGCATCCCCAGAGTGTTGGGTAATAAATAAAAAAAAAAAAAACATAAGCTTCCACTACAGTAACCGTAAGATGGTTGATTAATAAATATATATATGTTGTTGTTATTAGGATTATTATTGTTCGGAAGAAAAGCAAGGACGACTGGGAGCTATTGAAGCCACTAGCAAGCAGTCGGGTGGGGGGGATCGTGTCCACCTGTCTTCTCTAGAATCACAGATATATACACCTTTACATAAAATTTTATTATAGACTCCCGGTTGTCTTTGTATTATCAAATGGACCGAATCATAGCAATAACCCCCTATCACTATTACCTAAGCTAGCCAGATACTATGGTTTATCTCGATAATGGAATTATGATAAGGTATTAGATCGTCAGGATGGTATTGAAGATCTATGCCTCTATACCCTCCCTACATATGATTTCCGCGGCATAAATTTATCGGAAATCCCACAAAGTGACTTACCCTTACCCCTCAACACTTCACGTAGGAAAATATGGCCTTTAGTTTACAAATTCATTTTACTGAATGCGCGGTTCTTCATTAACAAAGATTTTTAGCCTTACAATTCATTGGTTTATCATGTCAGGGTTATAACCTACAATTAACCTGAATAAGTTTTTTTTTTTTTTTTTTTTCATTTATATATTTCAATGATTCCAGCTTAAGTATTTTATGTTTAGATCCTATAATATTCAAATTAATAACTTCCAGAACTTTAATTGTATAAATCGCTATATCAAAATCTCGATTTTTTCTTTCAAGACTACAAATAAACTTATAACTGTCAGGTCAACCTGAGGTTTTAATTCCTAATGCAACTATAATTATTATCACTTTATGACTTAACCATTATCAAAAACCTTACTAAGAAGAAAGAGCTAATATCCAATTTAATATATGTCAGGGTGTTCTATTAGAGATTTCCTCTTTGGTAAGTAAAAATTTTTAGTGATGCAAGAAAAAAAATTTACTATCAAACTTGTATCTCATGTATATAAAAAAGATTTTAAATTAGTGGCGACTCACCCCTTGACAGCTGCAGCTAGATTTTGAGGCCTCTCGATGTTGCTGAGTTTGAGCGGTATCTATATTTAGGGAAATATTTAACTTCATCATATTTACCCGAAAATTTTACATAAACTAGTTACCGATCTAATAGTTGTAATGTATGTTACTGTAAATTAATTGTTTAATTTCTCTAATATCTCGGGAACATTAAAAATTTTAAGAATTTAATGTCTATGACATAAATCGATTCTTGAAATTTAACTTATAAAGTGAAGAAAATTTTTGAGTTTATATTTTTGTTCGCTAATATATAAGGGACCTTATTTAAAAAATTAGACTATAATTTATTTTACGCTATTGATTATGGGATTTTGATTTATAAAACGAAGAAAAAAATTTTGTGGTTATCTTTTTGTTCTCTAATATATAAAGAACCTTACAAAAAAAAATGTTCTTTTTTTTTAAGATAACTTATATTACTTTAAATTTAGTAAAGAATTAATTTCAAATTTCTAGTATAAAAGAGAAAAAGTTTGGTTTTAGCTTTGTGTCTATACTACTTTGAGTAAAAGGTGGCTCATATTTAAAATTTGTAGTGTTTCCTTTGATGAATCAAAGGCATATGCGGGGGGCATAATCAAAGAGCCTTAGTTGAAGAATATCTCCGGAGTAAACATGTCAAAGTATTTGGGTTTGCGAACGAAATGAACAAGAAAAACGAAAACAAATTCACATTGCTTTGAAAAGTTCCGGCCAAATTGGAGACTGCCGTCAATTTCGGTACAACATTAATAGTACGCTTTAATTTTTAACGAAATATATGGTTTGACGATGAGGATGCAGGGTTGAGCATATGCGTTGAGTTGGATGTTTTCCTGTTTTTCCTTATCCTGGTATAATGTTGAATAGCTGTTTTCATCCGTTTGGTTGTGAAAGAATGGTATGACGGTTTTTTTCTTTTGTTTTGTGGTGATAACTGAATTTTTAAGGTGGTGGTTCACAATCTGTGACCACCACATATGAAAATTAAATTGATGGGGTTTTCCAACCTTTCTATAAGGTGGGGAGGGTCATTTAGTCTATATAAAAGTTTATAAAATCTCATTTGTTACCATACTTTGCTGTAAATGACATATGCTTTGCCATGCGGTTTTAGTTTTATTTTTTTTACCAAGGTCTGCTTTGCTTATTGGCTTTCGGCTTGCATGATGTCCCCGTTGGTTTTGGGTAAGATCTTCCTGTGAACTTAGTTCTACCCGTTTCTTCTCCTATCGTAGCCCTCTTTCTGGGTTAGCTAGTAGTACCGGGGCTGTGGTTAACATTTTTTTTATTTGTGTAAACGATTCTTGTGCCTCAGCTGTCCAATTAAATTTTATTTTGGTAGTAAGCGTTTCTGTAATCGGGAATACTACTGTAGATAAAATTTTAATGAACCTCCTGTACCATCCAGCTATTCCGAGAAAACCCCGAACTTGTTTAAGGGACTTTGGTATAGGCCAGTTAATAATTGCATCTACTTTTTCCGGGTCTGTTTTATGCCACCATTTCCAATCACAAATCCTAAGTATTTTACCTCTGTCACACAAAAGGCACTTTTTGAAATATTTAGGGTTAAATTTGCCTGGCGAAATTGTTCTGCTATTCTTACTAGGGTTGATAAATGGGAGAAGAAATCTTCTGAAACTATTATTAAGTAGTCTAAATATCCGAATACGCTGTGTCTCAAGTCTGCTGGAATCAGTTGATCGATTAGGCGACACATTGTTTGTGGGGCGGTACAAAGTCCGAACGGCATAACAACCAACTGATATAAGGGTCGCCCTGGTATAGTAAATGCGGTTAAAGGCTTTGCAGAATCGGGCTAGGCGATTTGCCATTATGCGTCCCTTAAATCTAATTTTGAAATTAAATTTGCTTTCGGCAGTCTCGAAAATATTCCCTCAATATTTGGGAGCGGGTAAGCGTCTTGTTTGCTCACTTTATTGACCTTTCTAGCATCTAGGCACAGGCGAACTTTGTTGGGTTTCAACACGAAACGCATTGGCGAACTCCATGGTGATGTTGATTCTTCTATCACCCCTAACGCTAACATTCTATCAATTTCTTGGTACATTAGTTTTTCCACTGCAGGGGAAACTGGATAGAATCTTTGCTTGATTGGCTTAGCATCACCAACATCGACGTCATGCTGGATCAAGCTTGTCCTCCCTAAACCCTGTTTTGCAAAATTTGGAAATAAGTTAATTATAGTTGTTAATTGTTGAAGTTAGCTTGGAGTCAATGAGTATTTATTATCGTCTAATTTTCTAGATTTTTCTTCATTTACGGACGGAACATCAGACCAATTTTTTAAAGCGGACAATTCAGAGGGATCTTTGGACCACTGTACGTCTAAGGGCGAATCGGACACAATAGCCGACTCAAGCACATCTGTTGCCAGGTGGAATGACTTCCAGAAATCCAGACCCAAAATAAAACGCTGAGAAGGTGATGGCACTATCACCAGTTTTTACCACTCGACTCGGTCTTTAAAGGTTATTTCTATCCTTAAAATCCCGATTGTTTTTTGTATATTACCATCCTATTTTAACACAGGATTTTAATGAGGTAAAATTGGAAAATTTTTAAAAATCATGTTTGGCGAGATCTGAACCAATACATGACACATCTGCACCGGTATCCAACAAACCATATTCAAGAAGATTAAAAAATTTAACTTTCGCATAATAACGTTTATCGTTTTGATTACTAACTATTGAAGATATTATACTTGGATGATATTTTCCGATTTTTAAAATCGTTTCTTAACCGGACCGTTTTGGTGTTTTAGATGGACAAGGAAGAATTTTCAAAAATCGAATCGCGTTTAGCCAGAAATTCACTGTATCGTATATGATAAGGTCGAATTGGGTAAATGACTTTGGAAATAGGCTGTTCTTGTAATTCAGGTCGTTTTAATATTTTCATCCCCTTATCAAATTCAACCTCTTTATAGATAAAATGTTTATCAGGAGTGGTAACATTCGAATCAGATAAGGGTTTTACTGGTTTAAATTTTTTAACATTACAGGTTTTTTTTGATGAACAACGAGAACATTGAGGTTTATAAGTGTTTTTTTCTCCACATCCGTAACAAAAGACAATTCTGTCGCGAAGACAATCTTCTCAATAGTGACCTTTTTCATCACAGTTCCAACAGGCTACACAGAATTCCTTACAATTTATACTATCTACTTTCTTAAGATACGACCAGTATCAGTCACGGGCTTTGCCGGTTAGCAAAATATGCAGATATTTACATACATATCATGCTGAAATTACCATTAAAATGGTCTGAAGTTAGAGACCTAACTCAATAGAGGAACTCTTCTACATTTAACCCATTACTAGAACCATCAAATTTGAGGTTCCAATTCTGAATAATTTGAGTTATCTTTTCAGATCTCATTGGAGCAAATTCTTCATTATTTAAACTATAAGAAGATAAATTCCTACGATCATTATAAGCATTAGTATTGGAATTTTGCTGTTCCGAACCAAAACTTGGAGAACTAAAATTTACATTTTGTTGTTCAAAATGTTGTGAATATGAGTTACCGTTTGGTTGCTTTCCGAAACGTTGAAAATATTCTCTATCACTTGGTTGAAACTGTTGTGAATTTCTTTGAACATGGGGTGGTTGTACCCCATGTATAAAATTGGAATTGAGATTTTGTTGGGCAGAAAAATGTTGGCTCCTAACTTGATTTTGATTTTGTTATTTTATTTTATTATTTGGGCCGATATTAAGATTAGTCAACAATCGAGTTACGGTATCCTCGATAATTTTGGTAAGTTGGGCGTTATTTAAAGAGGACTGAGAATTTGTGACATTATTAGGTTGTTGGTTTTGTCGTGTAATTTGATCCAAACATGGCGTTTGCATCTGCGGCAGATTTGGCACATACGCAAGTTGTGGTTGTTGCATGGCATTCCTACTAGGTCTTTGGGGCATACTTAATGGACTTTCAAAATTAGATTGCAAAGGTATAGTTGCTGAACTGAGATCCGATTTTACCACGATTTGCATCGGTTACTTTTTGTTTAGGACTCCTCTCTACTTGAGAATCATCGCTTTTTGCAACCAGGTCTGATAATTCGCACGAACATTTACAAAATGGACACTCGGAAGAACGAGATAATGAGTCTTCAATACAGTTTCGGTGGAACTCGTGCTTATACTTAGCTATGATTAAAATTCTCTGATTCTCACCCATATGCTGGCTACAAATAGCACACTTATTTTCGAGATTTGCCATATCCTCCGTTCCCCCTTGTGCCAACTCTCCTAAGTTTTCCACAGAATGATTAATAAACATTTTAAAAAGATCTATCGCAACCGGAATTAATTTTAATCAACTTGCTTATAAACAATTCTAATTCAGTATTAATAATCAAATAATTTCTGCTAAAATAAATTGCCTTGCTTTATATAATATGATACAGAATATTCTGAAAATAACCGCTTGGTCTAAAGATAAACTCTTTTAGGTTCTACATATTAATTAATATTATATTTTGTTAATAGCAAAACTTAGAAAAACTTTCGGTGACAATTAGAGCTATTTACCTTAAGGTTTAGAAAAAGTCACAGCTGTCGACGAAGATTTCAGCATATAAAGAATAAAAAATTTTTTTTTGCTATTGTTCTCTTAATGACAATATTATATTTGATTTATTGATTGAATTATATATAAACCGTATTTGAGCATATTATCTCAGTTCTGAGAAAAAAAAAATCAAATTAAATAACGTAAGTTGAATTTCCTTAAAAGTTTATTTAGTTATACCTTATATGGAATAACCTTATTTGTAGAATAAAATTTCGATTTTGTAATTTTTGGACAAAGAAATTTTGTAAATTACTTGATTAGAAAAATATAAATTTAATTAGTTTTCTTACTGGTGTGATCATTGAAAGGGTTGGGGTAAGAATTAAATTCATTAATCGAGTGAACTAGATACTAAAAACCATGCTATTGAGATTAAATAACGCTATTTCAAATTGCGATTATGTCGGGAACCAGCATTCATGTTGGTCTCTAAACTAATGACATTAGACACTAAATTGCTTACTGCTAAATTAATGTACATCCAATCTCACTAGGTTACCAATAGTTATTCAACATTTCCCAATATGAAATATTTATTAAATCTGCTAAAAGTAAAGATTTGATATAGCCTTTCTTTATTTCAGGCAAAAGGAATTCCAGGGGACTTCTTGGTAAACTAATTCGGGCTGATACAGCCAAATTTTCGAAAATCCTAAGGAGTACTAAAATTTATTTGTCTGAAGTAATTCAGACTACATTCCACCATAAACTTTCGCTATAATTGAAATTTAAAAAAAAAAAATTTAGTTTTGAAGCTAAAAGGATCACATTGTTCTACTGGTAGTAAATAATATAAAATTTTTCAAAGATAAGTATCTAGCATCGAAAATCTTCATAAAATTCCTTTTCCTATTTTTGACTGTGTTTTAGTTGTTGATAAACCGAAGTAAACAATATTTTAAAGTGAACCTTCGTGCCCCACTTTGGGCGCCAATTTATTATGTAACGAACATGGTAAAATTTATGTTGTGTCCGCCATATGTGTGTAAAGATCATATTGTGCGTTGCCTAACACCCTCTTTATGAAATGTACCTCCGTTGACTTTATGACAACGACAATGGAATGTACCGAGCCAATTTATGGTATGAACGACGCAAAATTTATTTACTGACTCACTGGGTACGAAGACACATTTATGTTGAAATCACAAACATAAGCTTCCACTACAGTAACCGTAAGATGGTTGAATAACAAATATATATATGTTGTTATTAGGATTATTATTGTTCGGAAGAAAAGGAAGGACGAGTGGGAGCCATTGAAGCCACTAGCAAGCATTCGGGTGGGGGGGGATCGTGTCCACCTGTCTTCTCTAGAATCACAGATATATATCACTTTACATAAAATTTTATTATAGACTCCCGGTTGTCTTTGTATTATTAAATGGACCGAATCATAGCAATAACCCCCTATCACTATGACCTAAGCTAGCCAGATACTATGGTTTATCTCGATAATGGAATTATGATAAGGTATTAGATCTTCAGGATGGTATTGAAAATCTATGGCTCTATACCCTCCCTACCTATGATTTCCGCCGCATAAATTTATCGGAAATCCCACAAAGTGACTTACCCTTTCCCCTCAACACTTCACGTAAGAAAATATGGCCTTTGGTTTACAAATTCATTTTATTGAATGCGCGGTTCTTCATTAACAAAGATTTTTAGCCTTACAATTCATTGGTTTATCATGTCAGGGTTATAACCTACAATTAACCTGAATAAGTTTTTTTGTTTTTTTTTTTTTTTCATTTATATATTTCAATGATTCCAGCTTAAGTATTTTATGTTTAAATCCTATAATATTCAAATTAATAACTTCCAGAACTTTAATTGTATAAATCGCTATATCAAAATCTCGATTTTTTTCTTTCAAGACTACAAATAAACTTATAACTGTCAGGTCAACCTAAGGTTTTAATTCCTAATGCAACTATAATTATTATCACTTTATGACTTAACCATTATCAAAAACCTTACTAAGAAGAAAGAGCTAATATCCAATTTGATATATGTCAGGGTGTTCTATTAGAGATTTCCTCTTTAGTAAGTAAAAATTTTTAGTGATGCAAGAAAAAAAATTTACTATCAAACTTGTATCTCATGTATATAAAAAAGATTTAAAATTAGTGGCGACTTACCCCTTGACAGCTGCAGCAAGATGTTGAGGCCTCTCGATGTTGCTGAGTTTGAGCGGTATCTATATTTAGGGAAATATTTAACTTCATCATATTTACCCGAAAATTTTACATAAACTAGTTACCGATCTAATAGTTGTAATGTATGTTACTGTAAATTAATTGTTTAATTTCTCTAATATCTCGGGAACATTCAAAATTTTAAGAATTTAATGTCTATGACATAAATCGATTCTTGAAATTTAACTTATAAAGTGAAGAAAATTTTTGAGTTTATATTTTTGTTCGCTAATATATAAGGGACCTTATTTAAAAAATTAGACTATAATTTATTTTACGCTATTGATTATGGGATTTTGATTTATAAAACGAAGAAAAAAATTTTGTGGTTATCTTTTTGTTCTCTAATATATAAAGAACCTTACAAAAAAAAATGTTCTTTTTTTTTAAGATAACTTATATTACTTTAAATTTAGTAAAGAATTAATTTCAAATTTCTAGTATAAAAGAGAAAAAGTTTGGTTTTAGCTTTGTGTCTATACTACTTTGAGTAAAAGGTGGCTCATATTTAAAATTTGTAGTGTTTCCTTTGATGAATCAAAGGCATATGCGGGGGGCATAATCAAAGAGCCTTAGTTGAAGAATATCTCCGGAGTAAACATGTCAAAGTATTTGGGTTTGCGAACGAAATGAACAAGAAAAACGAAAACAAATTCACATTGCTTTGAAAAGTTCCGGCCAAATTGGAGACTGCCATCAATTTCGGTACAACATTAATAGTACGCTTTAATTTTTAACGAAATATATGGTTTGACGATGAGGATGCAGGGTTGAGCATATGCGTTGAGTTGGATGTTTTCCTGTTTTTCCTTATCCTGGTATAATGTTGAATAGCTGTTTTCATCCGTTTGGTTGTGAAAGAATGGTATGACGGTTTTTTTCTTTTGTTTTGTGGTGATAACTGAATTTTTAAGGTGGTGGTTCACAATCTGTGACCACCACATATGAAAATTAAATTGATGGGGTTTTCCAACCTTTCTATAAGGTGGGGAGGGTCATTTAGTCTATATAAAAGTTTATAAAATCTCATTTGTTACCATACTTTGCTGTAAATGACATATGCTTTGCCATGCGGTTTTAGTTTTATTTTTTTTACCAAGGTCTGCTTTGCTTATTGGCTTTCGGCTTGCATGATGTCCCCGTTGGTTTTGGGTAAGATCTTCCTGTGAACTTAGTTCTACCCGTTTCTTCTCCTATCGTAGCCCTCTTTCTGGGTTAGCTAGTAGTACCGGGGCTGTGGTTAACATTTTTTTTATTTGTGTAAACGATTCTTGTGCCTCAGCTGTCCAATTAAATTTTATTTTGGTAGTAAGCGTTTCTGTAATCGGGAATACTACTGTAGATAAAATTTTAATGAACCTCCTGTACCATCCAGCTATTCCGAGAAAACCCCGAACTTGTTTAAGGGACTTTGGTATAGGCCAGTTAATAATTGCATCTACTTTTTCCGGGTCTGTTTTATGCCACCATTTCCAATCACAAATCCTAAGTATTTTACCTCTGTCACACAAAAGGCACTTTTTGAAATATTTAGGGTTAAATTTGCCTGGCGAAATTGTTCTGCTATTCTTACTAGGGTTGATAAATGGGAGAAGAAATCTTCTGAAACTATTATTAAGTAGTCTAAATATCCGAATACGCTGTGTCTCAAGTCTGCTGGAATCAGTTGATCGATTAGGCGACACATTGTTTGTGGGGCGGTACAAAGTCCGAACGGCATAACAACCAACTGATATAAGGGTCGCCCTGGTATAGTAAATGCGGTTAAAGGCTTTGCAGAATCGGGCAAGGCGATTTGCCATTATGCGTCCCTTAAATCTAATTTTGAAATTAAATTTGCTTTCGGCAGTCTCGAAAATATTCCCTCAATATTTGGGAGCGGGTAAGCGTCTTGTTTGCTCACTTTATTGACCTTTCTAGCATCTAGGCACAGGCGAACTTTGTTGGGTTTCAACACGAAACGCATTGGCGAACTCCATGGTGATGTTGATTCTTCTATCACCCCTAACGCTAACATTCTATCAATTTCTTGGTACATTAGTTTTTCCACTGCAGGGGAAACTGGATAGAATCTTTGCTTGATTGGCTTAGCATCACCAACATCGACGTCATGCTGGATCAAGCTTGTCCTCCCTAAACCCTGTTTTTCAAAATTTGGAAATAAGTTAATTATAGTTGTTAATTGTTGAAGTTAGCTTGGAGTCAATGAGTATTTATTATCGTCTAATTTTCTAGATTTTTCTTCATTTACGGACGGAACATCAGACCAATTTTTTAAAGCGGACAATTCAGAGGGATCTTTGGACCACTGTACGTCTAAGGGCGAATCGGACACAATAGCCGACTCAAGCACATCTGTTGCCAGGTGGAATGACTTCCAGAAATCCAGACCCAAAATAAAACGCTGAGAAGGTGATGGCACTATCACCAGTTTTTACCACTCGACTCGGTCTTTAAAGGTTATTTCTATCCTTAAAATCCCGATTGTTTTTTGTATATTACCATCCTATTTTAACACAGGATTTTAATGAGGTAAAATTGGAAAATTTTTAAAAATCATGTTTGGCGAGATCTGAACCAATACATGACACATCTGCACCGGTATCCAACAAACCATATTCAAGAAGATTAAAAAATTTAACTTTCGCATAATAACGTTTATCGTTTTGATTACTAACTATTGAAGATATTATACTTGGATGATATTTTCCGATTTTTAAAATCGTTTCTTAACCGGACCGTTTTGGTGTTTTAGATGGACAAGGAAGAATTTTCAAAAATCGAATCGCGTTTAGCCAGAAATTCACTGTATCGTATATGATAAGGTCGAATTGGGTAAATGACTTTGGAAATAGGCTGTTCTTGTAATTCAGGTCGTTTTAATATTTTCATCCCCTTATCAAATTCAACCTCTTTATAGATAAAATGTTTATCAGGAGTGGTAACATTCGAATCAGATAAGGGTTTTACTGGTTTAAATTTTTTAACATTACAGGTTTTTTTTGATGAACAACGAGAACATTGAGGTTTATAAGTGTTTTTTTCTCCACATCCGTAACAAAAGACAATTCTGTCGCGAAGACAATCTTCTCAATAGTGACCTTTTTCATCACAGTTCCAACAGGCTACACAGAATTCCTTACAATTTATACTATCTACTTTCTTAAGATACGACCAGTATCAGTCACGGGCTTTGCCGGTTAGCAAAATATGCAGATATTTACATACATATCATGCTGAAATTACCATTAAAATGGTCTGAAGTTAGAGACCTAACTCAATAGAGGAACTCTTCTACATTTAACCCATTACTAGAACCATCAAATTTGAGGTTCCAATTCTGAATAATTTGAGTTATCTTTTCAGATCTCATTGGAGCAAATTCTTCATTATTTAAACTATAAGAAGATAAATTCCTACGATCATTATAAGCATTAGTATTGGAATTTTGCTGTTCCGAACCAAAACTTGGAGAACTAAAATTTACATTTTGTTGTTCAAAATGTTGTGAATATGAGTTACCGTTTGGTTGCTTTCCGAAACGTTGAAAATATTCTCTATCACTTGGTTGAAACTGTTGTGAATTTCTTTGAACATGGGGTGGTTGTACCCCATGTATAAAATTGGAATTGAGATTTTGTTGGGCAGAAAAATGTTGGCTCCTAACTTGATTTTGATTTTGTTATTTTATTTTATTATTTGGGCCGATATTAAGATTAGTCAACAATCGAGTTACGGTATCCTCGATAATTTTGGTAAGTTGGGCGTTATTTAAAGAGGACTGAGAATTTGTGACATTATTAGGTTGTTGGTTTTGTCGTGTAATTTGATCCAAACATGGCGTTTGCATCTGCGGCAGATTTGGCACATACGCAAGTTGTGGTTGTTGCATGGCATTCCTACTAGGTCTTTGGGGCATACTTAATGGACTTTCAAAATTAGATTGCAAAGGTATAGTTGCTGAACTGAGATCCGATTTTACCACGATTTGCATCGGTTACTTTTTGTTTAGGACTCCTCTCTACTTGAGAATCATCGCTTTTTGCAACCAGGTCTGATAATTCGCACGAACATTTACAAAATGGACACTCGGAAGAACGAGATAATGAGTCTTCAATACAGTTTCGGTGGAACTCGTGCTTATACTTAGCTATGATTAAAATTCTCTGATTCTCACCCATATGCTGGCTACAAATAGCACACTTATTTTCGAGATTTGCCATATCCTCCGTTCCCCCTTGTGCCAACTCTCCTAAGTTTTCCACAGAATGATTAATAAACATTTTAAAAAGATCTATCGCAACCGGAATTAATTTTAATCAACTTGCTTATAAACAATTCTAATTCAGTATTAATAATCAAATAATTTCTGCTAAAATAAATTGCCTTGCTTTATATAATATGATACAGAATATTCTGAAAATAACCGCTTGGTCTAAAGATAAACTCTTTTAGGTTCTACATATTAATTAATATTATATTTTGTTAATAGCAAAACTTAGAAAAACTTTCGGTGACAATTAGAGCTATTTACCTTAAGGTTTAGAAAAAGTCACAGCTGTCGACGAAGATTTCAGCATATAAAGAATAAAAAATTTTTTTTTGCTATTGTTCTCTTAATGACAATATTATATTTGATTTATTGATTGAATTATATATAAACCGTATTTGAGCATATTATCTCAGTTCTGAGAAAAAAAAAATCAAATTAAATAACGTAAGTTGAATTTCCTTAAAAGTTTATTTAGTTATACCTTATATGGAATAACCTTATTTGTAGAATAAAATTTCGATTTTGTAATTTTTGGACAAAGAAATTTTGTAAATTACTTGATTAGAAAAATATAACTTTAATTAGTTTTCTTACTGGTGTGATCATTGAAAGGGTTGGGGTAAGAATTAAATTCATTAATCGAGTGAACTAGATACTAAAAACCATGCTATTGAGATTAAATAACGCTATTTCAAATTGCGATTATGTCGGGAACCAGCATTCATGTTGGTCTCTAAACTAATGACATTAGACACTAAATTGCTTACTGCTAAATTAATGTACATCCAATCTCACTAGGTTACCAATAGTTATTCAACATTTCCCAATATGAAATATTTATTAAATCTGCTAAAAGTAAAGATTTGATATAGCCTTTCTTTATTTCAGGCAAAAGGAATTCCAGGGGACTTCTTGGTAAACTAATTCGGGCTGATACAGCCAAATTTTCGAAAATCCTAAGGAGTACTAAAATTTATTTGTCTGAAGTAATTCAGACTACATTCCACCATAAACTTTCGCTATAATTGAAATTTAAAAAAAAAAAATTTAGTTTTGAAGCTAAAAGGATCACATTGTTCTACTGGTAGTAAATAATATAAAATTTTTCAAAGATAAGTATCTAGCATCGAAAATCTTCATAAAATTCCTTTTCCTATTTTTGACTGTGTTTTAGTTGTTGATAAACCGAAGTAAACAATATTTTAAAGTGAACCTTCGTGCCCCACTTTGGGCGCCAATTTATTATGTAACGAACATGGTAAAATTTATGTTGTGTCCGCCATATGTGTGTAAAGATCATATTGTGCGTTGCCTAACACCCTCTTTATGAAATGTACCTCCGTTGACTTTATGACAACGACAATGGAATGTACCGAGCCAATTTATGGTATGAACGACGCAAAATTTATTTACTGACTCACTGGGTACGAAGACACATTTATGTTGAAATCACAAACATAAGCTTCCACTACAGTAACCGTAAGATGGTTGAATAACAAATATATATATGTTGTTATTAGGATTATTATTGTTCGGAAGAAAAGGAAGGACGAGTGGGAGCCATTGAAGCCACTAGCAAGCATTCGGGTGGGGGGGGATCGTGTCCACCTGTCTTCTCTAGAATCACAGATATATATCACTTTACATAAAATTTTATTATAGACTCCCGGTTGTCTTTGTATTATTAAATGGACCGAATCATAGCAATAACCCCCTATCACTATGACCTAAGCTAGCCAGATACTATGGTTTATCTCGATAATGGAATTATGATAAGGTATTAGATCTTCAGGATGGTATTGAAAATCTATGGCTCTATACCCTCCCTACCTATGATTTCCGCCGCATAAATTTATCGGAAATCCCACAAAGTGACTTACCCTTTCCCCTCAACACTTCACGTAAGAAAATATGGCCTTTGGTTTACAAATTCATTTTATTGAATGCGCGGTTCTTCATTAACAAAGATTTTTAGCCTTACAATTCATTGGTTTATCATGTCAGGGTTATAACCTACAATTAACCTGAATAAGTTTTTTTGTTTTTTTTTTTTTTCATTTATATATTTCAATGATTCCAGCTTAAGTATTTTATGTTTAAATCCTATAATATTCAAATTAATAACTTCCAGAACTTTAATTGTATAAATCGCTATATCAAAATCTCGAATTTTTTCTTTCAAGACTACAAATAAACTTATAACTGTCAGGTCAACCTAAGGTTTTAATTCCTAATGCAACTATAATTATTATCACTTTATGACTTAACCATTATCAAAAACCTTACTAAGAAGAAAGAGCTAATATCCAATTTGATATATGTCAGGGTGTTCTATTAGAGATTTCCTCTTTAGTAAGTAAAAATTTTTAGTGATGCAAGAAAAAAAATTTACTATCAAACTTGTATCTCATGTATATAAAAAAGATTTAAAATTAGTGGCGACTTACCCCTTGACAGCTGCAGCAAGATGTTGAGGCCTCTCGATGTTGCTGAGTTTGAGCGGTATCTATATTTAGGGAAATATTTAACTTCATCATATTTACCCGAAAATTTTACATAAACTAGTTACCGATCTAATAGTGGTAATGTATGTTACTATAAATTAATTGTTTAATTTCTCTAATATCTCGGGAACATTAAAAATTTTAAGAATTTAATGTCTATGACATAAATTGATTCTTGAAATTTAACTTATAAAGTGAAGAAAATTTTTGAGTTTATATTTTTGTTTGCTAATATATAAGGGACCTTATTTAAAAAATTAGACTATAATTTATTTTACGCTATTGATTATGGGATTTTGATTTATAAAACGAAGAAAAAAATTTTGCGGTTATCTTTTTGTTCTCCAATATATAAAGAACCTTACAAAAAAAAAATAATCTTTTTTTTTAAGATAACTTATATTACTTTAAATTTAGTAAAGAATTAATTTCAAATTTCTAGTATAAAAGAGAAAAAGTTTGGTTTTAGCTTTGTGTCTATACTACTTTGAGTAAAAGGTGGCTCATATTTAAAATTTGTAGTGTTTCCTTTGATGAATCATATGCGGGGGGCATATGCAAAGAGCCTTAGTTGAAGAATATCTCCGGAGTAAACATGTCAAAGTATTTGGGTTTGCGAACGAAATGAACAAGAAAAACGAAAACAAATTCACATTGCTTTGAAATGTTCCGGCCAAATTGGAGACTGCCGTCAATTTCGGTACAACATTAATAGTACGCTTTAATTTTTCACGAAATATATGGTTTGACGATGAGGATGCAGGGTTGAGCATATGCGTTGAGTTGGATGTTTTCCTGTTTTTCCTTATACTGGTATAATGTGGTTACAATTGCCGTAGAGGAGGTGTCCTCGCTTTTTCATCCGTTTGGTTGTGAAAGAATGGTATGACGGTTTTTTCTTTTGGTTTGTGGTGATAACTGAATTTTTAAGGAGGTGGTTCACAATCTGTGACCACCACATATGAAAACTAAATTGATGGGTTTTTCCAACCTTTCTATAATGTGGGGAGGGTCATTTAGTCCATATAAAAGTTTATAAAATCTCATTTGTTACCTTGCTTTGCTATAAATGACATTTGCTTTGTCAGGCGGTTTTAGTTTTTTTTTTTTACACGGGTCTGCTTTGCTTTATTGGCTTTCGGCTTGCATGATGTCCCCGTTGGTTTTGGGTAAGATCTTCCTGTGAACTTAGTTCTACCCGTTTCTGCTCCTATCGTAGCCCTTTTTCCCGAACTGGATGAATAAATTATTTTATCACTGATATCCGCTCACGTTTTGTGGTGGTTTTTAAAATTTTTTAGTTTTTATAGATTAGCCGTGTTGCGTGTATTAGCGTCAAAATGAAAAAGAAATAGAAAGCTCGGCATCACCACGCATGTGACCTCCGTTCGAAATTTATACATGTTTTTTGATAGTGGCCACTTCGAACTTTGTATAATTTTTTCCTGTTATTGCCACTTGAAACTTTATATAAATTTGTTTAAATATTGTGGCCACTTAAAACTTCGTATAAATTTTTCTTTGATAGAAAGCCTTTGTCAATTCTGTTCTCATTAAGCCATGACGTTTCCTGTATGAGTAAAACTATGCCTAATTTTGACTTTTGGTAATTTACCACCTTCTAATCAAAGCCTTGGTAACATAGGATGAGTTTTACATGAAGTTTACTAGAGCTTTTGTGGTATCCGGTTTTGCTATAAATTTCCCAGTAATATCGGGGCCTCCTTAGCCAGTACGCAAACCAAGGGATATTTCATTAAATAATGTTTGCGGTTAAAGTATTAACCCCTGCCTGCCAGTCTGGATTTTATTTTAAAGGGAAAATTGTTTGCATATACATATGAAAAAAATTTCCAATGGTAGCGTAAAATATAATTACGTACTTTATGCTGCGATATACTATTTTTTTTGACAATTGAACTTAAAAAAAAAACAATGGGAACACAATCGTTACAAACAAAAAACTCAATACAAGCAAACAAACTTAACAAACTAACAGCCATTAGTGAAAACATTAAAATTGACATCACAGAGCACAAAGCACTCAATTTTTCAAAAGGTGTCCTCTACTATTCAGATCTTTTCGGTGTTCCTGATGAAGCAATTCTTAACATGTCCTCGCAAAAAGTAGTCCAAGTAAAAAAAATCTTAAGAAAATAAAAAGAACTAAAGGAAACGGGTTTATTAATTTTGACTTTCTCAGCTATAGATCTGCCAGAATATTTTTGAATATTTTTTATGGGGTATGAAAAGATTTTTGTTCGTCCCTACATACCAAACCCTATGAGATGCAATAATTGCTTACAATATGGCCACATACAGAAAGCTTGTGGCCACATACAGAAAGCTTTAACAATTGCGGTAACCCCAACCACATTAATCTTGAGGCTAACGTCCAATGCAATAACGAAATTTCTTGTATAAATTGCAAAGAAAATAATATTAAAAGTGTTGAACCGTGTTCAACCCTATTTTAAGAGTTCTTCTCTTTTTTATTATTATATTTGTATTATTTTTATTACTAGTATTTTCTCTTAAATTAATGAATTTGAGTTTTTTTTTTTGTTACTAAGTTCTTCGAGAACAAAGCCAATTGGCTAGCGCCTTTTATATATATATATCTTATATCAACCGGTTTTTTTGTTATATTAGATTCATTACATATAACCCGTATGAAATTAGTGGTTTTTCTAAGTTTTTAAGTTTTGCCATTTAGTAGAAAAGTAATATTCAGTTTTGCAAGAGGCAAATAAACAACATCGTTTTAGTCGAACAAACCACTAGTTTTATTTAGCAGCAAAACATACACGTTTTAGTTGAACGTGAACCGAGTCTTATTAACCCAGCTCTAGGAGCCTAGAAGACTCAACATTTTGGTCCTTCGTAAAAGTCCTAGAATAGGCTAGGATTGGAGTGAGCTTGTGACATAGTGGTCCACTAAAATTCACCCAAATTGGCAGTTACAACTACACCCGTAACAACAAGACAATAGTCTTAATATTATTCCGTCGGTTGCACCAACTTAATATAACCTCCAAGGCAAATTATTCATGAAGAAAAACATTTGAGGTAGTATAGAGGGAAAGATTTAAAAGGTATGTACTGTGTATATATGGGTCATTTATGCGAAAAAGTTTTGGGGATTTTTTAATAATAAAAAACCAAATACCCCAAATTTAGTTTTCAAATATTACTAAAATACAAACTAATAAAAAAAAATATATTTATGAAACATATATATGTAATGATATGTATGTACGTAAAGTAATTCTCTGTCGACAGCAAAGCCACTTTAAATGGCATCTCTAAAAATCAACTAAAAAAGACGAACATAAGAAAACACAAGTAAAATCTGCATAATTTCATGTGTTGGCAAAAACAAATTAGCAACTTCACTATACATTGTTTCATTTTCTATCTCCCCCTGACATAACTTCGCTCACACAAATAGAAAATCAAAGAACTGTCTCACACATCATCCATCGTTTAAAGAATAAATTGTAAAGTGATCGCGGAAACATCCAAATGTAAAAAGAAACAAAACAAAAATATTCATACAAAATAAGTGATTTTTATATTAGAAAAATAAATAAAATTTAAAACACTGAACTGAGTGATACAACCAGAAAAAAATTTTTAATAAAGGGAGTACGGGACGCCGTAAATACTCAAAAAAAAAAAAAAAAAAAAAGCAAAGGTACATAAGGTTTGTTAATGGTAAATATTATATTTAAATAAAAGCAAAATAATATTTGTTAAAAATACGAATATATGTATATTTATTGCATCAGAAAAAGTGGTGCATTTTGTACAAAACAACAACAAAAGAATTTGCAATTAGCGGCATTTCTCAACAAAAGAAGGAAACAACGTACTGTGTGAGACAAGTGCACTTGTGACGTCACGCACACAAAGCATTAAACAAAAACAGCGCTAGGGTACGCCATACAGGAAAAATAAGTTATTTGCCGGGGAAGAGTGAGATAAAGGTGAGTGAAGTTTATGTTTGAATTTTCAAAACCAAAAACATTAAATTATCTGGTGGATAATGCGAACATTATATTAGTGGGATTCTTCAAGAAGGACGAAGAAATTTATCATATACCAAATAAATTATTGAAGAAAATTCTATTAATTTCTGGCTGAAATTATTACAGGCTTTAGAGTGGTACACAATTTAAACTACATACATATAAAAAAAAATACAGTACGATATTTAAACCATAAATAAATTTTTTTTTTTTTTTTTTTTATCATTCTTTATTTGCAATCTGTCTTGAGACAATAAGCAAATTTGATCATCAAATTATTACATAACAGGAGTTATGAAGTTCCATTGAACTACATAACTATATTAATAAAAAATAAATTAGTTAACAATTATTTACATTTATATATATATATATATATATATATATATATATATATAATATGATTAGCTTCTAAAAGGTAAATCTAACATATGTAAACGCTTAAGTCTTCTTGTCTCATTACTGTCATCCAAGAGTGAAATGGCTAGAGGATTCGCATGGTAGCTTAATCTTTGGAGATAGTTTTCGCTGCATCTTCTTATTTCTTCGTGGACTGTAGACATATTGAGATCGTTTTGAATAATTTTATTTGCCACAAACCAAGGAGCGTTAGTGATAAGTCTCAAAGTTTTAGATTCATATCTTTCCAGAATGTAATATTAGATTTACTCGCCGTACCCCATAACTGGATACCATATGACCAAACCGGTTTCAGGATAGCTTTATATAATCTTAATTTGTTGTTTAAATTGAGTTCCGATTTTGGTCCCAGTAGCCAGTATAATTTACGGGTTTTCAACTTAAGTTGTTGGCTTTTAGCTTTTATATGAGGCTTCCATGTAAGTCGCCTATCTAATGTCATCCCAAGATATTTAACTGTATTTTGTTTCGGGATTTCTACTCCATTTAAATGTAGTGAAGAACTGTCCTGTTTTTTTAATGTGAATGTGATGTGGCTGGATTTTTCTGAATTAACTATTATATTCCATTTCTTAAGCCATTTTTCAAGAAGGTTAATTTCATTCTGAACAAAGGTCGAAGCTTCAGTTGGACATTGGCTTTTGCAACAATTGCTGTGTCGTCTGCATATGTAGCTACTGTGACATCATTGGTAACTGGCATATCTGCTGTAAAAATGGTGTACAATATTGGTCCAAGCACGCTACCTTGTGGAATTCCAGCTTTAATTTCAAGTAAATCCGATCTTTCATCCTTAACATTGACAAAAAATTGTCTTTGAGAGAGGTAGCTCTGAAAAAATAAATAAAATGGTGCTGGTAAAACTTTTTTTATCTTAAAAAGCAAACCATGGTGCCATACTCTATCAAACGCTTGTTGAATATCTAGAAAAACGGCCGAACAATAACGCTTATTCTCCAGAGTATCAACTATTACATTTATTATTCTGTGGCATTGTTCTGGTGTACCATGCTTATGTCGGAACCCAAACTGATGGTCAGGAATGATGTTTTCTTTCTCTAACACAGGCAGCAATCTTCGTAGGAAAATTTTTTCAAATATCTTAGAAAATATTGAAAGCAAACTTATTGGCCTGTGTGACGACAATAAATTTTCAGGTTTATTAGGTTTAGAAATCATAATTATTTTAGCACATTTCCATTTCGATGGAAAGTGACTTAATCTTAATATTGAATTGTAGATTAAAGTTAAAAATATTATACTTTTTCGAGTTAACTTTTTCACAACATTGGCATCAATTTGGTCATATCCAGGAGATTTTTTCTTACATATTTTAATCTCAGATTGAACTTCATTGGGTGAGACATGTTTTATGGGGAAGTCCATTTGACATGGTGAGTCCAGAAACTCGATGACTTCATTATTTTCTTCAATGCTATTAAGAGTGTAGGGTTGAAATATGTCTTTCAAGTGATTAGCAAAGGCGTCCGAGGTGCTTTTATCCGATTTACACCATGTACCATTCGAATTTTTTATCCGCGTATTACGTTTTACCGGCCTTTTCAAATATTTCGTGGATTTCCAAAGTAGATGTTCATCATATTTGGAGTTATTGATTGTTTCAATAAATTTTGCGGTGGCATTGTTTTTATATTCAAAAAGTAGAATTTTTAATTCCTTACAGGCTTTATTGAACAATCGCTTATCAGTAAGATTTCTACTATGCTGCCAGTTTCTTCTTAGTCTCCTTTTTTCAGCTATGAAGTCTCGTATTTCTGTTGATATTTGAAAAGTACTTCTTTGAATCAATTCATTTGTTGGTGTAGAGAGATAAGCAGCTTCGTGAATGAGTTTCGTAAAGTTTTCTACGGCGTCGTCGACATCATTTCCATTTTTCAATTTTAGATTCAAATTTATATTTTGATCAAGATAATATTGAAAAGATTGAATATCAGTATTACGAGTAATAATGTTGTGGTTGTATTGTTTAATATTAAAATACGTTGAATAATTTATGAGAATTGGAGTGTGATCAGAACTCAAGTCAATCATGTCTTTTATTTCCAAATGATTATTTGAAATACCTGCATATATTGCAAAATCCAACAAATCAGGAATTTTATAAGGATCAGATGGCCAATAAGTTGGTGTTCCCGTGGAGAGTACAGAATAGTTCATATTTCTTATGCATTTATAAAGCTCTCTTCCTTTTGGATTAACGAGCATGGAGCCCCACCACGGATGCTTGGCATTAAAATCACCTCCCACGATAAATTTCTGACCCAAAGATTTAAAAAATTCTTTGTAATCCGTGCATAATACATTATGCCTTGGAGGAAAATATATGGAGGATACAATTAAGTCACCACCGTTTGTTTTCAATTTAATAGTAGTTGCCTGCATAAAATCTTTTGTAATTTCAGGCATTATTTCATATTTAATAGCCGTTTTTATTAAAATACATGAACCTGCATGAGCACGGTTATCTGGATGGTTGGTATATACTAGATCATAACCCCTAATACAGAAGTAAGATCTACTAGTAAAGTGGGTTTCTGAAACTAACAGTATATCAATATGATTTGTGTTGAGAAAAACTTCAATTTCGCGCAAGTGATTGGAAAGTCCATTAGCATTCCATATTGCTATAATCAAATTTAATTGCATAACTTTGTTAAAAGAGTAGACATCATGTTGAGTAGGGTAGTTGTGGTCTCTATCTGCTTCTCCAACAAAGCTTCTATTCTTTGAAGAGAACTAGATGGCGATTCTTGTTGATAATTACCTTTTCTAACGGTTTGAGAATAAAGATTTTGATTTGAATTCCAATTACCTCTATTATTGTTTATATTTGCATCATTATTTTTATTCATACTAGGAAAATTTTGGCTGTTGAAATTAAACTCGGGTTCTTGATTTTCATTATGACTAGTAATATTTTGTCTCCTGATAAGATTTCTCTTCTGAAGGAGTTTTTTGTAGATTTCGCAGCCTTTGTAGTTGGCAGTATGTTCTTGTAAACAGTTGGAGCATTGTGGTGGAGTATTTAACTCTTTTTTACATTCAACTGTTGGATGATTCATACTACATTTTACACATTTGAATAGTTTCCTACAGTACGTTTTGGTGTGGCCAAATTGCTGGCATCTATAGCATTGTACTATATCGTTGTTCTTTAAAGGTGGTTCTATTTTGACTACAGCATTAAACAAATATCTTTCATTATATATATTTTTATTGTTGCTATTGGGTTCTATATCAACAAAGAAAATAGATAGTGGAACTCCTGTAATTCTACTTCTTACATTTGAGACATTTCTCACTTTGTGGCCTAATTTCTCGATTTCTCCTTTAATAAGTTCAATCGGAGTTGAAAAATGCAAGTTTTTAACAACAACGCGGTAAGCTCTCTCTTGTTTCATCTGATAAGTATGGAAATTTATCTTTTTTTCATCAAGATATTTTACAATAACCCTATAGGCATTAGATGTCTTTACCATCAATCTTATTTGGCCATCTCTCAAGGACTTGTATGAGAATTCATCGGTCTTGATAACTTTCAAAAAATTGTTTACCATAGTCTTTATATCAGCTACATCGGGTATGAATATTGGTGGAGGTTTCGGTTCAGCATTTTCATCATTGTTATCGTTGTTGTTTTGCTGATTAGCAACATTATTATTTTGCAGTAAATTAAACATATTTGTACTAGTACCATTTTATGATGAACGTTTACGCAGTTGTATATTGAGTGGTTTTGTAATGTGTCGCTTTGTAGAATTTACTATTTGCCAGTGTTCAATGTCACTAGATTCATCGCTGCCACCATCCATACTGCAAGCTAGCAGTGGATTAGTGTGTATGTTATTTTTTTTTTTTTTTTAATTTTTTTTTTATTTTGTTAAGCTAACAAACAAAGGGATTAACTTTGTTATTGGTTTTAAATACAAAGTTTGGAATAACAAAGAGATTAAAATGTTTTTAATGTTGACACTTATATTTGCCGAATTTGTTTAACACAGTAACGTCTGCACGGTATCACTGAGACTGAAACCATAAATAATTGCATGGGGAAAATTTTATGAAATAATTTTTGGTTAAAAATTATTAAAAACACAGCGATACGATAGTTAAAATATAAATAAAATTCTTGTGGAAAAATTTATAAAATAATTTTTGGATGAAATTATTAAAGCCATTATAGAATATGCTATTTAAACAACAAATAGATTCTCAGAGAAATTTGTACGAAATAATAACATTAAATTTAAAAAAAAAAAAAAAAAAAATTGGTAGTGAAGACCAACATAAGTTTTGGCTAAATTTTATTAACAACATAATAGTGGTACGCTATTTAAACTATAAATAAATTCTTGAAGAAATTATTCAACAAGGAGTGGCTCTTTGATAATGAAAATAACATGAAATTTGTTTTTATATAGTAAAACAATTCTTTACATTGTTCTTCACGAAGCTAAAAGGGCTTGTAAAAAAATAAATAGATAAATATTCCTCAAGAGTTGATTTGAGTCAAGGGTAGGTTTTAGTGACCTGGGTAGGCAGCTGTAATGGCATCTAAAAGGAGATGTAAGTTTGACCTGCAACAGTTGGGGGAGTTTTGCACAAACTTCGAAAGAATATGTCCAGAAGAATGCGCAATTGAATATCTTAATGTAAAGCGCGAAGAATTGGAAAGAAGGTGGTGCAAGCTAGTTGAATCGTATGAAGAATACATGGTAGGGGACGAGCAGGCCAAGCAGGAAGATTCAAAAGATGATCTTTCGCAAAAATATGAAGAAGCTAGTGAGATCTACCAAAAGATTAAGATACAAATTTTACAAAAATTTAATAATAGTACACCTACACAAAGCGCACCGGTCGTGCATAGATCTCCCCTCAAGCTCCCTGCCTGTGACATTCACAATTTTGAAGGTGGATACGCAAACTGGCCAGCCTTTAGAGACCTGTTTCAGGCGATTGTTATTAAAGAAACATCACTAGCACCGGCACAAAAGCTTAATTATTTAAAAACGAAAGCAAAAGGGGAAGCTTTTAATGTTATAAAAGATTTTGACTCTGTAGATGAGAATTTTAGTTTAGCCTGGGAAGCTCTAAAAAACAGGTTCGAAAATAAAAGGTTTTTAGTCAATGATCAAATGAAAAAAGTTTTCGCTATGCAGGCATCACAAGCGTAGAATCTTAAATCTATAAGATTTATTAAGAATACAGTTAGCGATTGTTTATCGATTTTAAAAACCTTCAAGGTAGAAGTGGCGGATGATACTCTTGAAGAGGCAAAACTAAAACAAATTCAAATAAGAACTGCTTTAAATTCAGCTGGGTTCCCCATGAAGAAAATAACGGCCAACGATCACTTTCTACTTCAACATGTGGCCCGGGAAGATCTTCTGGACGATGATTTTTTTAAGTTTGACGACTCCAGCTCAATAAAAACCTTGGGGATCCGCTGGAATGCGATGTCAGACCATTTTTATTATGTAGTAGAACCGACAAAAATTGTAGCCTCCACTACAAAAACGCAGATTATTTCGGTTATAGCAAAATTGATCGACCCCCTAGGATGGTAAGGTCCCGTGGTCGTGGCAGCCAAACTCTTAATGCAAGAGTTATGGGAAAATAAATTAGATTGGGATGAAGCCGTTCCGCCACATATATTAGTACGTTGGAACTCATTTGTGCAAAATTTACCATTGGCTTCACATTGATAATACCCAGATGGGTAAATTTTTCGCCACTTCATCAAATACAGATACATGGGTTCTGTGATTCTTCAGAAAGAGCCTACTGTGGATGGATCTACGTGAGAACCGTAAATGTAGACGGTGAAATTGGCAGCCATCTGCTAGTGGCAAAAACCAAAGTTGCGCCGATAAAGAAGGTTACCATCCCCAAGTTGGAATTATGTGGGGCTTTATTACTTGCGAGACTGCTAAAACACGCAATGTCAAATTCAAGATTCAGCTATGAACTTTTTTTGTGGACGGACTCCTCAATAGTCCTCGGATGGCTACAAAAGGAGCCTCAAACCTTGAAAACTTTCGTTGCAAATCGGGTAACAAAAATTACCGGCATTGCCAGCAACAGTCACTGGCGGCATGTTGGGTCTGACGACAACCCGGCTGATTTTGGATCCCGCGGCTGCACCCCTCAACAGCTCGTCGACAGTTATTTATGGTGGACCCACCTGGCTGAGAGAGCCTGTTGAGCAGTGGCCAAAACCTCGCATGTTTGACCCAACCAATTTAGAAGCGAAGATTTCCAATTTTCATCTAATGGTAGCTCAGGAATGCGAGAAAGAATAACTCCTTTGTTCAAGAAGAAACAAAATTTGAAGAGTTTTTGGAAAAATTTTCATCGCTCGCAAGGGCTTTGAGAATTATTAGTTATGTATTTCGTCTCACCAACCGTGTTTTAAAACGTCCATTTAAAACAGAATCATTTATAACAACAGATGAAATACGCTTTGCAAAACGTCGGCTTATACTGATCGCCCAAAAAATCCACTTCTGCAAGGAATATGAAGGTCTTCAAGCCAAGCGACATCTAAGCAAGAAAAGCAGAATCTTAACCCTAAATCCATACATTGACCAAGAAGGACTTCTGCGAGTAGGTGGTAGACTTCATAATTCGGGGTTAAGTTTTGAAGAACAACATCCGATAATAATTCCAGACAAGTCACATTTTGCTACACTTTTAGTCGAATATACTCATAAAATATTACTCCATTCAGAACACCATATTATGCTCCGAGCTGTAAGGCAAGGCTTTCATATACCTCGGATTAAAAACTTAGTTCGAAAATGCATTCGTAACTGTAAACCCTATACAATCTATAAGCACAAGTTCCAGCATCAAATCATGGCTGCGCTCCCTCCTGAACGAGTCAACTTTTCGTTACCGTTTACATACACCGGTATTGATTTTGCCGGTCCTTTTTTCGATAAAATCATCAAATTTACGTAACGCCAAGCTTTTAAAACGATATGCAGCAGTATTTGTGTGCTTCTCGACGCGAGCACTCCATCCATTCTGTTCAGATCTTTCTACCGATGCGTTTCTCGCCTGCTTTTCCAGATTTACCGGCCGTAGAGGTCTTCTAAGGACCATGTTTTCTGACAATGGCAGAAACTTCCTTGGGGCTAGCTTAGCTTTACGTAAACACCAAAACCAATTCCTCAAAACTGCCAAAAGGCACTGATAGAAAAGTACGGATCTCACGGATTTACATGATCTTTTATTCCACCTTATGCACCCCACATGGGCGGCCTTTGGGAGGCTGCCGTTAAAAGCATGAAAACACACTTGAAAAAGGCAACCATCAATCTCACCTTTACCTACGAAGAATTTGCTACTTTGCTTATACGAATTGAAGCTGTCTTGAATCCGAACTGTTGCCCTTGACTCCAGATCATCTCCTTCGAGGTGCGCCCCTTATTGCCCCCTTGAAGCACCTGCAGAAATTCCGTTAAAACAATTGAGCTTCATTAAACGCTGGGACCGCCTAAAAGCTCTTCAGCATATCTTTGCACGGCGCTGGAAAAACGAGTATATTACTGACCTGCAGCGCAGATTTAAATGGAAAACCGAGCAGTACAATGTGAAGCTGAACGATTTCGTAATCGTTAAGGATGACTTGCTACCTCCTACTGAGTGGCGTCTAGGACGCATCACTAAGCTTATCCATGGAAAAGACAACAAAGTACGAGTCGCAGAAGTAAAAACGCAGAACGGCACTATCATGCGCACGATTGTCAAACTTTGCATATTGCCACCTTGCAATTCTCCATCAGAATCGATACCGCCACAGTATTTGAATTGATCCAACATGTAAAAACAAAAAATAAATAAATAAAACCAAAAAAGGATAAATTCGCTAACCCAAGCCAATAAACACACAGTATATAAGTTAACACAAAATACATTTAAAATACATTTAAAATAAATATTTCGCGTTGCGTCTTCTGCAAAACCAACAAACAGTTATTTCACAACAATACCGTTGCACGCGCCATCCGGCGTGATTACCAAAATACAGTAATTCTGCAAGGTAGTATTTTCCCACCAACAATATTGAACGGCATTGCACATGCCAACGAATAAAGCAGCTCATTTTACAATAATACCATTGCACGCGCCAATGGTCAACACAGAAATTCTGCAAGGTAGTAAATTCACACCAACAACATTGAACCGCATTGCACGAGCGGCAGAATGACAACAGCGTGAATGAATGGCGTGATCAGCAAACCTGTTATTATAAATTAGGGTAGTTTTAAGAAAATCATTGCTTTTTATTTTGAATTACAAATAAAGACGGTTGTTGTGTCGCCATCAGCGCACAACAATTAATTTTTTTAAACTAAAATTCTTAAAGGAATTTAACTGGCGCCCGAGCAGGGACCTGCAGGATAAAGGTCCTCCGGTACATTCAAAAAAAAGTTAAGCCTTACCAAGTGCCCTAGTAGTTCAAAAGGACAAAAGGGAGCGTACGTGAAGTCGCAGCTCGGTAAGCACGCGTAAAATTCGCGTAGTGAAGTAATTATAAGTTTTACAAAATAAGAAATAATACCAAAAATAAAATTTTCTAAATGAATGAACAGTAAAAATATAAAATAATAGTAACTAAAATTCTAACAGTGAAATAAATATTTTCGAATTTAAAAATAATAGTGACAGTAAAATTTTTAATTAAAGAAAATTTGAAAAGTGAAAATTAAATAAATACCTAAAACAAAATAAATAAAAAGAATAAGAAAAAATATATAAAAACTTAAGTGGAAACAGTGACTGTAGCAAATAGAAAAATAGATAAAAAATTTTAAGAGCTTAAAAAAGAAAACTTAAAAAATAAAGTAAAACACTATTTTTTTTTTAAATGAAAAAAAAAAAACATTTAATAAATAAAAACAAAAAATATTGTGAAAAAAACTAACTATTATAAAAAAAAAAATTAGAAAATTAGTAACTACTAAGGAAAAATAATAAAAAAAATGAACTCCAAATTAAAAGTAAAAATAAAAAATACTATTAACCAAGCACTAAAATAATTTTGATATATAAGTGAACAATAAAAATAATTTATAATATTAAACAAAATAAAAATTTTTCAAAAGACACCAAATTAAAACAAAAAATTTTTTTTAAAGACTAGAAAGAAAAAACTAATTAAAATAATAGCTGAAAATTCATCAACTAATTAAGTTCGAAGTACGAGAAA
Organism: Cordilura impudica; assembly: GCA_963682025.1. Taxonomy (NCBI): domain Eukaryota; kingdom Metazoa; phylum Arthropoda; class Insecta; order Diptera; family Scathophagidae; genus Cordilura; species Cordilura impudica. Next base: position 161,972,438 of record OY821519.1, read on the forward strand.
GCTGAACACTACCAGAGTAAGCTCCAGTAATCATCAAAGTACGAGATGCTGTTATTAACGTAAGAATAATTTTATATAAAATATCATTTTAAAAAATAAGAGAAGAAAATAAAAATAGTGACCAAATTAAATTTTAATCCTCTAAAAAGAATTTTTTTCATTCTATTTTTGATAATAATAATTAAATTTTAACCTTTAAAAATTTGAGTATAAAGTCCTAGTTGTATTTTTTTTTTTTTGAAAATAATAAGACCTGATTTTTAAATTTACTGTAACAATCCAAATTTCTTCTTGAATTCTTCACTGTATTTTTTGTTAACAAAATTAAATTTTAATCATTTAAAAAAATTTTACGTAAAAATTGTTCATTGTATTTAAAAAAAAAAAAATAATAAAAATAAGACCTGATTTTTAAATTTAACAATCCAATTTTCTCCTTGAAACAAAATGCCTGACGAAACAATTGAACAACTCTCGGACAGACTGAGTAGGACACTGTCAGTGTCTACAAGTGGGACAACAGCCAAAAACGTAACTGGACTAAACGAAATTCAGAGGAACCAGATTATTGAAATAATTAACGAAGCTTTGAAAACGCCTTCAGATTATCTCTCAGACGAGGGTTTTGGAAAATCTGGAAAACCAGGTGAGTTCAACTCCTAGCGAAAATCCGTCGACAGAGTGTTAGACCTTTACTCCAGCCTTAAGGGAACAGGACGATATTATGCAATTTTACATACTATAAGGACGAAAATTACTGGCGATGCAGATACTGCATTAGAATCGTATAGAACACCCTTAGATTGGCCTCGAATGAAGAAATGTCTAATGTCTAATGATGTCAGAGCAATAGGAGTATAACCGAATTTTATCAAGCTGTCTATCAACATCTTTCGCTGATACTTGATAAAGTATCATGTTTAAATCTAGAGGAAGGAAGCCTTCGCTCAATGACAAATACTTACAGGGATAAAGCCCTGGATACATTTGTTAGAGGTTTAAATGGTGATCTTCCACGTCTGCTTAGCGTGCGTGAACCAACTTCTTTGCCCGAAGCATTACATATTTGTTTAAAATTGGATAATATGACATTTCGTATGAATTACGCTCATGGACAAATATCTAGAGGTAATATCCAGAAAGATAGAATTGGAGTAACCAATTCATTTTTTGGAAATCGACAGAAATTCTTTCCTGAGCTCGCTTACGTTGGTGGTATGACAAATAACAGACCACCATTGCCACCCCGTAATGGTCCTATACCAAACTATAACCCAAATTATACCCGTAACACAATTTTTAGGCCAACCGGTTATCAAAATTTTAGCCCAAGACCACAATTTAATCAAGGAAACCAAATCGGGTTTTCGAACCAATATAGTAAACCCCAATATTCAACACCGAATAATCAAAAACCAACTCCTAGAGTAGAACCTATGGACGTGGATAGATCTATCCAATCAAGGCACATTAATTATATGAACAGACCACCAGTTAACCAAGTTTCTAAGAGACCAGCTGGGGGCTCATTTCAAGGTCCAATCAACAAACTCCAAAGGAATTTTCATGTGGTAACCAACAATGAGGCAACTCAGCGGCAATTAGACCAGGTTCCACTAGATTGTGAAAATGCCCAAGAAGAAGGCGCAGTTGGGGGGATAACAGAAATGGACGAATATTATAAGGAATTTACCAACAGCGGACTTGAGATGTTCGAGCATTCACCTGAAGATCTCGAAACTGAGAAAAATAATCCCATAGCAACAGATTATGCACAAGAAGATTTACTAAACGATCTTAATTTTTTTGGTTAAATAGTTCCTCGTTACCATACTTTCAAGTTAGAACGAGGAACGGACAAACTCTCAAATTCCTTTTAGATACCGGTAGTAATAAGAATTATATAAAACCTAATTTAGTCACAAACCGTAGACCTAATCAGGAAAAATTTAGTGCAAAATCTATTGCAGGAAATGTAGAAATTACGCATCATGTTCTTTTAAATATGTTTGGCATCAATGATGTCCCCATAAAGTTTTTTATCTTACCAGGATTAAGAACCTTCGATGGGATATTAGGCAACGATAGTTTAAAAGAATTATCAGCCGTGATTTATACTTCAAGGAATTATTTCACGGTAAAAGGGGGAATAAATATTCCAATATTCCAATACATTTCCCAAGATGTCAACAATATAGAAATTAGGATGGAACACCTTTCTGAAAACCAAAAAAGGTCTCGCGAAAACATTGTAAGTCACCATAAGAGTCTATTTGTAGATCCTGACGAAAGACTCACCTATACAACAAGAGTTGTTGGTGATATACGTACTTCCACGGACATACCAACTTATACCAGAAATTACCCTTACCCAATGGCCATGAAGGGAGTAGTTGAAGAGGAAATTAATAAATTATTAAAAGATGGGATAATAAGACCATCACGTTCGCCTTATAACTCGCCTATATGTATTGTATCAAAGAAACAAGATGCTTCAGGTAGACAAAAATATAGACTGGTCATAGATATCAGAAAATTAAATTCGATTACAATACCAGATAGATATCCCATTCCCGAGATAAATGAAGTTCTCTCACATTTAGGAGGCAATAAATATTTTACTGTAATAGACTTAAAGAGTGGATTTCATCAAATACCTCTTAGAGAAGAGGATATAGAGAAAACGGCTTTTTCAGTTAATAATGGTAAATATGAATTTACAAGACTCCCATTTGGGTTGAAAAACGCACCGTCCATATTTCAGAGGACGCTGGACGATATCCTCAGGGAACAAATTGGCAAAACATGATACGTTTATATTGACGATATAATTATCTTTAGTAAAGACGAAAAATCACATTTTAAACACTTGAATGACATTTTTGAAACACTTAATGCTGCTAATATGAAAGTTCAGTTGGACAAGTGTGAATTCTTTAAAGAGGAGATAGAATTCTTGGGATTCATTGTTTCTTACAATGGAGTGAAAGCAAACCCCAAAAAGGTCGAAGCAATAGTAAATTTTGCTTATCCTACCACACTTAGAGAGCTCCGGTCCTTTCTAGGCCTTTCAGGATATTATAGAAGGTTTATAAAAGGTTACGCAGACTTGGAAAAACCTTTAACTAAATTATTGCGAGGAGATACAGGTACGATTTCCAAATCTGAATCAAACCGTAGGAAAATTCAAATGGATAATGAAGCCAAAAACGCCATCGATTCATTAAAGAATGCCTTAGTTTCTAGAGAAGTAATTCTCGCATATCCTGATTTTAAAAAAGAAGTTCAGTTGACAACTGACGCTTCTAATGTAGCACTAGGAGCCGTCTTAAGTCAGGATGATCCACCAATAGCATTCATATCTAGAACTCTGTCAGAAAAGAAAATTACGCAGCAAATGAAAAGGAAATGCTTGCTATAATATGGGCATTAGGAAACCTTAGGAATTACTTTTATGGGTCAGCTAAAGTTATCATCTTTACAGATCATCAACCGCTGACATATGCACTTAGCACAAAAAATAATAATAGTAAAATGAAAAGATGGAAAGCTATTTTAGAAGAATACAATTATGAAATGAAATATAAACCTGGTAGAAGTAATGTAGTAGCAGACGCGCTTTCTAGACCTCCAGCGACTGGAATAAATTATTTATCAGGCACGGTGCACAGCAGTGACAGCTCTCCACAAGATCTTATTCCGAGCATGGAAACACCAATAAACGTATTTAAGAACCAAATTTTTCTTTCCATAGGTGAAAAACCCACTTACCAATTTAAAATCATATTCCCAAGCTATCATCGACACCTTATAAGCGAACCTAACTATGATGAACAAAAACTTACAGAAATTCTAAAAAAGTATCTAAATCCGTCCGTTATTAATGGTATAAAAACTCCTGAACCAATAATGGGAAAAATTCAAACAATTTATCCGGACCACTTTTCAAGTTATAAATGTCGATTTACACAATTGGTAGTCGATGACATAACGTCAGGAAACGATCAAGAAAATATAATTGTGGAAACACATAATAGGGCTCATCGCAACGAGAAAGAAAACAGATTGCAAATTATGGAAAAATATTATTTTCCAGGAATGGCAAATAAAATTAAAAGGGTCATAAAACTATGTTCGACTTGTAAGAAAAATAAGTATGAAAGACACCCAAATATGCCTGAGTTAAAAGAGACACTTATACCAACTCATCCTGGCCACACAGTCCATCTTGACATTTTTTCCACAGACAAAAAATTGGTACTAACATCGATTGACAAATTTTCAAAGTATGTCCAGACAAAATTACTAAAGGGACGATCGACAGAAGATGTTAGGAGACCTCTTAGGGAAATACTATTTTCTTATGGGGTACCGAAAAATATTGTCATGGACAACGAACCTTCTCTGAATTCAGCTTCAATCCTATTCATGATGAAAGACGATTTGAAAATAAACCTTTTCACCACTCCATCTTATCGAAGCGAAGCGAACGGACAGATAGAACGCTTCCATTCAACCTTAGCGGAGATAATGAGATGTCTTAAAAGTGATGGGGCATCTAGAAATTTCGAAGAACTTTTGGAAAGAGCTGTAAATGAATATAACCATACCATTCATTCAACGACAAAAAAGAAACCTGTAGATCTTTATTTTGGTCGAACGATTGACTTTTCACCCCAAGATATGGAGATAACTAGATTATCTAACGTTCACCGACTAAAGCGCAAACAGGAAAATGACTTGACTTACCATAATAAAAATAAAAAACCAATTAAAGAATACGTACCTGGTCAGCTAGTCTACGTTAGGACAAATAAAAGATTAGGGACAAAACTTTCTAATCGGTTTAAGGAAGAGATAGTGAAAGAAAACCGTAATACAACTATAGTTACGGAAAGTGGCCGCATTATTCACAAGAGTCACATTAGAAACTGACAATTTTTTTTTATTTACATCCCATTTATCTTCTTTTTACAGATTACTAATTGGTACCGTCCTTGCGGATTTTAATATACTTGACTACTCTAATGCGAGATTAATCACCATTCAGAATGGGATCGCAAAAAACAGAACGGCACCTTTAAAGTTATACATTCTATCGACTTAGAACAATATAGAATTTTATCACAGGACATTGAATCTACATTGAACACTAATATTACATATAGTCATCCGCTCCGTCCGTTTTTAAAACAACAAGTCTCCGATATTAATGGACTCCTTAATCGGTTAAGTCCACACGTAAGGAGAAGATCTATTTATTGGTAGCGCATGGGAATGGGTTGCTGGGACTCCAGGCAGCCACGATTGTGAAATTTTAAATCAGAAAATTAAAAATGTATTAGAAAATAACAACAGACAAATGATTATAAACGAACTTACAACTCGCAGATTACAAGATATTTCAAACATTACAAATCAAATATTAAAAGTAAAGCGGGAAGATTGGAATAATGAACTGGCAAATACATTAGAACACAAATTAACATTAATTGAAAAAGAATTACAAAATATTGAATATGCAATACAATGGGCTAAAGTAAATATTGTAAACTCATTTATCTTGTCAAAAACCGAAATTGAAAATTTAAATTATGTTTTAAGAAATTATAGTATTCCTATTTTTAATGTAGATGAATTGTTATCATTTGGAAGCGTAAAGATTGTGACAAATAACAAAGAAATTTTATATATTTTAAGTATTCCCATTGCCCAAAATGATATCTGTAAAATTTTCTTAGCAAAGCCAGTAAAAATTGGAAATATTATTGATAAAATTGAATATGGCAAAATTTTAGATTGTAATAATAAATTATTCGCCATCAAAGAAAGCTGCAAAAGCTACAATGATTTAACAATATGTAATAGATATAAGCTTGTAGAATTAAGTGATAAATTTTGTATAACTAGTTTATTTAGAAATAAAATAGGTAGCTGCACACAGGTTAACAACGAGCACGTCCCAGCAATAGAAGAAATCGGAAGCGACTTACTACTGCTGAATCAATACATTGGGAAAATTAAAGTGAACGAAGAAGAAATAGCATTAAATGGAACTTATTTGGTCAAATATTTCAATACAACAGTCAACATTGAGGGTCGAGAATACTATTCAAAAGAAATAAGTGGCAACAAACCTCTTCCAGCTTCATTACAACCAAGAGCATGGAATAGCAAAACCGAAGAAATCATATCACTGCAAAGACTCCAAAAATTGAATATGGGAAACATCAAAAGATTGGAAACACTGGAAAACAAAAATAACTTTCTACTAACATCAAGCCTCATCATCATTGTATCCGTTTGTGTTATTATCGCTTGGATTTCTAAGAAGAAGAAAACAAAAAAAGAAGATGAAATAATAGAAACGAAAGAAGCCCAACCAGAACATCCAATTGTTGTAAAATCTACAGAGAAAAAAATTAGGAAAAAGAATTCCACCATTTTTGACATCCACACATTTTAAGCAATCGGGACGATTGCATTTAAGGAGGGAGGAATTAACACAAAATACATTTAAAATAAATATTTCGCTAACAACAACAACATACATTAAAAAATAACAAAATTAGTTCTCAAGCTGACGTTGCGTCTTCTGCAAAACCAACAAACAGTTATTTCACAACAATACCGTTGCACGCGCCATCCGGCGCGATTACCAAAATACAGTAATTCTGCAAGGTAGTATTTTCCCACCAACAATATTGAACGGCATTGCACATGCCAACGAATAAAGCAGCTCATTTTACAATAATACCATTGCACGCGCCAATGGTCAACACAGAAATTCTGCAAGGTAGTAAATTCACACCAACAACATTGAACAGCATTGCACGAGCGGCAGAATGACAACAGCGTGAATGAATGGCGTGATCAGCAAACCTGTTATTATAAATTAGGGTAGTTTTAAGAAAATCATTGCTTTTTATTTTGAATTACAAATAAAGACGGTTGTTGTGTCGCCATCAGCGCACAACAATTAATTTTTTTAAACTAAAATTCTTAAAGGAATTTAATTTATACACATATCTATCTTTTCTTATCTATATTTCTAGCTACAAAATGGAACCGGTGCAATCTATGCATGTTGACGACAAAGAATATGGCATATTTGAGGTTTCAGCAACCTTTGATCGTCAATCTCCCGATCCCGGTGGAAAACTATATCTCCGGGATGATATACCACTTCTACCTTCCGCCACCAGTCACCGATCCAATTTTAAATCTGCACTTTAAAAATGTAGTGCCTCTTGTGCATCCAGGCTTTGGCGCGAAATCGATGGTGTTATCAGTCACCATACTTTGGCCTCTATTCTGACCGACGAAGTCTTGATACCTGACGCATTTGTACCAAAGGCTCAGTGATCTCTGTTTTGGATGGGTGATATCCAGAAGAAGTATCGGATGTCGGCGCTGCCACATTCCTAGCCCGGGAGAATGTTGAACCGTGTTCAACCCTATTTTAAGAGTCCTTCTCTCTTTTTTATTATTATATTTATATTATTTTTATTACTAGTATTTTCTCTTAAATTAATGAATTTGAGTTTTTTTTTTGTTACTAAGTTCTACGAGAACAAAGCCAATTGGCTAGCGCCTTTTATATACTATATATATCTTATATCAACCGGTTTTTTTTTGTTATGTTAGATTCATTACGTAGAACCCGTATGAAATCAGTGGTTTTTCTAAGTATTTAAGTTTTGCCATTTAGTAGAAAAGTAATATTTAGTTTCGCAAGAGGCAAATAAACAACATCGTTTTAGTCGAACAAACCACTAGTTTTATTTAGCAGCAAAACATACACGTATTAGTTGAACGTGAACCGAGTCTTATTAACCCAGCTCTAGGAGCCTAGAAGACTCAACAAAAAGTTTCAAACATACAGCTAGAGACAAAAAGTGCCCTATTTTTCTCAAAAACAAGGAAATTCAAGCAATTAGAGTTCTCGAAAAACAAGTTGAAAAAATGCTGAAAGAATTTACAAAAAAAGACAATTAGACAAAAATGAAGCTTTTTCTTCACTAATCCAAATAAAACAACTGTCACTCGAACCCAACTTGTCAACAATAGCGATCTTGCATTTAATAATTCCGTACATCTCAAAAACAATTCCACCACTGACAACAATAAATTAAAAACTAGGGAACATGCGAATACCGAATCAAAATCAATCATAATTGATCATATCGATCAATCATCAACATCCAACTATAACTTAAGAAATAAAACTACAACACAAATTCTTCCGAAAAAACCCTCAAACCGTCTAAAAGCTCAGTTAAAAGCCAAATTCAAAACAACCAGCAAACCCCACAACAAAAAAACAACCAACAACCAAAATGATGAAAGTTATCAAATGGATTTATAAATAACCAGCTCTAAAATCCCTTATCTGTTATCGGAGAGACTGGAACTATTCGCCATAGATATTTTTAAATAAATATTTTCTAATATTTGTGGGGATTCTTGTGGTTTCTCGGGGTACCATTCGGGTAAAAATTTAGTACGTATTGTATAGCTATTATTACTTTATAATCATTTATATATATTATATTTAATTTTATCATTCTAAATAATTTATCTTACTTATCATGATTAACATTATTCAATGGAACATTAATGGATACACGAACAATTATAACAGCTTACAATTACTTTTAAAAAATACAGACCTAAAATAGATGCTCTTCAAGAGACTCACTTTCATTCCCTTTCTGGATTACTGATCCCATTAAATTATCAAATGCTTTTCAAAAATACTACAACACATTCATACGGAGGAGTTGCACTCTTAGTACATAACTCAATTCAAATTACTATACAAACACTTAGCGACGAATTAGACGCGGTTGGTATCACTGTTCAAGCAAAATGTAAATTTACAATTATCAATACATCTAAAAATTTCAACATTTCTACTTTGAAAAACATGTTCGATCAATACGACAACAACAACAACAGGTGACTTTAACAGTTGGCATTCGCTATGGGGTTCACCAATTAACAATCTAAGAGGTAATATTTTAGCAGATTCATCACCCAATCCAATCTCATATTATTCAATGACGGCTCTCCAACTCATTATAGCACATATAATTCTTTAACCCACATTGACATTTCTTTTGGCTCCGTCTACCTACAACTACAATCTAATTGGAAAGTTGAAGACGACCTACAGTGAAGTGATCATTTTCCAATAGTTATCAAACTGTTCAATTTACCTCAATCGATTACTTCTAAACCTAGACCTAAATTTATAACCAACCTAAATTTATAATCATTAAAATACGACAATGATCGCCCAATTAGCAATAACATTAACAAAGAAGCATCGAATATCCAAAAAATTATACTGCAAAGTGCCAATGTCTCAATTCCACATATTAACCCTGCAGTTCAGAAGACGGTAGCATGGTGCTACACTCATCTTAATGACTTAAAAATGGACAAAAATAGACTGTGGAACACACTAAAAAGAAATATTAGTACAATAAACATCATGAACTATAAGCAGCTAAGTTTAAGAGGAGGCTAAAAGTAAGTCAATTTCAGACTTCACTGCTGAAATCAATCCGGATACACCAACAAATAAAATATGGTCCAACATAAGGACATTCTGCGGCTTAAAACTACCACAATCAATTAATACCATTCAATCTCTTAACGACCCAAATCTTTTCGTAACCACCAAACAAATAATAGCTGACGAATTTGGAAAATACTGGTCCTCTGAATTTGAAGACTCTAACACACGTATTCAAAACGAAAATTTAGTTACTGACTATCCCCTGACTAAGAATTTCTTATTCAAAACACTTTTTAATAAACTATGACTATCGAATGATCAAAGACCTCTCAACTCCTAACTAACTGCTGTCAATTTGGTGTTTCTGTCAATAAAAGCTGTGAAATTAATAATATATAAATTCAAAAACAAAATAAAACAAATTTGCGATTCAAAATTTTTTCAAATCTTCATAATGGAAACGTTTAATACACTGGACACGCTGGATACTTTAAATTTGCTAAATGTGAGGATACGTCGGACTAGAACATAAAAAAAAGAAAAAATTCATTTGCTGTCTACGATGACGAAGCGTTCCGAAAGCGATATAGATTCACGAAAGAAAACGCATTGAAGCTAATTTCATTGGTAAAGGCCGATCTTAAAGGTAAAAGAAAGGCGGGGGGGGGGGGGGGGGGGAAATTTCTGCTCATACACAAGGTTTAGCTGCCTTAAGATGTTGGGGAAGAAATCAGGTGCAAGATGATTGTGGTGAAATGCATGGTTTCAGTCAATCTTTTATGAGCAGAGTTTGCCAAAATGTTGCTAGAGCTTTTGCCAAATTTGCAAAACAAATAATTAAAATGCCAATGACCGCTGAGGAGCAAATTAAAAACATGAATAATTTCGAGAAAATTGCTGGATTACTTAATTGGAGCAATTGATTGTACACACTTGCGTATACAAGCAAATGGCGGTGATGATGCGCAACTATATGTAAATAGAAAAGGATATTTTTTTATAACGTTCAGGTATATATTACAAGAAATATATGTATGTTTTTTTAAATAATTTCAAAGTTTTGATTAACTAAAGGCTATATGTGATGTATCTTTGAAAATAATCGACATTGTTGCTTGCTGGAGGGGTAGCACACGTGATTCCAGAATTTTCAAAAAAAAATAAAATAAAAGAAAAGTTTGAAAATGGGTAGACTTTTTGGAGATGGAGCATACAAATGTACCAACTACTTGTTTACACCTGTGAATCATCCAAAAAACAATCATGAAGAATACTACAATAAAGTTCACATTAAAACAAGAAATACCATAGAAAGGGTTTTCGGAATATGGAAAAGTCGTTTTCGAATACTTTAGGATAAAATGCGTGTTTCCCGAAAAAATGCAAAAACACTGATTGTGGCATTAGCTGTTCTCCATAATTTATCAATTATGTATAAGGAAGAAGATTTTGGTAAGATAGTAATATCATGAAATTTCTAACACTCTCGTGTAATACATTTCTTAGATATGAATCTACAAACTACATCAGCGAATATTAACCCAACTCAATTGGAAAGTGAAACAATATCACGTGCAGTTTACATTCAAAGATATTTTTAGAAATAATACAAACAAATCAAGTTCATATGACCTTTAATTCAAATTCATATTACATTACAACGAAAAAAAACATAAATTAATTAAAATACTTAAAAGACGTAAAACATTAAACAATAAAATAGTTAAAATAATAACTATAAAATTAATTAAAAAATCCACTTTTCTTCATATTTTCAAGTTCAATCTTTAATTTTTGAATTTTTAAGGAATATTCTTCATCCATATGCTTAATTTCCAGTTCCAACTTCATCTTTTTTTGTTGATAAAAACTGTTTTTGGTCTCGAATAGAGCTTGACTGTACGCTATTTCTTTTTCGTTTTGGGTGGCACTTATTTCCAGCAGTTTTATTCTCATTGCGTTTTCATCGACCTTAAGAGGTCTCTTTTTTGTAGGCTTTTGCGTCTCATCATCGCTTGCTAACAATTCGTTCATATCGTTCGGCAGATCATTGTTTGTCATACACATTATGATCATGCTCAAAATGTTTTGGCACTCGATTCCACCATATTTAGGGGTTCAGGGGTGGACCACCTCCAGTCTGTCTCTTTTGTTTAAGAAACGAAGAATTTTTGGTTTTGGCCATGGATTTAATTTTTCGCCACTGGATTTGTACTTGGTCCAATGTCCTTTCCACTTTTGCAGTTGAATTAAAAATCGTGTGGATTGAATTCCAAGCTTCCTTTTTCATTTTGTTTGAATTGGTATCAATTTTTGCATTGAAATAAAAATCACCCATATACTTCTTACCTTTTCATCTTGTTCCCAGTTTGATGATCTTTTTTGCTTATTTTTATAAAATTTTTCTATTTTTTTAACAAATTTTCGCTTTAAACTTTTCCTAACGCTCAAAATAATACAAATGTCAAAATCAATTCTCATTTTAACGAAAATCAGAGTTGAATTTAACTAAAACAGAGATGTTACAATTTTTCTTAATCGGGTGACTAAAAAGTGTTTTGAATAAAGTCATGACTAAATTGTGACTAACATTAGTTAACATTTTAGTTGCTCACTCGAAGATCGGAGTATCGTCGGAGTACAAAAATTTTTGTTTTGAATACGGCTGTAAATTTTCAAATTATTTCAGACCAAACATATATCAATTAATTAACAACCAATTAGAACCGCTTCCCACTGAAAAAGCGAATATAATAGAGAATATCATAACCTTAACAGAACTCAATTTCGCACTCAATAAAATGAAAGGTAACACCCCAGGGATGGACAGGATATCTTACCCAATGCTAAAAAAATTAAATAACAAAACTAAACAGAGACTTAATTAAACTTAATTCTAGCAAACCACATCCCACAAGTCTATAAGATAAGCACCATTACTCCTATACCCAAACTAAATGTTGACAAAACCCACTTAAAGTCCTATACACCTATTTCATTAAATTTATGTACTTCCCAACTCTTAGATTAAATCATAGCCAATCGCCTTTGGTGGTTTATCAACAATAACAATCTTCTTTGCTCAAATTCAACTTGGTTTTAGAAAAGGGAAATCTGTTACAGATGCTCATCTATACATTGAAAATACCTCTTCCCTCAAAATTTTAGGCATTGTGTTTAATAACAGGTACAACTGGAATGAACATTTACAAATTATCTCAAAAGATTTGACACGTAGATAAAATATAATAAAATGCCTGTCCAACAGAAAATTCAATTGCAATATACTTTCCTTAATTCCAGTATTAAAAGCTATACTTTTATCTAAAATTAACTATGGTCTCTATTTCTATGGTTTTGCACCCAAAACATAATTAAAAAAAATTTCAACCATTACAAATTCTGCACTTATAATCATATTTAGCGCTTTTAGAACTACTCCAACCCAAAATATGCTCTTCGAAGCTGGAATAGAACGTCTAGACATTAAAAGAGACGTAATCACATTCAGTCTATTGGGATATGTTCTCAATAGCACAGATTCTCCAATATCTAAAATATGCCTTAATCTTTTTAGAAAACCAAACCGCAATAAAATTCTATCCTCCCTAAGTCGAATATTTAGCTTCGCCAGAAATAATTTACCAATCAACCCCCTTTTGCAGAAGTGCAAAAACATAATACGACTAAGATTAGGTCATACCAACTTCACACACAAATACATAATTGACCACAGCGCATCTAATGCCACATTGTCGCAGGGACATTATCTCTGCAGAACATATACTAAAACAGTGTTCCGCAAACTCTTTGTGTTCAAGGTACACCTATCAAATCAAGAAATTTTAGAGGTACGCCAAAGAAGAAGCAATGTTTATTTAATATTTATTTATTACTAAAATCAATATACCTAATATGAAAAGATGTTTAGTGAGAAATGTGAACCTGTTTAACTGAGCACAGGCGATCAAAATTTGGAGTAATCGTTGATAAGGCTGCTCTCATCTCTTCATTGATCGTGCTCAGGCGTTCTCTTTTTTTCGATTTAATAGTAGTGAGAGTTGAAAATCCCGATTCGCATAAGTAGGTTGTGGCAAAGTGGAAGCAGCCAAAAATGTGCCAGCTCTACTTCGGAAAATTGTAGTTTTAATGTCCGAAAAGTTTTTAACTCAATGTTATCCGAGAATGGATTTTGGACCCAGTCGATAGATTGCAGGTCAGACTTAGGAAAATAACAGTTAACTTTTTCTGGTAATAGCTCTAAGTGTTTTACTATCAAAGCCTGGACTTTCTTTTTGAATCAGCAGCCATGACATTTGGAAACATTTCGTTACTGCCATTGGCAGCGTGGCTGATCCATAACACCAACTTAGCGCGAAAATTTTAAATTTTTTTCCGAAGACGTTAGAATATTAGAATTCCTGCCTTGCATTTTTCTATTAAGCTCATTTAAATGAGTGAATATGTCTGCCAGATATGCAAGTTTACTACCCATTCTTCTTTTTTAAACGCAGAAGCCAAACCTGAACCCTGGGCCTCTAAAAACTTCTGGGTCTCATTTTTTAGCTCGAAAATCCAAGATAGCACTTTTCCGCGAGAAAGCCATCCTACTTCTGTATGAAACAGAAGTGACTGATGATCTAATCCCATTTCCTGACACCCTGCATTAAACAGACGAAAGTGAAGCGGTCGCGACTTGATGTAATTGACAATTTTAACAACTTCTTGTAGGATAGACAACAATTCATCAGGCAGAGACTTTGTCATCAGTGCTTCCTTGTGTAAAAAACAATGTACATTTTTAATATTAAGGTTTTTTCAGAAGCCTTGGTTACAAAGCTCCTAATTTTTCCCGTCATAGCTGCTGCTCCGTCTGTACAAATGCTTATGCAGTTGTGCCATTCCAAATTATGGTCACTGATGTACTGGTCTGTTACTTTTAATATTTCTTCTCCTGTGGTATAACCAGGTAGTGGCAGACAAAATAAAAAGTCCTCTTCTTTTCCTCATCCGTCAGTGTATCATTTGAGATGAGATGCACGTGACCACTGATATCAGCAGACTCGTCGACTTTTACCGCAAAAACTGGTTGTTCAAACGTTGAAAGAAGGCTTTGTCTTTTTTAGCTATCGATGGGTGTTAAGTAGTTAAATGTTGTAAAAGTTTACTGGGCACCATCGAATTATTGTCCACAAACAAAACATTTTGGAATTGGGCATAATTCGTCTCCGCAATATATAAAGCCATAACTTACATAGCTCTCATCATATTTTCGCCAAACAAGCTTAGGTTTTTTCTTCGATGACTCTGTTTCTTCTTGGAAATCATTAGTTTCACTTGACAAACTTGCGGTACGTTTAACGAATTTATCCATTACATACACGTATTATGTGCTATTTATTTGTTATTTAAATGTCCCAGTATTAAAATTTGAATTTACTATTTTACTAATTCTAACAAGTGGGTAGGTAGTATTATGATCCTTACGGAAACCATATTGTTGTATAGGTAGAATATTTTCTGAATCAATAAAATCTTAATCACTTTTTCAAGTACCTTACTTAAAGATGATAATAGACTTATTGGCCGATAAGAAATCTACGAGTATTCTATTCTATTTATAATATAAGCGTAAAAAAAACAAAAAACTTGTGCGTGTATTCTCTGTATATATACTAAAAAAACAATGTATTTCAAAATACAATGCGACTTACACCCGCTTTGCTGAAAACCTTTCATAAGACTGAATGAAATTGTTGTGTACTTTTACTCTTTGGTGAGTACTTTGTTTTCATTCGGCTGTATACATATAAGAAGCCGATTAGAATTCGGCTCCCTGGAGCCGGTATGTCCATCACTGATTTTATGTTATTGTGCTATTAGAAACAAAGTAAATTAAAAATATCATAACATGTAGAAAAAGTAACACTTTTTCATTGTGAATTTTATGTTATTGTACTATTAATAATAAATTAATATAAAAAAATATCAAATTAAAATTCAAATTGACTTTTTTCCGCGGCACACCAACTGATGACCACGGCACACCAGTGTGCCGCGGCACACTCTTTACGGAACACTGTATTAAAAGATTGTTCCAAATTTGAAGCAAGTCGACGTCAAATCTTTGAAATGAACCCTATAGAGTACCTTTCTAAACCTTTCATAATAAACATGATAATATTAACAAACCTCCTAAAAAGAAACAACATAAGCAAAGACATATAAATATATGTATATACATGTACTAAACTTCAAAATGTAATATAACACTTTAAATCATTAGTATCCCTAAAAAAATGTATCTTATCATATAATCTAAAACATATAAGCGGTATTCACTCTTGGTGTTAAATTTATAACCCTGTTATATCTACAACGATTTTATACTACAAAGCGTGAACGTCTTTTATGTTGTGTATTGTAAACTAATGAATCAGATGTTTTTGTTTTTTTTTTAATCAATTTGAAAACTTTAAATATCAACAAGAATTTGCAGATAAGTAAAATGCCCAAAATTTCGGAAAAAGAAAAAATTATAAATTTTGTAGAACAAAATGCAGTTGACGAAAAAGAATTTGCAGAGGATGTTGAAGGTACGGTATTACTTGCAATAATAAAAACAATACAAAAATATGGCTACTCTCCTTTTTTAGATACATATGAACATGATGCCATTGATGAATTAGTTGATAACATTATTTTAGTTAAAGTGTACCGCCGCGGAGCTTGGAATTCGGTTCCAAAATCAATAAAGTGGTCACTAAACCCAATTATATGACAACAGATTTTTGCAAATGCTGAGGGTTAGTCGAATTGAGTTTCATACACTGGTGTCTATGATTTCTGGAGATACAGAATTTAACCAACCCCATTCATGTGAACAATTTCCAGTTGAGTACCAGTTAGCAATTGTCCTATACAGACTCGGGTCATCTGGAGATGTATCATTATTTTGATACCTTTTTTTTATTATTTTGATTCATTTACCATAAAATGAAAAATAAAAAAATAAACAATAGTTTTGGCAGCTCAACAATCAGTTGTTTCAGTCTTGTAAATGTTTAGTCTTGTAGATGTACTACAGCTTTTACCCTTGTACTTTTAATACAGCGTAGTAAATTTCAATTTCAGACATTTTGTTGTTGTGGTATTGTAAATAGTAGTAATTTTACTATATGTACCACATTTACAATGGTTACAAGGATACTTTACTACCAAGAGTGAAAACCCTTATAATACTTACTATTTTTCTATCGATTAAATTGTAAATCCTAATATACACCATTAGCTTAAGGCCACCGTAGCCACTGCTTAATAATAAGTTATCTGAATTTATTTAAATAATAATGATAAATAATAAATAAACAAATGTACTAATTTGATTTGAATAAAACGTTGACTTTTATTATATGTAGACTTAAACTTGTTTCTTTTTATTAAATAAGTAGTATATTCATTTAAACTACATTTTCCATAACTGAATTGGTGACGCAGCTAAGAGAGAATTCTGTTAAGTGAGTCAGTAACGCATTTAACCAAGAATATTTTAAATGCGTCAGTAACGCATTTTACCGAGATTTTTTAACTGCGTCTCTTGCTTAAAAGCGTTCATCTTTTGGCATTTTCCATGAACGCATTTATCCGTGAATTACTGTATTAAGGTCTTCAGCTGCTTCAGCAGTAAATATGGTTGATTTAATCGAAAGAGTTTTAGATGTCAGGGTGTTCCCATTATTTATCGACTACACTATATGCAATATTGTGTTTATCTTTCGATGCATCTGTGAATAAAAATTGGATTGTTATAAGCTGATATATATTGACGAAAGAGTTGTATGTACACGTCGTTGGATGTATTTTGTTTTTTATAATTTTAAAGAGATACTTATATTGTATAAACTGCTTTCATATGACGGGGTGTTTTGTGTTGAGCATTGATAGTTTTACTTTATAGTTTATTATACTATTGTTAATACAATGGTATATAGTTGATTTAATTCCTTTGCGTTTAACACTTGATCCGTCAGCATCTATTATGGAGTTGTTGAATGATAATATTTTTGGTAGTAGTCTTTTGTTTCTACAATATTTTGCTCCAGCAAAGGAAGACCAGATTCCATTAATAAGATTTTTATTGGCGTTGTTCGAAAAGCTAATGTACTGGCTCTAATTGTTTGATGATATGGGGTTCAATGTGCTTTAAATTAAATTTGGAGCAATTCCCATAAAGAAATAACCATAATAAATTTACTTAAGATAAGTGTTTTTACTAGATAAGTAAGCGTATTGATGTGAGTGTAACTCCTAGTGGCAAGATATCTAATTAAATTGAATCTAGAAGTGAGCAATTTTTTCAGCGTTAGAATTTGTTTAAATATGACTCCAAATATTCTTTGCTTATTTACATTAGGAATTGTGGTATTACTGACTATGAGATTAAGATATTTTTGCTCTTGATATTTTCGTCCAAAGTTCAGTGTCAATTATTACGTTTTTAAATAGGTTGTTTATTTTTGAGTTGTTATTTTTGCACATAACATAAAGTTCGGCATACAAACAGTGGTCAACATATTTTTGTTTTTTATAATGCTGCTGATTTTGTTGAATACTATTTGAAATAGCACTACGGATAGAGAGGATCCTTGCGGCATTCCATTTTTGAGTGGGTAATTTTTTGAAAGCTCACTTTTTATTTTTACTTGTTTTGTTTTGTTTATTATATGGATATCATGTTACAGAGTATAATGTGTTAAAAGTAAAAATTATGAGATACTATCTTGCGGTTTTAAGATATTTCAGCATATAGATCATAAATAAAACTTAAAAAGTATATTGATATTAAAATATTTTAAAGGAAAAAAGGAAGATAAAAAACCCTTGCATATTATCAGGAGGTGAACTGTGCCAGTGGAACATTAAATCGAATTTTTTGCAATGACTCTTGGATGGTTTACAGTAGTAAACTAAAAAGTGTCTTCTGATAAGTGTTTGAATAAATCGTACTCAGAATTCCTGCATCTATTTGTAAATGCAAGATTCTGAGTTTATATTACATCGTTTATGGTTTGATGTGAATATCTAATGTGAAGGTCACGTGTACGGTATAGGCGTGGAAGTTTGTGAATTATTTTCAGAACTTTATTCTGCACTACTTGAATTTTCTTTATATGCGTTTTAGCTGCTTTACCCCAAACATTACAACCATAGAGTAGTATTGGTCTAATAACGGTTTTGTATAATATAATTTTGTTGTTAGGATTGAGATTTTTTACTGAGCAATGGATATAAAGCTCTAGCGCATTTCGTTGCTTTGTCTGCAATGTGTTCGATATGCTTAGCAAATGTAAGTTTTTAGTCCAAATATACTCCAAGATATTTTACAGAATCGCTAACTGGGAAAACATTGTTTTCGTTTCAAAGTGGAATGGATGGAACACGTTTTAGAGACTTGTTGAAAGGAAACAAAATTAATTGTGTTTTATCTGTGTTAATTTTGATTTTCCACTTTTTGTAATACTTTATACATATTTGTAAGCATTTTCCAAGCTCATTAACTATTGCATTTGATAGTTTACCCTTTACAGCCATACCCATTTTCATCGGCATATAGCGCTTTATCAGTGCCTCTACAAGGAACGAACCCTGATATGTAGAGTACAGGGTTGGGGAAAGCACTGTCCCTTGTGGAACTCCAGCAGGAACATTCCTAGCTGAAGATTTGGCATTGTTAATGCACACTTTAAACGTTCTATTTGTTAGAAATGACTTTATTATTTGAACGATATATAGTGGAAAATTATAGTTTTTGAGTTTAAAAATCAACCCATCATGCCATATACTATCAAACGATTTTTCTATATCCATTAGTATGGAAGCGGTTGACAGTCTGTTCATTTATTTCTTTTTAGATGTACAGCAAGCGTTTGATAAAGTCTGGCATGCAGGCTTGTATTTCAAACTTTAAAAAATTCTCCCTACACCTTTCTACTTGCTCCTGAAGTCATACCTAAGTGAACGAAAACTCTATGTGAAAGTAAACAAGGATAGTTCTCAAATATACGATATCAATGCAGGTGTACCACAGAGCAGTGTCTTGGGACCTATCCTCTATACAATATTTACGTCAGGCATGCCAACTGCTGAAAATGTATTATTGGCAACTTATGCAGATGATACGGCAGTATTAGCTTCGAGTGTATATGCAAATAATGCTTTATATCTAGTCCAAAACGAACTCATTGCCATTGAGAGATGGATGAACAAATGAAACATCAAGATAAATACTGGGAAATCTGTACATGTAACATTCACTTTACGTAAAGGTGACTGCCCCAATGTGTTAATTAATAATTGCATTATTCCCCGAAAAGAAACAGTTAAATATCTGGGATTACATATCGACAGAAGATTAACATGGAAAAATCATATTAAAGCTAAAAAGGAACACCTTAATATAAAAACCGAACGTCTATATTGGTTACTGGAGCCAAAATCCCAACTAAGTCTTGAAAATAAGGTAATAATATATAAAACTATACTTAAACCAGTCTGGACGTATGGTATACAGCTTTATGGGACTGCCAGCAATTCAAACATAGAGATACTACAGCGATTCCAGTCAAAAACTCTAAGATTAATTGTCAATGCTCAATGGTTTGTAAGCAATAAAATTATTCATGACGATTTATCTATTCAAAAGGTCAGAGACGAAATCAATCGATTTAGTACGAATTATCTCGAAAGATTAAGCAATCACTCCAATTTGTTGGCAATCACCTTAATTGATGACACAGATGAAGTACGAAAGCTAAAACGACATCATGTCCTTGATTTACCTTTTCGGAAATAATATACATTTGTATAATATAAATAATATTCAAATATTTTTGTAAAAATTGAATTATCACAGTTGTTTAAAATAATTGTTATTCTCATTGGAGATTAACAATTAATGTTAATTTTTATTTTTTGCACACTTTTTATATATGCTTGTACACTATAGTATATCAAATTTGCTTATTATCCTTAAATGGATAGATTGTAAATAAAGTCTATTAAAAAAAAAAAAAAAAATTATGATATTTGTTATTCTTTTCATTTGGAGCAATGCAGGATGTTGTCTTCGGAATCCAAATTGTTCTTTGTTAATTAAGCCATTGTTTTCAATGTATATATTCATTCTCGAAAGAATTATTTTTTCAAATATTTTGTCTACACAACTCAAGAGGCTTATTGGTCTGTAGCTACTGGGTAATATTGGGTCTTTTCCTCTTTATGTATTACCTTAGCACATTTGAAAGTAGAGGGGAAAATAACCAAATTTCAGACAAGCATTAGGTATGTTTTTCAAAAGTTCTAGTGCAATGTTTGGTAATTTTTTTAGAAATATGTTAAAGATTCCATCAAAGCCTGGCGCTTTCTTATTTTTCAGTTGCCTCACTTGTAGTCTAACTTCTTCTAGTGTGATAAGATTTTCGGTATCAATGTTTGTAATTTGTTGTAGTTCTATTTCATTAACAGTTTTGAGTACATTTTTATCCACGCTGTGTTTCATATTAGATGTTAGTTGATGAGCTTTTTCAAATTGGTCAGCGATGATTCGCACTTTGTCAGTATGTAAATCGAAATTCAGACCATTGAATTTGGGAGTGGATATATTGTTACACTTTTTACCTCTAGATGCCTTAGTGAGACACCAAAACTTTTTTGAACCGATTGGGAGCTTTAAGAGAAACTTATTCCAGTTCTCATTTCTGTCTTTACGAAAATTTTCATCGATGAGTTTATTTAACTGTTCAACCGCAGACTGGAGCGACGTTTTAAGGTTGTTATTATTTGTTCTTTGTGATTGTCGTTTTAACTTGAATAAATGTTTTTAGAGCACTTTCTATGTGTCGCGTGGACGAAAAATTATTTATATTGACATTAACTTGAGAAAAAAGATTTCTCAATATTCTGTTTAAACTGATTCCAATCGGCGCTTTTAAAATCGAGTCTTGTAGTATCCTCTATGATAGCCTGAGCTTCTATTTTGAAGGTGACAGGACAGCGGTCTGATGGTAAAATACTGTTGTGTGCTAGATGTGGTGTTTGGCTGACCAATAGATCCTTGTGGATAACGCGTGGGCCCAGATGGGTAGTAAATGAAAAAATTGGAGTTTAGTTGTAGATTAAAAAGAACATTACCAGCTGTGTTTGAATCTGAACAGTTCCAGCTAGAGTGTTTCGCGTTCAGATCTCCACAAACAAAAAATTCTTTATCTGAAGGTGTAATTTTGTTGATATCTTCTTTAAATTTGTCATCATATCTTGGAGAATAAACTGATATAAGCACTAAAGATCGATTTTGAAGAAACAGTTCAGTTTCAATCCCCGTTGTCGCGTAACTTGGAAAGTTTTTGGACTTAATATTGTTTTTAACGGCAATAGCCACTCCTCCTCCTCGTGTAGTTCTATCTCGCCTGTAAATATGGTAACCTAGTAAAGAAAAACTAGTGTTTTCATACAAAAGTGTTGCACCAAGAAATAGTACATCAATATACTTCACTTCTAACACTTGTTGTAATTGTATTTTTTTTATATATAGAATTGATGCCTTGCGCATTGCAAAACATGATGCTTAATTGTGAATTAGACTGCATATTTAAGTAGACTTACAATGATGCTAAGTTAATCTAGCTTGGGTGAACATTTTTTAATTCTATTGTAGCATTTTTAAATATAGTGAACAGTTCTAATCAAATTGTCTTTACGAACGGTCGTGTAAATAATTAAAGCGCCTAGAGTACAACTATTTAAAATTAAAAACAGGTGTATATTTTTGTTTTTGCAAGTGCCTATTCTTGATCTCATTTGAACTCACGTGGTAGACAATTCAGCTTAAAACAGGAATACAAATTTAGCGATGGCCCGAGGGACCAAATCTTCATCAAAAAGAAAGCTCCTTGCGAACAAGAAGATAACAAAACTTCCTCAGGGTTATGTTAACCCGAACATCGCGTCAACTTCAAGCAACAGATTCAGCCTGCTTGCTGGCCTCAATGATATGGACGTAACTCCTGTATCAAATATTAACGATGTTAAGCAACACAAACCTCCTCTATTGTTGTAGAAGCTAACGCCTCATTTACAGAAATACTACTTGGTAAGGATCGTATTTTCAAACGTACTTCAATTGGTACCAAAATTTTTGCTCCAAGTAAAGAAATGTACGAATGCTACAAGTAAATACTTAAGGAGAGTAAGATGGAGTTTCATTCTTATGAAAATAGGTTATACATCACCTTCTTACACGGTTTACCCCGCATAAAATCTGAGGACATCTCCAAAGAGCTAAAAAACTACAACCTATCCCCTTCTTCAGTAACTGAAATAGTCACCAAATTCAATTCGAACAATAATGCAGTTTACAAAGTTCAATTTATTCGTAAAAACTTTAATCCAACTGCCTTAAAAAATGTACGAACAATTTCCAATATTATATCTTGGAAAAAAATACAAATCGAGATCCAGGAACAAGCCAACTCAACGCTGGAACTGCTAAATGTATGGCCATGGCTTAGAACATTGTCATCGAAGTGCTGCGTGTATGATATGTGCAGAACAACATCATACAAGTGTGTGTCCATTTAATGCAAATGAAAAAAGACCAGCTATTTTTACATGCTTTAATTGCAAAAAAAAACATGGATAAGAGAGATTTGATCACTCTGCAAACGACATCAACTGTTCGTTACGTTACGTAGGGAGGTTCTTGACGTTACCTTTGTATCGGACACATTATTTGATAAAATTGATTGTTGGAGGGTGTTGGATGACCACTCCTTTGCTGACCATCGATACATTGAATTTTTGCTGAGAGAAAAAGACCCGGTGGAAAGTGTCCCCAGAAATCTGAAGAGGACAAATTGGGTTAAGTATAGGAAAACCTTTGCCGGGTTATTGGCGACAATACCCTTATCCGAACCGCGTAATTCCGAGGACATAGATGGTCTAGTGGATCATATTACGACGGTTTCTAACAAATCTTTAGATGCTTCTTGCCCCGCGGCAAGGCCAAAGGGCAAGAAGAAACCACCGTGGTGGTCTAGCGAGCTGAAATAGCTCAGAGACTCCTGCAGAAAACTCTTTAACAAGGCAAAGTCTTCAAGAGCGGACGAACATTGGTTGGCCTACAAGCTGCAGCTTAGGACCTACAAGAAGAAGATTAGAACGGCAAAATGTGATTCTTGGAAAAAAATTCTGTGCTAATATAGAAGATGCTTCCGAAGCATCCAGGTTGCGAAAGGTTCTGGCTTCTACCCCTTACATATTAGGTTATCTGAAAGATCCATTGGGGGTGTGGACTACCTCTAGTGGGGAATCACTTAGCCTGCTATTGGATACCGATTTTCCGGGCAACTCCCCTACGTCGCTTCAGGCGTCAGAATACTCAGATGCTAGTGCGACGGATATTGCTTCGGAGATAGTCAACATACCAACACTGAACTGGGCGATTAGAAGCTTCAAACCTTACAAATCTCCAGGACCTGACGGTATCATTCCAGCTGAATTGCAGCACGTGTCGGACTACATTTCCCCTTGGCTATGTAGGCTTTTCACTCGCTGTATCAAGTTAGCTTATATACCCCTGAAGTGGAGGGAGACGAAAGTGGTGTTCATTCCAAAAGCTGGAAAAAGTTCACACACTGTCCCAAACGACTTCAGACCAATAAGTCTATCATCGTTCTTATTGAAGACAATGGAGCGTATGATAGATTCTTACTTACGAAGAGTTATTGATCCTTAACTGCTGTCGGCGCGACAACACGCTTACGGCAAGGGAAGGTCAACCGAAACAGTTCTTCACGAGCTTGTGAGTACCATCGAGAAATCGCTCTCGGTAGGAGAATACACCATGACAGCCTTTTTGGATATAGAAGGGGCTTTTAACAATGTCACACCGGACACTATCTAGTCTAGGAGTGAACTCCGTGATCATCGCACTGATTGGAAATCTGCTTGCCAACAGGCGGATAACGTCTAAATTGGGAACGACTCTAATATCCCGATTTGCGAACAGGGGAACGCCACAAGGAGGCGTTCGGTCACCACTTCTATGGAACTTAGCGCTAAACTCAATGCTAGTTTTGTTGGAGAGACAAGGCTGCAACGTGGTCGCCTATGCTGATGACGTGGCCATAGCCGTAAATGGGAAGTTTCTATGCACAATTAGACATATTCTACAGAGGGCTCTCACTAAGCTATCTAGCTGGGCAAGTAGTTGCGGTCTGGGGGTAAATCCGACCAAAACGGAACTTGTTCTTTTCACGAGGAAGTATAAGATACCTACCTTCGACCCTATTTCTCTTTACGGTACTGAAATCGCCTTCTCTGATCGAGCCATGTATCTTGGCGTATTCCTGGACAGGAAGCTGAACTGCAGACGGAACTTGGAGGAAAGGGCGAAGGCGACTATAGCTTTATACTCCTGCAAAAAGGTCGTTGGTTAGCGGTGGATCTACACAGCTTACTGGATCTACACAGCGGTGGTTCGCCCAATACTGCTTTACGGGGTCATCGTCTGGTGGCCTGCTCTAGAGAAGGCCTCTAATACCAACCTTCTTGCAAGGGTACAGAGAATGGCTTCCATGTGTATCACTGGTGCCCTTCGTACCACACCTACGGATGCCTTGAACATCCTCTTACACCTAATACCGTTGGACATATTAGGAAAGCAGTCGGCGGCCTCATCGGCCATTCGACTAAGAAGCACAATACATTGGCGTGGTCATAATTGTGGCCATGGAGTGATCCTGACCAACAGGAACTTACCATTGAACGTGGATTACACTACTCCGAGGAATGTATTCGAACGACACTACAAAACTCTGATACCGATCAGAGACTCTTGGTCAGGGAGGATTCCAGGTAGCAGGCGTTCCATAAATTTCTATACTGACGGATCGAAATTGCGTGGTCAAGTTGGTTTCTGAGTCTATTTAAAGGAGCTTGGACTAAATCTGGTTCGCAGGTTGCCAGACCACTGCAGTGTTTATCAGGCAGAGGTACTGGCAATAAAGGAAGTTGCTCACTGGTTGGGTCGGAATATTCGGTCTACAACGGCAGTCAACATCTACTCTGATAGTCAGGCCGCGATAAAATCCTTGGAATCAATGTTCCTGAAAACAAGAACCACCCTTAGCTGCCGCACATCTTTAAATGAGATGGCCAAGCAGTTCGACATCAGACTCATATGGGTTCCAGGGCACAGGAATATACCGGGAAACTGTAAAGCTGACGAGTTGACAAGACAGGGCACTAACTTACGGGTTCCAGCGGACTTGTTGGTATACCCCTGGAATATTGCAAGCTGAAACTTCGGCTTCACACCGCCGGCATAACCGACAACAGATGGGCTAATGGATCAACGTGCAGGATCACGAGACAGATCTGGCCGGCTCTAAATCATAAGCGCACTAGCGCGCTACTATCACTCCCCCATGGGGAAATTTCAACAGTAGTTGCTGTTATCACTGGGCACTGCCTCATAGGGAGACACGCTGAACGCCTCAGGGTCTCGTCAAATGACTCCTGTCGTAGCTGCATGGATGTGGAGGAGGTGGAGAGCATAGAACACTTCCTTTGCTATTGCCCGGCGCTCTCCAGAACGAGACTTCGAACATTGGGATCGCCGTTTCTTCACGATCTTTCTGATCTCTCAAATGCGGACATTTCACATATCAGGGGCTTCATCAGGAGCTCAAACTGGTTCTACGGTGGGGACTGAGGGGAACACCTATTCGTCCCGTGGTATCACAATGGACTCGAGTCTAAGTGTGCTTTTCCTTTGGTTTATCAGCCACTTTCAACCTAACCTAACCTTCGTTACGTTGTCTCTATTTGGAAACTAGAACAATAGTAACTTCTAAAAGTCAGATCAACAGCAGACAACAACAAAAGAACGCATTTCAATTAAAAGTAGATTTCCCTAATTAAAGAAACAACAAACAAATTATAATAATAACATCAATAATAACACAATAAATAGCAGCAAAGCCACATATGCTAACCAGCTGAGAACAAACAACGATTTATTAAGCATCGATGAGCTTTGCAAAGGTGCACTTCCAAAGTACAACAAATCAAAGTTGTAATGTCAATGGTGAAATACGCCCATGGATTATACTAATTTAAACGAATTCAAAATGCTTCATTTGAACGCTAATGGCATTTCAAACTTTTATAAATTGAAACAATTTGAGCTACTAATTGAACGAGAAAATATTAAAATAGCATCTTTGAATGAAACATTTTTTTTTTTTTTTCAGAAAATAATAGACCCTATTTTGCTCTGTTGCTCTGTTGCTCTGTTAATTCACAAATCTGTCGCACATAAAAACCTCTCTATATCAAACACCTCATCAATCGAAATCACCTCAACTGCAGTTATTATAAATAACAGACCTATTGTTGTACCTTCGTTATATTCACCAAGATATATCCATAACTTCTGTGCACATATCTTGAACTTAACACCTTCCACCAAAAAATATATAATTTTTGGTGACCTAAATGCCAAACATTGTTCTTGGAATTGCCGTTGAAATAATACTGAAGGTATCGCACTCAACAACCTACAGCAATCAATCAACTTTTTCATTCACTATCCTAATAGTCTAACCCTATTCCCCATCAACACAATCGCGAAGCATCCACAGTCGATATTATCTTAAGTAATTCCGCTTTCAATATATAGACGTAAATACGAAATACCATAAGACCATCGCCCCATTATATGTACACTTAAAAGATCAATGGCCATACAGGTTGACCTCAATTGTTATGATTATAGAGCAACCAACTGGAACATTTTTATGAATTTTTTAGACAATAAGTAACATGACTGATAAAAGTACTAATTCGGAGTGCAATAAGAAATGGTGTCAATTATTATCCAATTTAAAACCAGGTGATAAATCATTTTGGAAAATAAGCAGGAACTTCCGAGGAAAAGGCAAAAATCAAACCTCTAACTTTAAAATTGGAAATACAAAAATAACATCTGATAAGGACAAGGCTGAAATCCTGGCAAATGCATTTGTCTAAGCCAATAACCTCACTTCAAACTACAACCACTCAGCGGATACATTAATAAATATAATAGTTAATAATTTTAAGAAAGAAAATCCTAGATCTGAATCAGCAATTTATACATATCTTGAAGCATCCCCTGGTTTTGACAATGTTCCCAACCTGCATTTAAAGAAACTACCAATCAAAGCTCTAAAATTACTGGTTAAAATATTTAACAGCTGCATCAAACTCAATTATTTCCCAAACCATTTCAAAAATGCTAAGGTTATAGCCATAAACAAACCTAGTAAGCCAAAAAATAACCCAAACAACTACAGACCTATTAGTCTATTAAGTAACTTAGGTAAAATATATGAAAAAATACTACATTCTCGTCTTATGCCTGGTTTTCACTATGTCATATAAGCTGACAACAAACAATTGCCTCAACTGACATCTTGTAATTTTCTATTCATTACATCTTATAAACGAACAAAAAATCCGGCTGTCAAACACAAACAAATTGCCAACATGCTGGCAATTTCATTTCAGATGTCAAATGTTGCTAGGGGTTGTAAATGACAAGATATTAAAACCCGTTTTCATACAACTGACAATAATTGACAAGAATTGCCATTGAAAATGACATAATGAAAACCAGGCATTAGTGAATTTGTAAGGACGAATTCTATTGTTGCTAAAGAACAATTTGGATTTGAAAAAGGGCATAGCACTACTCACCAAATAAACAGAATTAAAAATCAAATAATCACCAATTAAAACAATAAACGTTCAACGGGTCTAATATTGTAAGATATTGAAAAAGCGTTTGACACCGTTTGGCATAATGGCATAGTATTTAAACTTTATATTTATGAAAACTTATTTCAGATTTCATTCACGGCAGAAGCTTTAAAGTTGCGATTAATAATGAAACATCATCTCCAAAAACCATTACCACATGGTAACCTCAAGGATCAGTCTTGTCGCCATTGCTTTACTCGATTATACAATCGATTTTAAAGTCCCAAAATATATGAAAATTGCTTATTACGCAGATGATACTGCTTTAGTTTTTTCAAACAAACTTACAAGTGCACTTCTAAAGAAAATGGAAAAGGGACTTGTAAATTGCAGTAAATATTTTCACAAATGGAAAATCAAAATTAATCCAAACAAGACCCAAGCAATAATTTTTCCATTCAACAAATCTCCCAAAAGACTGCCAAGACGTCATCTTCTTATTGAAAATAATACCATAAACATACTTAACGATGTCAAATATCTCGCAGTTGTCTTGGACAAAAAGCTTACATTTAAACAACATATTATGGCTACGTGCCAAAAAGCTGTAGAATCATTTAAAGCATTGTGGCAACTACTAAATAGAAGGTCATTTCTAAACCCCAAAATCAAAAATCTACTCTTCAAAACTGTTATGAGGCCAATATTAACATACGCGTGTCCTATTTGGAGTGACGCTGCCAACTGTCACCTAAAACGCTACAAAACAAATGTAGCGTTTGTGGCGTAGCAAAACAAATGTCTTAAAATGATACATAAAAAGCCCTGAAGGTATCCTACAAATCTTCTTGATGAAGAAACAGGTAATGAAAAATTATCGATTTCATAACAAGGATTAATAACAATTACTTTGCCAAAATTGAAAATTCCTCTTACCCACTGATAAGAGAATGTAGAGAAATAACGTAAAATTAAAAAGAAATCACCATTATTTCTAATAAACCTCCTATAAGCACATAAATATTTTCAGATAGTATTTGAATATATTAAACCATATAAAGGTTTTTTCCTCCCATTTTCCTTTAAAAATCATTAAAAAATAAAATAAAAACTACTAATATCTTTAGATCCTATATATTATTTGTTGCAATATCTATGTATATGTAAAGATAAGATCTCATGTGTAAATATCAAATTTGTTAAAATATGTAAATAAAGGAAGAATGTATAAAAAAAAATAGTAAACAGCTGATCTATTGAAAATAACTAATTTTGAGATGTGTTGTTATGTTTTAATTGATTTGCGTACGATGGATAAAACGAAGATAAGTGTGTAATAATTATTTTTTAAATTCAGTGCAATATTATATGACGAAGGTGGAACAATAGATTCTAGTTTGTTGTTTATGCAAAATTTTAAGTAAGTTTGCATTCTAATGTAAACAGATTGTGAAAAATATTGTTGTTTTTATATATGTTTTTATATCTTTTAATATTTGATGTTGTTTTAAATACTTACACGTTTTATTGTTATAATAATTTAAATTTGTAGACAATCCCTGAAGATGATATTCAAGGAATATCGAAATATTGGATATTAATAAATAACTTTTACCAAAATCAGACCTCGAGCTCAAATATTTAATTCTAATTTATATTAAAAATATTTTATTAATATTTAATTCCAATGAAATCACTAATATTGATTGAAAAATTACAACTTTTTGTTTTTTATACAATGAAAAAAGCCATCCTAATGTATATATGTAATTTTTTTTGTTTTCGTTTCAAAAATTAAATTTTTGTTTAATTTGTAATTCTTTAAAACAGTTTTACACAAAACATTAACAGTTTCATATTTTAAATAAAAAATAAATTTCACTTGAATGCTAATTGCATTTCAAACTTTTCTAAATTAAAACAATTTGAGATACTAATTGAACGAGAAAATATTAAAATAACGTCTTTGAATGAAACATTTTTTTCAGAAAATCATAGACCCTATTTTAAAAATTATTATTTATATAGAAGTGACAGAACAGATGCAAGAGGACGAGGAGTAGCTCTGTTAATTCATAAATCTGTCGCTCATAAAAACCTCTTTATATCAAGCACCTCATCAATCGAAAACATCTCAATTGAAGTTATTATAAATAATAGACCTATTGTTGAATCTTCGTTATATTCACCAAGATATACCCATAACTTCTGTGCTGATATCTTGAACCTAACACCTTCCACCAAAGATTATATAGTTTTTGGTGACCTAAATGCCAAACATTGTTCATGGAATTGTCGTTCAAATAATACTGCAGGAATCGCACTCAAAAACCTACAGCAATCAAGCAATTTTTTTATTCCCTATCCTAATAGTCCAACCCTATTCCCCCATCAACACAATCGCGAAGCATCCACAGTCGATATTATTTTAAGCAACTCCGCTTTAAATATAGACGTAAAAACAATGGATTACGAAATACCATCAGATTATCGCCCCATTATATGTACACTTAAAAGATCAATGGCCTTGCAGGTTGACCTCAATTATTATGATTATAGTGCAACCAACTGGAACATTTATATGAATTGTTTAGACAATAAAATCACGTTATATTCCGATATATACAATACCAAGGCAGTAATTGATCAGGAAATCCAAAAATTTATAAATTTAATTTAATTTAATTTAATTTAAATATAGCCGAGCAAACTTTTTATAATCAATGTACTAAGTTTCTAAGTAACATGATTGATAAAAGTATTAATTTGGAGCGCAATAAGAAATGGTCTCAATTACTATCCAATTTAAAACCAGGTGATAAATCATTTTGGAAAATAAGCAGGAACTTGCGAGGAAAAGGAAAAAATCAAATCGCTCACTTCAAAGTTGGAAATACCAAAATAACATCTGATAAGGACAAGGCTGAAGTCCTGGCAAATACATTTGTCCAAGCAAATAACCTCACTTCGAACTATAACCACTCGGCAGATACACTAATAAATACAACAGTAAATAATTTTAAGAAGGAAAATCCCAGTTCTGAATCTGCAATTTATATATCTCTTGAAGAAGTAATGAATATTGTCTTATCAATAAAACCCTCAAAATCCCCTGGTTTTGACAATGTTCCCAACTTGCTCTTAAAGAAACTACCACTCAAAGCTCTAAAATTACTGGTTATAATATTTAACAGCTGTATCAAACTCAAATATTTCCCAAACCATTTCAAAAATGCTAAGGTTATAGCTATTAACAAACCTAGCAAGCCAAAAAATAACACAAACAGCTACAGACCTATCAGTCTATTAAGTAACTTTGGTAAAATATTTGAAAAAATTCTACATTCTCGTCTTAGTGAATTTGTAACGACCAATTCTATTGTTGCTAAAGAACAATTTGGATTTAAAAAAGGACATAGCACTACTCACCAAATAAACAGAATTAAAAATCAAATAATCACCACTAAAAACAATTAACGTTCAACGGGTGTAATATTGTTAGATATTGAAAAAGCGTTTGACACCGTTTGGCATAATGGCCTCTTATTTAAACTTCTTGATGCAAATATACCAAAATATCTATGTAAACTTATTTCAGATTTCATTCACGACAGAAGCTTTAAAGTTGCGATTAATAATGAAACATCAACTCCAAAAACCATTACCTCAGGGTTACCTCAAGGATCAGTCTTGTCGCCATTGCTATACTCGATATATACATCCGATTTTAAAGTCCCAAAATATATGAAAATTGCTTATTACGCAGATGATACTGCGTTAATTTCTTCAAACAAACTTACAAGTGCACTCCTGAAGAAAATGGAAAAGGGTCTTGTAAATTGCAGTAAATATTTCCACAAATGGAAAATCAAAATTAATCCAAACATGACTCAAGCAATAATTTTTCCATTCAACAAATCTCCCAAAAGACTGCCAAGACGTCATCTTCTTATTGGAAATAATACCATAAATGTACTTAACGATGTCAAATATCTCGGAGTTGTCTTGGAAAAAAAGTTTACATTTAAACAACATATTATGGCTACGTGCCAAAAAGCTAAAAAATCATTTAAAGCATTATGGCCACTACTAAATAGAAGGTCATTTCTAAACCACCAAAACAAAAATCTACTCTTCAAAAGTGTTATAAGGCCAATATTAACATACGCGTGTCCTACTTGGAGTGACGCTGCCAACTGTCACCTAAAACGCTTACAAACAAATGTCTTAAAATGATATATAAAAAGCCCTGGAGGTATCCTACAAATCTTCTTCATGAAGAAACCGGTTATGAAAAAATTATCGATTTCATATCAAGGATTAATAACAATTACTTTGCCAAAATTGAAAATTCCTCTTACCCACTGCTAAGAGAATGTATAGAAATAACGTAAAATTAAAAAAGAAATCACCAAATTGAAAATTATATGCTTATAGAGGTCTATTATTACTAATAAACCTCCTATAAGCATATGAACATTTTCAGATAGTATTTGAATATATTAAATCATATAAAGGTTTTTTCCTCCCATTTTCCTTTAAAAATCATTAAAAAAATAAAATAAAAACTATTTCATATCTTTAGATCCTATATATTATTTGTTGCAATATCTATATGTAAAGATAAGATCTCATGTGTAATTTAAAATTTGTTAAAATATGTAAATAAAGGAAGAATATATAATTGAAATTAAACATTAATTGCTGTTTTCCACGAGTGTGGCATTATCCCCGAGTCAAAAATTTGATTATAAATTTGAAGAAGAGTGGATTTCCTTGAATAGGAGAGATGTTTAATCATGTCGTAGGAAATTCGGTCAAAGCCTGGAGTAGTCACCCCCAAGAATGATATAATAAAGATTACGCCATCCGAATGTTTTCCCGTTAGATGACGTAACGTGTCTGCCGCAAGGATTACCAAGTCTGTTTCATGTGTGAAACTTAAAAATCTTGCGAAAAATGTATGTTTTATGTGATAGCTGCCAACCCTGCAATTAAAATCACTTTGACAGTTCTCAACAAAATATTAAATCAGTTCTTGTTATAAATTACATATTTCGCTTTATATTTTATTTAAAACAATATTAAAATAATTAAAATTAATTAAAACGTTCAGTAAAGTGTGTTAATAACTTGCAGCATAAAGAAAAACTAAAAAACAAAAAGGCAGAAAAAACGTAAACATCAAAACAAGTGATAAATTGTGCGAAAAGGTAACATTTTGGGTGTTTTTAATGAATAGATTATATTTTTTACTATAGCTGTATCCTTTTACAAGTTCCCGAAAGAGACAGCACAAAGGAAGCTTTGGGTATTGTTTTGCGATCGATGTACCTCCGTAGACGTTGAAAAAGAAAGAATTTGTGCCTTACATTTCAAACAGGAGGATTTTGAAAGAAATAGGAAATTTGAAATGGGTAAGATATCACAAATGTAATTTTAACAGTTCATTAATTAATAATTATGATCAGCGTACAAGAAAATTGAAACCGGGAGCAGTTCCGACCATAGAGAGCGCTATTGCAAATGAGAGAGAAAATTTAATAAAATAAAAACGTAGTATAAAAACAATTAGTAATCTCATTCTAAAGCACAGAACAATGTAACTATTCAAAATTATTTTAGTAAAATAATAATTTTTCTTCTCTTATCTTAAAAGGAGGAGGTAATAGAAGGACTATCTTGAATAAATGCATTAGTTTTATTAACTTGACAAAAAATTGCTCCTTTAATATTAATTTATTATGTTATTTTTAACCCATTAATTATGATCTCAATTATTTAACCGAGATAAATTGGAGCTCTAAGAGGACTAAACCAGACTTCTTTACGAAAATTAATAGCTTGTTCTTTAATTAACCATTTAAGATGAATATTAGCTTCTATTTATTTTAATAATCTTTTATTTATGTGATGTTTTTGCATTTACATATTTTTAACCTCTCTATAGTTTTTTTATTTAATATATTTCAAATTTCTCATATTAATCAATTATTTACAAGATTTTTTAATTCAAAAACTATAAAATTTTTGTTCAAATATTATTTAGTGTTTTAGTGAATTTAAGATAAATTAGCAAATTTATAAAAATAAAATTTTTTTTCCAACAAATAATTTTAGGAGAAAAATAATAAATTGTCCCACTGTTACAATGTTATTGTTTATGTATAAACATACACATAAACATAATAGTTTGACAGCTGAAAATTATTAGCCAATAGGAACACAGTTTGCGTGACGTCACGTGCCTGACCGGCGTAGAAAATTGTAAGTGTCCGCGGGATGGCGTAACCTTGCATTCTATCATTCTTGGTCACCCCTATTATGGAAGTCGTTGTCGTCGTCGTCGTCACTTTGAAGTCGTTGTTACATTGAGTCGACGTCGACATCACCTCGACGCTAAATTAGTATTATGCAAAAGTGTTGTGTTGATTTCGACGTTTTATCGATAATTTAAAAGAAATAAATTTCATCCCTATATATAAGCATTTGACAGCAGTTTAATTTTTTTTATTTTAAATTCGATTTGTATGGCAAAATGTTTTTTATGTCGGATTTGAGTGAAAGTTCCAATGACGAGGAAAGCAAGTAATGCCTAAGGCTTGAAAGAAAGGTAATAAGGCAAAGGTCGGACATTTTCAGTTTGCCGGATAACAAGTTTGCTATGAACTTGTGGTTAAGTCGGAAAACTGTTAAAATATTATTGTTTACTACAGATTTGTTGAATATTTCCGATTCAGAAAAATGGCATTTATATTAGTTGTGGAAAAAATAGAGCCTTCAATGAAGACTGGATTAAGATCCACATTCATATACAATACATTAAAGCTGGCAACAACATTGCGATTTTTGGCACAAGGCTCTATTTTTTCCACAACTAATAATAGCAGTTCGAATCTAATTCTCTTTACGAACGGTCGTGTAAATAATTAAAGCGCTTAGAGTACAACTATTTAAAATTAATAACAAGTGTATATTTTTGTTTTTGCAATTGCCTATTCTTGATCTCATTTGAACTCACGTGGTAGTCAATTCAGCTTAAAACAGGAATAAAAAATCTAGCGATGGCCCGAGGGGCCAAATCTTCATCAAAAAGAAAGCTCCTTGCCAACAAGAAGATGACTAAACTTCCTCCGGGTTTTAACCCGAATATCGCGTCAACTTCAAGCAACAGATTTAGCCTGCTTGCTGGCCTTAATGATATGGACGTAACTCCTATATCAAATATCAACGAGGTTAAACAACACAAACCTCCACCTATTGTTGTTGAAGCTAACGCCTCATTTACAGAAATACAAAAACTACTTGGTAAAGACTGTATTTTCAAACGTACTTCAATTGGTACTAAAATTTTTGCTCCAAGTAAAGAAATGTACGAATGCTGCAAGCAAATTCTTAAAGAGAGTAAGTTGGAGTTTCACTCTTATGGCTCCAAAGATAATAGGTTATACACCACTTTTTTACACGGTTTACCCCGCATAAAAACTGAGGACATCACCGCAGAGCTAAAAAACTATAACCTGTCCCCTTCTTCAGTAGCTGAAATAATCACCAAATTCAGTTCGAACAACAATGCAGTTTACAAAGTTCAATTTGTACGTAAAAATTTTAACCCAACTGCCTTAAGAAACGTAAGAACAATTTCAAATATTATAATTTCCTGGAAAAAATACAAATCTAAATCCAGAAATAAACCAACTCAATGCTGGAACTGCTTAATGTATGGCCATGGAGGTGAACATTGTCATCGTAGTGCTGCGTGTATGATATGTGCAGAACAACATCATACAAGTGTGTGTCCGTTTAACACAAATGAAAAAAGACCAGCTGTTTTTACATGCTTTAATTGCAAAAAACATGGAAAAGAGAGAACTGATCACTCTGCGAACGACATCAATTGTCCGTTACGTTCTCTCTATTTGGAAACTAGAACAAGAGTAACATCTAAAAGTCAGAATACTAGCAGACAACAACAACAAAATAACTCATTTCAATTAAAGGTAGGAGATTTCCCTAATTTAAGAAACAACTCAAATTGTAATAATAACATCAACAACAACACAATAAATAACAGCAAAGCCACATATGCTAACCAGCTGAGAACAAACAACGATTTATTTAGCATCGATGAGCTTTTTGATATTTTCACTACAGCTATGGATGATTTGCATAAGTGCACTTCAAAAGTACAACAAATCAAAGTTGTAATGTCAATGGTAAAATACGCCCATGGATTATACTAATAATTTAAACGAATTCAAAATGCTTCACTTGAATGCTAATGGCATTTCAAACTTTTCTAAATTAAAACAATTTGAGATACTAATTGAACGAGAAAATATTAAAGTAGCGTCTCTGAATGACACATTTTTTTCAGAAAATCATAGACCCTACTTTAAAAATTATTATTTATATAGAAGTGATAGAACAGATGCAAGAGGAGGAGGAGTAGCTCTGTTAATTCATAAATCTGTCGCTCATAAAAACCTCTTTATATCAAACACCTCATCAATCGAAAACATCTCAATTGAAGTTATTATAAATAATAGACCTATTGTTGTATCTTCGTTATATTCACCAAGATATACCCATAACTTCTGTGCTGATATCTTGAACCTAACACCTTCCACCAAAGAATATATAGTTTTTGGTGACCTAAATGCCAAACATTGTTCATGGAATTGTCGTTCAAATAATACTGCAGGAATCGCACTCAACAACCTACAGCAATCAAGCAATTTTTTTATTCACTATCCTAATAGTCCAACCCTATTTCCCCATCAACACAATCGCGAAGCATCCACAGTCGATATTATTTTAAGTAACTCTGCTTTAAATATAGACGTAAAAACAATGGATTACGAAATACCATCAGACCATCGCCCCATTATATGTACACTTAAAAGGTCAATGGCCTTGCAGGTTGACCTCAATTATTATGATTATAGTGCAACCAACTGGAACATTTATATGAATTTTTTAGACAATAAAATCACGTTATATTCCGATATATACAATACCAAGGCAGTAATTGATCAGGAAATCCAAAAATTTATAAATGTAGTTTTCGAAGCAAGGGATGTGTCTACACCTAAAATAACTCAACAAAATAATTACACATTACCAGAAAGTACTGTGAAATATATAAAACTAAGAAGAAGCTTTAAAAGAAAAAGCCAACGATCTTCAAATATAGCCGAGCAAACTTTTTATAATCAATGTACTAAGTTTCTAAGTAACATGATTGATAAAAGTATTAATTCGGAGCGCAATAAGAAATGGTCTCAATTATTATCCAATTTAAAACCAGGTGATAAATCATTTTGGAAAATAAGCAGGAAATTTCGAGGAAAAGGAAAAAATCAAATCGCTCACTTCAAAGTTGGAAATACAAAAATAATATCTGATAAGGACAAGGCTGAAGTCCTGGCAAATACATTTGTCCAAGCAAATAACCTCACTTCGAACTATAACCACTCGACAGATACACTAATAAATACAACAGTAAATAATTTTAAGAAGGAAAATCCCAGTTCTGAATCTGCAATTTATACATCTCTTGAAGAAGTAATGAATATTGTCTCATCAATAAAACCCTCAAAATCCCCTGGTTTTGACAATGTTCCGAACCTGCTCTTAAAGAAACTACCACTCAAAGCTCTAAAATTACTGGTTATAATACTTAACAGCTGCATCAAACTCAACTATTTCCCAAACCATTTCAAAAATGCTAAGGTTATAGCTGTCAATAAACCTAATAAGCCAAAAAATAACCCAAATAGCTATAGACCTATTAGTTTATTAAGTAACTTAGGTAAAATATTTGAAAAAATACTACATTATCGTCTTAGTGAATTTGTAACGACCAATTCTATTGTTGCTAAAGAACAATTTGGATTTAAAAAAGGGCATAGCACTACTCACCAAATAAACAGAATTAAAAATCAAATAATCAGCAATAAAAACAATAAACGTTCAACGGGTCTAATATTGTTGGATATCGAAAAAGCGTTTGACACCGTTTGGCATAATGGCCTAGTATTTAAACTTCTTGATGCAAATATACCAAAATATTTATGCAAAATTATTTCAGATTTCATTCACGGCAGAAGCTTTAAAGTTGCGATTAATAATGAAACATCATCTCCAAAAACCATCACCACAGGGTTACCTCAAGGATCAGTCTTGTCGCCATTGCTTTACTCGATATATACATCCGATTTCAAAGTTCCGAAGTATATGAAAGTAGCTTACTACGCAGATGATACTGCGTTAATTTCTTCAAACAAACTTACAAGTGCACTCCTGAAGAAAATGGAAAAGGGACATGTAAATTGCAGTAAATATTTTCACAAATGGAAAATCAAAATTAATCCAAACAAGACCCAAGCAATTATTTTTCCGTTCAACAAATCTCCCAAAAGACTGCCAAGACGTCATCTTCATATTGGAAATAATACCATAAGTGTACTTAATCATGTCAAATATCTCGGAGTTGTCCTGGACAAAAAGCTTACTTTTAAACAACATATTACGGCTACGTGTCAAAAAGCTATAAAATCATTTAAAGCATTATGGCCACTACTAAATAGAAGGTCATTTCTAAACCCCAAAAACAAAAATCTACTCTTCAAAAGTGTTATAAGGCCGATATTAACATACGCGTGTCCTATTTGGAGTGACGCTGCCAACTGTCACCTAAAACGCTTACAAATTATACAAAACAAATGTCTTAAAATGATAAATAAAAAGCCCTGGAGGTATCCTACAAATCTTCTTCATGAAGAAACAGGTTATGAAAAAATTATCGATTTCATAACAAGGATTAATAACAATTACTTTGCCAAAATTGAAAATTCCTCTTACCCACTGATAAGATAGAGCAATAACGTAAAATTAAAAAGAAATCACCAAATTGAAAATTATGTGCTTATAGAGGTCTATTATTTCTAATAAACCTCCTATAAGCACATAAATATTTTCAGATAGTATTTGAATTTATTAAATCATATAAAGGTTTTTTCCTCCCATTTTCCTTTAAAAACCATTAAAAAATAATATAAAAACTATTTAATATCTTTAGATCCTATGTATTATTTGTTGCAATATCTATATGTAAAGATAAGATCTCATATGTAAATATCAAAATTTGTTAAAATATGTAAATAAAGGAAGAATATTTAATTGAAAAAAAAAAATTTCCACAACTAATATAAATGCCATTTTTCTGAATCGGAAATATTCAACAAATCTGTAGTAAACAATAATATTTTAACAGTTTTCCGACTTAACCACAAGTTGGGTATGATTTCTTTCAGTCTAGGGTTGTCATAACCCACCGTGTCTATAATTTTAAAGGAGAAACTCGATGTATTGGAAAGAGTCATCTGCCCACTTTTTATTCATTTTGAAATTACAGAAGAAGAGAAGGCCGAATCAAAATTGAAATTTTTTGAGAAAACGGGATTTCCTGGTGTAATTGGCTGCGTGGATGAAACGCACATAAAGATTTCGGCTCCTAGTAAGGAAGAACAGGGAGCTTATTACAATTGAAAAGGATTTTTAATAAAGCAACCAAAATCGTCAACGTTTGTGCTGCCTTACACAATATTTGTATGGTATATCAAAGTTTGAGTGAAAGTTATGATACACTAATAAATAATTTTGAAGATAATTTTGAAACAGGCTCAGAAAATTTGCATAATAATGAAGCTGCAGCAATAAGAGAACAAATAAAACATAGTTTTTTGTAATTCAAAATCAATCTTTTAATATTCAATTCATTTTTTACATTTTCATTTTTTATATAAAGGTTCCTTAAAAACTAATTAAAACAAAACAAAAATTCAATAATAATAATAAATAAAAACTTAAGGCACAGCATATAAACAAAGCACAGGTTAAATAATGCTTTGCTTCTTAAGAACTTCTAACTCTCTTTTTTATTTCAATTTTTGTACACACACACGGAATTACGTATGGATCGTAAAATTGAATTTACATATGGAAAATACACATTGTATAAACACACCTTTAGTAATTCACATATATTTAGTGGTGTTTCTATTCGTTCGGCATTTGTGTTTGTAGCTTGTATGTTTGAATGTACTAAGGAATTGTTTTTGGCTAAGTTAAACTCTGGTGAAAAATTGCAATCTAGTAAGTAGGTTGATCATTTACTGGCAAAGAAATTGGCAATACTTTTTGATTCTGTGATAATGCCATTGACAGTTTGTATTGCATTTACGGCTTAAGATCATATTGACTTTTTGACATAATAGGGATAACGGAGAGTCTCTAGATATGGTTTCGGTTAAGTTTTCAAAGCTAATAAATAGCCTTTGCTTTTTTACATTCCAGTCTAAAATTTGCATTCACTTTTTTTGTATAAAATGAGATTTTCTAGGGTGTTTTTTAAATCTTTGCCACCGTTTGGTTCTATCTGCTCGAAGTTGGGTTAACGCTATATTCCACCAGGGAAAGGAACGTTTTGGTGTAGGTGAAGTTTGTGGTATATGGTGATTAGCAGCAGATCTTATAGCTTTTGACAATATTGCATTGGTTTTGTTAATATTACCTGATCGAATCTTGTCATTTAGTATATTATCAACTTAAAAATTTTGTAAAGAGCACGGCCGCAATTAATTGCCTTATTACAAATATATTCAATGTGCTGTTTAAATGATAATTTTTTATCTAAATTCTAGACTATCTTCCATTTTCTTAATTATTGCGTTTGACACCTTACCGGTACAAATGAGAGCACTATCGTCTGCGTAAAAGGCTACTTCTTGATTCCTGCGAACGGATATATCAGAAGTGTATATCGAATATAGTGTAGGTGATAAAACAGACCCTTGTGGCAGGCCCGCGGAAATTTGTCTATCACTAGATTCCATGTTATCTATAGATACAACATATGAGCGTTGATCTAAAAAACTCTTTATTATCTTTTGTAAGTACGTTGGATAATTAAAGGAATTTAGTTTAAATACCAGGCCAGCATGCCATATTGAATCAAAGGCTTTTTCAATATCAAGAAAAATAACCCCTGTACTTTTACGGTTTTTTATGTTCATTTCAAGAAAATTAACGACTCTTTTTATTTGATGCACAGTAGAGTGTTCCTTGCGGAATCCAAATTGTTGAGGGTTAATAATATTCAATTTCAATTAAATATTCTTCCTTTATTTACATATTTTAACAAATTTTGATATTTACATATGAGATCTTATCTTTACTTATAGATATTGCAACACAAATAATACATAGCAGCTAGAGATATTAAATAGTTTTTATATTATTTTTAATGATTTTTAAAGGAAAATGGGAGGAAAAAACCTTTATATGATTTAATAAATTCAAATACTATCTGAAAAATATTTATGTGCTTATAGGAGGTTTATTTGAAATAATAGACCTCTATAAGCATATAATTTTCAATTTGGTGATTTCTTTTTAATTTTACGTTATTTCTCTACATTCTCTTATCAGTGGGTAAGAGGAATTTTCAATTTTGGTAAAGTAATTGTTATTAATCCTTGTTATGAAATCGATAATTTTTTCATAACCTGTTTCTTCATGAAGAAGATTTGTAGGATACCTCCAGGGCTTTTTATTTATCATTTTAAGACATCTGTTTTGTATAATTTGTAAGCGTTTTAGGTGGCAGTTGGCAGCGTCACTCCAAATACGACACGCGTATGTTAATATCGGCCTTATAACACTTTTGAAGAGTAGATTTTTGTTTTTGGGGTTTAGAAATGATCTTCTGTTTAGTAGTGGCCATAATGCTTTAAATGATTTTATAGCTTTTTGATACGTAGCCATAATATGTTGTTTAAATGTAAGCTTTTTGTCCAAGACAACTCCGAGATATGTGACCTCGTTAAGTACATTTATGGTATTATTTCCAATAAGAAGATGACGTCTTGGCAGTCTTTTGGGAGATTTGTTGAATGGAAAAATTATTGCTTGGGTCTTGTTTGGATTAATTTTGATTTTCCATTTGTGAAAATATTTACTGCAATTTACAAGTCCCTTTTCCATTTTCTTCAGGAGTGCGCTTGTAAGTTTGTTTGAAGAAATTAACGCAGTATCATCTGCGTAATAAGCAATTTTCATATATTTCGGGACTTTAAAATCGGTTGTATATATCGAGTAAAGCAATGGCGACAAGACAGATCCTTGAGGTAACCCTGTGGTAATGGTTTTTGGAGATGATGTTTCATTATTAATCGCAACTTTAAACTTTCTGCCGTGAATGAAATCTGAAATAAGTTTGCATAAATATTTTGGTATATTTGCATCAAGAAGTTTAAATAGTAGGCCATTATGCCAAACGGTGTCAAACGCTTTTTCAATATCTAACAATATTAGACCCGTTGAACGTTTATTGTTTTTATTTGTGATTATTTGATTTTTGATTCTGTTTATTTGGTGCGTAGTGCTATGCCCTTTTTTAAATCCAAATTGTTCTTTGGCAACAATAGAATTGGTCGTTACAAATTCACTAAGACGAGAATGTAGTATTTTTTCAAATATTTTACCAAAGTTACTTAATAGACTAATAGGTCTGTAGCTGTTTGGGTTATTTTTTGGCTTATTAGGTTTGTTTATGGCTATAACCTTCAGTTCGAATCTAACTCTCTTTACGAACGGTTGTGTAAAAAATCAAAGCGCTTAGAGTACAACTATTTAAAATTAAAAACAAGTGTTTATTTTTGTTTTTACAATTGCCTATTCTTGATCTCATTTGAACTCACGTGGTAGACAATCCAGCTTTAAAACAGGAATAAAAATTTTGCGATGGCCCGAGGGGCCAAATCTTCATCAAAAAGAAAGCTTGTGAATAAGAAGTTTGCAAAACTTCCTCCGGGTTTTGTTAACCCGAACATGGCGTCAACTTCAAGCAACAGATTTAGCCTGCTTGCTGGCCTCAACGATATGGACGTAACTCCCGTATCAAATATTAACGATGTTAAGGAACACAAACCTCCACCCATTGTTGTAGAAGCTAACGCTTCATTTACAGAAATACAAAAGCTGCTTGGTAAGGATTGCATTTTCAAACGTACTTCAATTGGTACCAAAATTTTTGCTCCTAGTAATAAAATGTACGAATGCTACAAGCAAATACTTAAAGAGAATAAGATGGAGTTTCATTCTTATGGCTCCAAAGAAAATAGGTTATACACCACCTTTTTACACGGTTTACCCCGCATAAGCTCTGAGGAAATCTCCAAGGAGCTAAAAAACTACAACCTTTCCCCCTCTTCCGTAACTGAAATAACCACCAAATTCAGTTCAAACAATAATGCAGTTTATAAAGTTCAATTTGTTCGTAAAAATTTTAATCCAACTGCTTTAAAAAATGTACGAACAATTTCTAATATTATAATTTCTTGGAAAAAATATAAATCGAAATCCAAGAACAAACCAACTCAATGCTGGAACTGCTTGATGTATGGCCATGGCGGTGAACATTGCCATCGAAGTGCTGCATGTATGATATGTGCAGAACAACATCATACAAGTGTGTGTCCGTTTAACACAAATGAAAAAAGACCAGCTGTTTTTACATGCTTTAATTGCAAAAAACAAGGAAAAGAGAGAACTGATCACTCTGCAAACGATATCAACTGTCCGTTACGTTCTCTCTATTTGGAAACTAGAACAAGAGTTACTTCTAAAAGTCCGAATAAAAGTAGACAACAAAATAACTCATTTCAATTTAATGTGGGAGATTTTCCTAACTTAAGAAACAACAACACAAATTGTAACAATAACATCAACAATAACAGCAAAGCTACATATGCTAACCAGCTGAAAACAAACAACGATTTATTTAGCATTGATGAGCTTTTTGATATTTTCACTACAGCTATGGATGATTTGCATAGGTGCACTTCAAAAGTACAACAAATCAAAGTTGTAATGTCAATGGTAAAATACGCCCATGGATTATACTAATAATTTAAACGAATTCAAAATGCTTCACTTGAATGCTAATGGCATTTCAAACTTTTCTAAATTAAAAC
The DNA here is from genome assembly GCA_963682025.1 of Cordilura impudica. NCBI lineage: Eukaryota > Metazoa > Arthropoda > Insecta > Diptera > Scathophagidae > Cordilura > Cordilura impudica. The sequence continues at coordinate 162,016,805 of OY821519.1, forward strand.
AATTTGAGATACTAATTGAACGAGAACATATTAAAATAGCGTCTTTGAATGAAACATTTTTTTCAGAAAATCATAGACCCTATATTAAAAATTATTATTTATATAGAAGTGACAGAACAGATGCAAGAGGAGGAGGAGTAGCTCTGTTAATTCATAAATCTGTCGCTCATAAAAACCTCTTTATATCAAACACTTCATCAATCGAAAACATCTCAATTGAAGTTACTATAAATAATAGACCTATTGTTGTATCTTCATTATATTCACCAAGATATACTCATAACTTCTGTGCTGATATCTTGAACCTAACACCTTCCACCAAAGAATACATAGTTTTTGGTGACCTAAATGCCAAACATTGCTCTTGGAATTGCCGTTCCAATAATACTGCAGGAATCGCACTGAACAATCTACAGCAATCAAGCAATTTTTTTATACACTATCCTAATAGTCCAACCCTATTCCCCCATCAACACAATCGCGAAGCATCTACAGTCGATATTATTTTAAGCAATACCGCTTTGAATATAGACGTAAAGACAATGGATTACGAAATACCATCAGACCATCGCCCCATTATGTGTACACTTAAAAGGTCAGTGGCCTCGCAGGTTGACCTCAACTATTATGATTATAGTGCAACCAACTGGAACATTTATATGAATTTTTTAGAAAATTAAATCACGTTAAATTCGGTAATAATTGATCAGGAAATACAAAAATTTATAAATGTAGTTTTTGAAGCAAGGGATGCGTCTACACCTAAAATAACTCAACAAAATAATTTCACATTACCAGAAAGTACTGTGAAATATATTAAACTAAGACGAAGCTTTAAAAGAAAAAGCCAACGATCTTCAAATATAGCCGAGCAAACTTTTTATAATCAATGTACTAAGTTTCTAAGTAACATGATTGATAAAGGTATTAATTCGGAACGCAATAAGAAATGGTGTCAATTATTATCCAATTTAAAACCAGGTGATAAATCATTTTGGAGAATAAGCAGGAACTTGCGAGGAAAAGGAAAAAATCAAATCTCTCACCTTGAGGTTGGAAATACAAGGATAACATCTGATAAGGACAAGGCTAAAGTCCTGGCAAATACATTTGTCAAAGCAAATAACCTCACTTCGAATTACAACCACTCAGCGGATATAGTAATAAATACAACAGTAAATAATTTTAAGAAGGAAAATCCCAGTTCTGAGTCAACAATTTATACATCTCTAGAAGAAGTAATGAATATTGTCTCATCAATAAAACCCTCAAAATCTCCTGGTTTTGACAATGTTCCCAACCTGCTCTTAAAGAAACTACCACTCAAAGCTCTAAAATTACTGGTTATAATATTTAACAGCTGCATCAAACTCAACTATTTCCCAAACCATTTCAAAAACGCTAAGGTTATAGCTATCAACAAACCTAGTAAGCCAAAAAATAACCCAAATAGCTATAGACCTATTAGTTTATTAAGTAACTTAGGTAAAATATTTGAAAAAATACTACATTCTCGTCTTAGTGAATTTGTAACGACCAATTCTATTGTTGCTAAAGAACAATTTGGATTTAAAAAAGGGCATAGCACTACTCACCAAATAAACAGAATTAAAAATCAAATAATCACAAATAAAAACAATAAACGTTCAACGGGTCTAATATTGTTAGATATTGAAAAAGCGTTTGACACCGTTTGGCATAATGGCCTAGTATTTAAACTTCTTGATGCAAATATACCAAAATATTTATGCAAACTTATTTCAGATTTCATTCACGGCAGAAGCTTTAAAGTTGCGATTAATAATGAAACATCATCTCCAAAAACCATTACCACAGGGTTACCTCAAGGATCAGTCTTGTCGCCATTGCTTTACTCGATATATACATCCGATTTCAAAGTTCCGAAATATATGAAAGTTGCTTACTACGCAGATGATACTGCGTTAATTTCTTCAAACAAACTTACAAGTGCACTCCTGAAGAAAATGGAAAAGGGACTTGTTAATTGCAGTAAATATTTTCACAAATGGAAAATCAAAACTAATCCAAACAAGACCCAAGCAATTATTTTTCCGTTCAACAAATCTCCCAAAAGACTGCCAAGACGTCATCTTCATATGGGAAATAATACCATAAATGTACTTAATCATGTCAAATATCTCGGAGTTGTCTTGGACAAAAAGCTTACTTTTAAACAACATATTATGGCTACGTGTCAAAAAGCTATAAAATTATTTAAAGCATTATGGCCACTACTAAATAGAAGGTCATTTCTAAACCCCAAAAACAAAAATCTACTCTTCAAAAGTGTTATAAGGCCGATATTAACATACGCGTGTCCTATTTGGAGTGACGCTGCCAACTGTCACCTAAAACGCTTACAAATTATACAAAACAAATGTCTTAAAATGATAAATAAAAAGCCCTGGAGGTATCCTACAAATCTTCTTCATGAAGAAACAGGTTATGAAAAAATTATCGATTTCATAACAAGGATTAACAATAATTACTTTGCCAAAATTGAAAATTCCTCTTACCCATTGATAAGAGAATGTAGAGAAATAACGTAAAATTAAAAAGAAATCACCAAATTGAAAATTATATGCTTATAGAGGTCTATTATTTCTAATAAACCTTCTATAAGCATATAAATATTTTCAGATAGTATTTGAATTTATTAAATCATATAAAGGTTTTTTTCCTCCCATTTTCCTTTAAAAATCATTAAAAAATAAAATAAAAACTATTTAATGTCTTTAGATCCTATATATTATTTGTGGCAATATCTATATAAAGATAAGATCTCATATGTAAATATCAAATTTGTTAAAATATGTAAATAAAGGAAGAATGTATAATTGAAAATTTGGCTATAACCTTAGCATTTTTGAAATGGTTTGGGAAATAGTTGAGTTTGATGCAGCTGTTATATTATAACCAGTATAACCAGGTTGGGAAACATTGTCAAAACCAGGGGATTTTGAGGGTTTTATTTATAGACAATATTCATTACTTCTTCAAGAGATGTATAAATTATTTACTGTTGTATTTATTAGTGTATCTGCCGAGTGGTTATAGTTCGAAGTGAGGTTATTTGCTTGGACAAATGTATTTGCCAGGACTTCAGCCTTGTCCTTATCAGATGTTATTTTTGTATTTCCAACTTTAAAGTGAGCGATTTGATTTTTTCCTTTTCCTCGCAAGTTCCTGCTTATTTTCCAAAATGATTTATCACCTGGTTTTAAATTGGATAATAATTGAGACCATTTCTTATTGCGCTCCGAATTAATACTTTTATCAATCATGTTACTTAGAAACTTAGTACATCGATTATAAAAAGTTTGCTCGGCTATATTTGCAGATCGTTGGCTTTTTTTTTAAAGCTTCTTCTTAGTTTAATATATTTCACAGTACTTTCTGGTAATGTGTAATTATTTTGTTGAGTTATTTTAGGTGTGGACACATCCCTTGCTTCGAAAACTACATTTATAAATTTTTGGATTTCCTGATCAATAACTACCTTGGTATTGTATATATCAGAATATAACGTGATTTTATTGTCTAAAAAATTCATAAAAATGTTCCAGTTGGTTGCACTATAATCATAATAATTGAGGTCAACCTGCAAGGCCGTTGATCTTTTAAGTGTACATATAATGGGGCGATGGTCTGATGGTATTTCGTAATCCATTGTTTTTACGTCTATATCTAAAGCGGAATTGCTTAAAATAATATCGAGTGTGGATGCTTCGCGATTGTGTTGATGGGGGAATAGGGTTGGACTATTAGGGTAGTGAATGAAAAAATTGCTTGATTGCTGTAGGTTGTTGAGTGCAATTCCTGCAGTATTATTTGAACGGCAATTCCAAGAACAATGTTTGGCATTTAGGTCACCAAAAACTATATATTCTTTGGTGGAAGGTGTTAGGTTCAAGATATCAGCACAGAAGTTATGGGTATATCTTGGTGAATATAACGAAGATACAACAATAGGTCTATTATTTATAATAACTTCAATTGAGATGTTTTCGATTGATGATGTGTTTGATATAAAGAGGTTTTTATGAGCGACAGATTTATGAATTAACAGAGCTACTCCTCCTCCTCTTGCATCTGTTCTGTCACTTCTATATAAATAATAATTTTTAAAATAGGGTCTATGATTTTCTGAAAAAAATGTTTCATTCAAAGACGCTATTTTAATATTTTCTCGTTCAATTAGTATCTCAAATTGTTTTAATTTAGAAAAGTTTGAAATGCCATTAGCATTCAAGTGAAGCATTTTGAATTCGTTTAAATTATTAGTATAATCCATGGGTGTATTTTACCATTGATATTACAACTTTGATTTGTTGTACTTTTGAAGTGCACCTATGCAAATCATCCATAGCTGTAGTGAAAATATCAAAAAGCTCATCAATGCTAAATAAATCGTTGTTTGTTTTCAGCTGGTTAGCATATGTAGCTTTGCTGTTATTATTGATGTTATTGTTACAATTTGTGTTGTTGTTTCTTAAATTAGGGAAATCTCCCACATTAAATTGAAATGAGTTATTTTGTTGTTGTCTGCTGTTATTCGGACTTTTAGAAGTAACTCTTGTTCTAGTTTCCAAATAGAGAGAACGTAACGGACAGTTGATATCGTTTGCAGAGCGATCAGTTCTCTCTTTTCCTTGTTTTTTGCAATTAAAGCATGTAAAAACAGCTGGTCTTTTTTCATTTGTGTTAAACGTACACACACTTGTATGATGTTGTTCTGCACATATCATACAGGCAGCACTACGATGACAATGTTCACCACCATGGCCATACATTAAGCAGTTCCAGCATTGAGTTGGTTTATTTCTGGATCTAGATTTGTATTTTTTCCAGGAAATTATTATATTTGAAATTCTTCTTACGTTTCTTAAGGCAGTTGGGTTAAAATTTTTACGTACAAATTGAACTTTGTAAACTGCATTGTTGTTCGAACTGAATTTGGTGACTATTTCAGCTACAGAAGAAGGGGACAGGTTGTAGTTTTTTAGCTCTGCGGCGATGTTCTCAGTTTTTATGCGGGGTAAACCGTGTAAAAAAGTGGTGTATAACCTATTATCTTTGGAGCCATAAGAGTGAAACTCCAACTTACTCTCTTTAAGAATTTGCTTGTAGCATTCGAACATTTCTTTACTTGGAGCAAAAATTTTAGCACCAATTGAAGTACGTTTGAAAATACAATCTTTACCAAGTAGTTTTTGTATTTCTGTCAATGAGGCGTTAGCTTCAACAACAATAGGTGGAGGTTTGTGTTGTTTAACCTCGTTAATATTTGATACAGGAGTTACGTCCATATCATTAAGGCCAGCAAGCAGGCTAAATCTGTTGCTTGAAGTTGACGCGATGTTCGGGTTAAAACCCGGAGGAAGTTTTGTCATCTTCTTGTTGGCAAGGAGCTTTCTTTTTGATGAAGATTTGGCCCCTCGGGCCATCGCAAAATTTTTATTCCTGTTTTAAAGCTGGATTGTCTACCACGTGAGTTCAAATGAGATCAAGAATAGGCAATTGCAAAAACAAAAATATACACTTGTTATTAATTTTAAATAGTTGTACTCTAAGCGCTTTAATTATTTACACGACCGTTCGTAAAGAGAATTAGATTCGAACTGGGGTTAATAATATTATTTTGATTAGAGAAGTCTAAAATTCTCTTTTGTAGAATTTTCTCAAACACTTTATCTAATTGGCTTAGAATGCTAATCGGTCTATAGCTGGACGGTAATTTAGGATCTTTGCCCGGCTTAATAATTGGGATGACTTTTGCTTTCTTAAAAATCTTTGGAAAGTATCCTTCAATTAAGCAAGAATTAAAGAGTTTGCTTAGAGTTTCAAAAAAGTAGTCAGGCATTTTTTTTAAGTATAATACTATTTATGCCATCTAACCCAGGGGCTTTTTTATTTTTCAACAAAAGTACAATTGATTTAACTTCGGCTAAATTGGTAAGTTCGACATTCGAACTGTCAATAACTATATCATTAAGATTATGTATGAATCTTGAGACACATGCGTCCATAGGTGAAGGGTTATTTAATGTAATGGTGTGTGAATTTTCAAAACGTCTGCTATAGAATTAGCCTTTTCTACGCCTGTTTTTAAGACTTGACCGTTCACATATAGATCCGTAGAAGACATTTTGTTGTTCTTAATGGCTTTTGTTACTTTCCAAAATTTATTTGCGTCCGGAGGAAAATTTGAAATGAATTTGGACCAGGATTCGTTCCGGTCTTTATTAAGGTGGAAGTCAATTAATTTATCTAATTGTTTCAAAACGCTTTTAATTTGATTTTTAGAGTAAAAATCCCTACTTCTTCGAAATTTCCGTTTATATTTTTTTTCTGACTAATTAACATTTTACTAGTATCGGAAATTTCACGTTGCCATGATTTTTTACGACCTACAGGTATTTTTCCAAAAGTTTCCTTTACTATAGATATCAATTTATCAAAATAACCATCTAGATTACCTGAATTAGCAACCGCTTGGTCAAAGTTCTGATCCCTGATTTCACTCTCTACCCAATTTCCAAATGCTGACCAGTCTCCTCGATAATACAAAGGAACTGCATATGTCATATTTTGAACAAGTCCGGAAATAACACAAGATATTGGTACTTGGTCCGACTTTAGAGTATTTGGGTGTGTCTTAAGGTCTGAGAATAGGAGACACGAGACGGCTAGACATTGTTGATATTTTGACCAAAGCGAGTATACTCGTTTGGGTAATATATATAGTAGCTGGATTGTAAGCAGTGGTTATAGAGTTCCGTACGTGCTGAATTATTTGACACACAATTCCATTGTGTATGTTGGGCATTCAGGTCACCGAAAATAAAATAATCGCTAGTATAGGATGTTAATTTGTCCAAATCAGTCTTGAAATTGGATGTGTGATCAGGATTATACGCTGAAGTAAATATTACTGGTCGGCTATTTATCATCACTTGTATTGAAATGTTTTCTGCAGTGTTCGTATAAATTTTCGGTAGCAATATTACTATTACCTTTAATATTACCTTTAATTGCAATTAGAACTCCTCCGCCATGCGTAGAACGATCCTCTCTATATATTTTATAGCCACCAAGTTGAAATTTGTGATGCGGTTTCAAAAAAGTCTCATTTAAAAGGAGATTATCAATTTTCCATTTCAGTAAGAAGTATTCCAGCTGCGCAGTTGATGATTCCGTTGTTATGCCTTGGGCATTCCAATGCATAACATGAACATTGTGTAAACAATTTGAATTATATGGCATGTTGAAGCATCATGCCTAAAACACGCCAAAAGTCTTTCGTTGGATATGTCGTTGTCATTATTTTTTGTATAGCTTTTGTCTTTAGCTAGTTCCATTAGCGCGGAAATTACTATGAATATTTTGTCGCTCTTGTCTTGGTAATTGAGGAAAATCCTGATTGTCCACGTTGAAATAAGAATCATTAGTTCTTCTGTTGATCGGCCTAGATTTATATGTTACTCGATTCCGGATATCTAAATATTCTTGACGGCTTGGGCACTTTGGATCATCAGCTTTATGATTAACGTGCTTTACATTCTTTTTTATGCAGTTATAACACTTATATATTATGCTACCATCATTATAACTTTTTTAAGAGGGCATATAGTATAATCATGGTTTCCCGCGCAGGCTGAACACACTAAGGTACGATTACAGTTTTGGCCCCGTGTCCATACATAGCACAATTGGAGCATTGAGTGGGCCCTTTGTTACCCTTAAGAGGCTTCTTCCAATACACCGAAATATTACTAAAATATCTAATTTTCATTATTTCTCCTTTGGTTACCTGCTGACGATCAAATTCAATTAGGTAAAGTGCATCATCTACATTAGATCTTTTTGTTTCCAATTCTTTTATGCTTATCGGCTTGATATTATGCGTGCTGACAAATTCTTCGCTGATGTTCTTTGTGTCTAGTTTTGGTAATCCAAATAAAACCAATTTAAAGCTTTTAGTGTACTTTATCTTGTGAGTATAAAACTGGAATTTTTTGTGCTAAAGAACCTTTAGAGCATCCTGGTACAGTGATAACGAGTTGGATAAAATTTTCGTTCCAATAGTCATTCGTTTATAAGTATACTTATCACCAATTATTCCGATAACATTAGTAAAACTGTGAGTAGAATCCACAATTACAGGTGGAATTTTTTCTTTAACAACAGGTTCTTCATCATCGTCGTCAGATAGAAGTTGAAATCTGTTGGCACTAGTACTGGGACCGTCCGATGTTTTTGGCACCTTGAATTTGGGGCTTTTGCCCCAATATTTTCTTCTTTTTTGATTAAACATTACCAAAAGAAGGAAATTTAACTCAATCAAGTAGTTTATTACTTATTATATTGAAAATAAAATTAACTTTTTCAAGCACAATTAATCACGATGTTTTTATCTTGAGGCAGAGATGCCAGATGAGGCAGAGATGCCAGATGAGGCAGAGATGCCAGATGTTATAGGTGTAATAAAATTTGGGTTACTGTTATTTTTTTGTATTATGATTCTGTTTTTCTTTCTTCGGTTGCTGTTTCAGAATTTTCTGTAGGAATTTCAAAAGATTCTGTTATAATATTTAACAGCTGCATCAAACTCAACTATTTCCCAAACCATTTCAAAAATGCTAAGGTTATAGCTGTCAACAAACCTAATAAGCCAAAAAATAACCCAAATAGCTATAGACCTATTAGTCTATTAAGTAACTTAGGTAAAATATTTGAAAAAATACTACATTCTCGTCTTAGTGAATTTGTAATGACCAATTCTATTGTTGCTAAGTCTGTGTTTACACATGAAAGTTTTCTTGCTGAAAGTTTTGAGTTTATAGGTGAGACGGGAGAGAAGAATGGCAGGGGGTACATACTGTCATGTACTCTGCAATTCTCTATTGTTTCTTGCTTCGTAATTTTCAAAGTGAAGTTATTTTACGTTTTCTTTAATTTTTATGTTCGTTTGCGTTAAGAAAGACAATAATTTGAAATAAAGTTAATTTTAAAGAAATAAAATGATAAAATAAATAGATAAAATGAATGACACGGATGAAAGTTTAAAAGAGAATTTCAAACAATTTAAGAAAGAAAAATTTCATGTGTAAACCGGGACTTAGTAAAGTCGCTTGAGCTGCGTCTTTCTATGTACATTTGTTTTATATTTATATATTTTAATATTTCTTATATAATTTTTTTTTTAATATTTCTTTGTGTTTCTGATTAACGGGGCAGTTTTTATTATTTTATCAATGTGCAAGATTGCAGTTTATATATTGTACTTTAGTACATGGAACAGGGTCGTGTATTGTTTATGAACAAACTCAACATATAGCTCTGCCCGTGCAATATTTTTGTGTGTGTCCTAATTTAAAACAGTTTTTGCATTGAATTGGCGCAGGAATATGAGGTTGAACTTTACATACAAGAAATCCGATTTTAATTTCCTTAGGTATGGTAAATTGATTAAAATGCTGAATGTGTAATGGAGTCTTTGTAACTTTATTATCTTGAACTTTTGTAATTTTATTACAATCAACTACTATTTGGTCGTTAAGTCCGTTGATGATATCCTCTTTTGTTAGTTCCTTTAAAGATGGTGCAAAAACAATACATTTAATGGTGTTTAGTGTAGGATGTAAAAGAGTCTCAATTGGTCTAGTCCTGGTAGTGTTGTTGCTTCTAAGAACCTGTTAGCTTGTGATTCATTTTTAGTAAGAATTAAAAGATTTCCGTCTTTTGTGAAGCTTATTTTTTCAGTTGGTTCATTTGATATGTCTTCTAAGCTTTTTGACACCAAAAAATTATTAAAAATTTGTATGGTTATGTATTTTGGGCACTGTTTTTTGTTTTTATCAATTTGTTTTTCTCCATGTTTCGGAAAATCATGAATGTTGTTAATGTTGTTGGTCTTTTCTTCTTTTTACATTCCAGAGATTGATCCGGATCCAGAATAAAGAAATAGTTTCCTCCTGAGGAGGAGGCCATGATTGAAGCACTATCAGAATATAATTATTGTTAAAGATATAACGAGAAAAAATATAAAAAGTTTTTTTTTACGAGCGCTGAGAATTAAAATAACCAATGTAAACAAACGGAAGTTCAGTAAACACGTCTTTATACAACAAGCACTTTGTATTGAAACTAGCTAGAAATAAAAGTTTAAAAAATATACACGATAAAAGCTTATAAATAAATAAAAAATTACTCGAAAGGTATAACCGTTACGGTCCCTGAAATATACACTTTTTAAGATACGACGAAATCACGCGATTTATTCATCAAACAAAGTCAGGATTAAAAAAATAATTAGAGAAGTATTCATGTTTATCCTACGGCGCTTTTCAAATATAACAAATTTTAAATATAACAAAGGATATTTCGACAGAAAATAATATATTATTGTACGATATTGATATAATAACGATAAATAGATTACTGTACACCTATGTCTTACAAAATAATTACCTATTTTTAAATCGTTTACCACTTCGTTAATAATATGAGGGCTTGTAGATCGATGATATACATAAGGATCAGGTGACCCAGACGATTTTGGAGAGCACGGTTCGCTTTGCTTAAGGCTCCCAGATAGGCTATCCATTCTATTTAACCAAAATAAATAAACAAAATTTTTAAATTAAACTAAAATATTGAATGGCACTTACTCTACATGACGATGACTAGCTACTAGTAACTCAAAATCAGGACCAAAAGATTGAACTGCATCCACAAGTAAAAATCCATGCACAGACATATTAATATGTATTTCACCAGTTTTTTTAGTAATTCCTGCTTTTGCGCCTATAATTTGAAGTTCGGCAATACTTTTTTCTCTAGATTGCACTTCTAGAATTATTTGATCTATTACGAATTGAAAAATTGTTTTATTCGCATTTTCTACAGTTTCGATGTTAAAATTAACATTGTTCTCATCAGCAAACTCATTATTGACTTTTTTCTTAGAATGGCTTGTTGATTTTAAAAGATCAAATGTTATTGGATTCAAAATCCTTAAACATTCCGTTATTTTCTGTTCATTAATGTGAGCTATAATTTTCTGAAGGTTTCCAAATAAAGTTATAGAAGGATATTCAGGGTCTGAAGTTTTAATTATTCGTCTTTCCAATTGAAGTGATATATTAAATTTATCTAATAAATGAAAGCCTGAAGAAGTTTTAGCACAGGCATACCCACATTCTCGACTTTTGCACACAATTACTTGTAAGTCAGTTAGATTTATGATGTACTTATCATATATTTCGCTGTAGAGTGCACTCTCTAGTCCAGTATCATTGTTTATCACAAACTTTGAGAAAACAGACGAGTCAGGGACTGATATTGCTGTTACGGCAGTGGCTGCCGTCGTCCCCGGTGAATCAGATCGACTTATTTCTGACCCAGGAGGTGTTGAGCAAGGGGTCATAAACAGCTCATCACCGCTTTCCTTATCTGATTCATTGTAATCGATTACAACCATCTCATTTCTGGAGCGTTCGTTTTTAAATAACTGAAATCTACCAAAATCTATTAAAAGCAGAGATGAATTTTTTTCCTGAAAATTTTCTACACAAATGATACGTGGCGCAGAGATATCAATCTCGAACGACCACTTCTTTCGGTATTCCTATAAATTTTATAAACAACAATATATTATTAATTGTATTAATAAGTTTAACATTTTTCCTAATTACCTTTTGACCAAGAAGTAAATTTCTCCAATTTTTAAAAAATTTCAAATGTGATGCTCGATGCTCCTTGTCTTCAAACGAACTTATCACATTCTTTCGATCACCAAGTGGTTTTGTAAAAAACGAGACCAACCATTTAAATGTACTCTCATTATATACAACGTCAAGACTCTGAGATTTAATAACCAATCTATAATCGGACTGGTGTTCGGGCGGACTCCTTTCGTATTGTAGCTGAAACCAAGGCTCTTCGTTATGCGTACTCTTTTTTGTAAAAAGACTAATGAAATCATTGTACAATGACTTTTGATTCTCATGAATTTGTGGTCTTATTAAGAATGGAAATTCTGTGCTATCTGTCAGTTTATCATTTAAACTAACAGAGCCCAAAGATATGCCTATCCGATACGAACTTAGTTTAGGCTTAATTTCTACAAAAGAAATTAAATTTTGAAACTCCATGTCTAATAAAACCGATTCCTTATCACAGCGAGTTGATGTTAAAGAGATCTTGCCATCTGCCAGCGAAAAAGTACAATTAGCAAAAATTGCATCTCTCTTAGAGAATGTATCATTTTCAATTGTTTCCTTCAATGCACTCAAAATATCGTCTTCTATGTTTTTATAAGATTCATAACTAGTGGATGTGGATGTAGATGCAGTATTTATATTTGTGTGAGCAGAACTACCATACCATCCAAGCCAATTGGGAAACCAATGGAATAAAATACCTTTTCCCTGATTAATACTGCGATTGTGCAAGTTAAATTCTTTTGCTGAAGCGTTCTCACAGCTAATACTGCGTAGAACTTTAAGTTCCTCAAGGCTTTTAAGTTTTTCCATTTCAGTTTTAAATAATTTTTCTTCCTTAGACATAGTTTCAGTTGGATTGAGTAGTAAACGTTTGTATATTTGAATGTAACGTATATTGTCCCTTGCAACTTTAAATTTTTCCTCACTACAGAGGAATCGGAAGCCGTGGCACATTGCTGCATATTTCCACCACATTTTAGCATTATTCAAAATAGGATTTATAGGTCTCAAAATCTTAAAAGATCTAATTTTTTTAATACTTTGTAGACTTGATATACATTCCACAATTTCCACGTATTGCATCTAAAATGAAAAAAGACCAACTGGTCAATAAAGAACAGTACACACATTTTTTGGGTTGCGACGCAAATGCAATAACGGAAGGGAGTGACTGCTTTTTTTTTTTTTTTTTTTGTTTATTAAAGACAGAAACAATTTTTTAAAATATGCTCCCTTACGTAGCTTTAAAATGCACATATTTTATAAAGAACAGACCCCTAACAAGTGGTTAATTATTTTTCTTAAGGAGTTATTTCTTTGTGAAATAACTAATAATTTAATTTTTTGTTTAGAACTTTTTTTTGGCGCCATTTGGATACTATTTCATTTATGGTCTCAGAAAGCCGTATTCCACCTTGTTTTTTTTCTGTTTATGTTGAAAGGTTTTTGTCCGTTGGTATCGTTGTTAAAGTAACTTTCATTTGTAGATTAATTAAAAAAAGCAATATGTCACTTTACTTTCAGACTTGGTAATTTTTTTAGATACTTTAAATATGTTAGTACTTACCTCATTTAAAATAACTTTTACTTCTGGTAGTACTACATCACAAGAAATCCTCGGGCGATTTTTATTTCGTATGGCTTGCTTACATCTTTCCCTTTTAAATTTTGCAGTAGCATTTATTGGCATTATAAGAAATCTATGATTTTCAATTTTACATAAATCGTTCATATTGACAAGCAGATCTCTAGATGCCAATTTGCAACACATATTCAAATCATTCAGTTGGTCCCAATATACACATAAATCTTTTAATTCCAATAGCTTAAAGCAAACATTATTGACATTATTTTTTGAGCCTGGGATCCAATTTGAATCACAGCTCTGAGCTGAAATTGATTGTATTCGAATGCCGGCAGTAAATGGAGAATTGAAATTGGTAACAGTGTCTTCATATCTTAAATGGACATCGTTAATTTTCAGTTCTAAATTTTCCAAAATATTTGTAGCCAATGTTGCACCATAATTGAGCCAACTGGAATAAGATAATGAGTAGTAGCTTTCCACGTTATGTCCATTTTCCACCCTCCAACCAGCCTCTTTGGTATCCAAAACACTAAGTTTATATTCATATTCATCTTGCTTTTCCTTCTCATTATCCCATTCACTTAGATCCTTTGGTCCAAATACACCATAAACACGTTCAATAACAATACACCATGGAGAAGTACGAAACTGTCGAACCGGTATTTGTAGTTTAATTTTTCCAATGCTTCCAGATAGTGCTTGTACAGGAATGCCGAACGAACGCAAAGCGTCTCGTCGTATAGGAACATTTTCCAATTCTACTTCACCTTTAATTAAAGGAAATTATTTATTAATTTAACAATAACAATTGGTTACTCATAAAGTCTTGATTTTTGCTTTAATGTCTGCATTTGTTATTAATTAGATACTATTTTATTAACAATTAATACCAAAAAATATAATCATAAAGGTTCTATTACAGAATAATAACTATTTTTTAGCTGGAAACACTGATTAATATGAATGAACCTAATTTAGATTAATTTTTATTAAAAAAAAAAATGTTTTTATATAGATGCAAATTGATGAAAAAATATTTTAGGGTAACTGTTCTGCTACGATTATAAAAAAAAAAATTATTTGAGCTGCGGAATTCCCGGAAAATTCATCATATTTCAGTCGCATTTTTCTGTCAATAGATAACGATGTGAATGATTTAAAGCAAATTTGAATAGTAGTTTTGCCTCCTAAAAAAATACTTAAAAGACTAGGGTAATAAATAAGTGGCAATGGACAAAAATGAATACGAATTAAAAATAAACATGATTTTGAGGGATATGTGTACATATAGAAGACTTGGGTCTCTTTTCTCAGGAAGAGTTTATAAAAAATAGTTATGTAGCAATCAAAAGAGAATTTCTAAATATGTTAAAACTCAAAGCTTTGACGATTATTTCCAATCATATGCAGTAGGCAAGTTAAAGGATGAAATAATTTTAAAAGAACTCCATAAATTTACAAGCCCACTTTACCTATTTTCCCAATTAAGAATGGTAAAATATATTTAAGAATGAAGTTTTTGTAAACTTTATAAAATTTATGATGTATGTGTTTATAAACAAATTAATTACTTTTTACTAAAACAACATTGCTTAAAAGTTATTTCAATATAGGAATCATTTCAAATAACATGAAATTTCATAATGTTGATTATACAGGGTGCGGCTAAAGTTACTATATGATGTAAAACAATTGTAACTTCTTTGCTTGCGAGTATTTAACTTTTTCTTTTTTCCTATTTCAGAAATTAAACTTGGGAGAATATTTAAAAATGGAACGCTATACAATTGCGCAAAGAACTAAGATTGTTTTTCTATTCATTAAAAATCATCGTTCGATAATTAATACTCAACGTGCATACAGAAGATTTTATGGTGTAAGAACTGCTCCAACGGGTCCAACCATTCGTTCGTTGGTGAATAATTTTGCTGAATATAGGACTGTCGGAGATTCAAGACGTACGGGCAGACCTCGAACTGGCAGATCGGCCGAAAATATTGATGCTGTGCGACAGAGCGTCGAAGAAAATCCGCAGACATCAACGAGAAGACGATCTTCCCAGTTGCAGCTTTCTGACCGCACTCTTCGGCGAATTTTAAAACACGATTTGCACCTCTTCCCTTATAAAATCCAAGTAGTCCAAAAACTAAATCCTGAGGACTTCGTATTGCGCTTGGAAACAAATCATATAGTTACTTTAGCCGCACCCTGTATAAGGACCTTAACATTATTCCAACATGATAATCTTTTTGATTCAAGTGGAATTGTAATGTTAGTTTAACGTGATTTCTAGTTATTTTAAATTGGTAAAATATTATTTGTGTTTTATTGTAAAATCATATTAAATTAACATGAAACGCTTATGAAGCAAAACTAATATTAATATTAATATTATTGATTGTACAATGATTTCTTTCTGTGTGAATAAAACACACTTCAAATGAAACCGAATGGATGGATGTTCTCTATTAAAGCAAACTTTGTAAACAAAAATGGATCGTCTTTCTAAAAATGCTATTAGAAATTTAGAAATATTGTTTTATTTAAATTATTACTGAGTAAGAAATTAATTAGGCTAAAGATCAAATGTTTTAATTGAAATTAAAGCAGAAATATTATCAAATTTGCTGCAAAATCTTTACTTATTGAAAATACCTATTTGTGTTTTTAATATTCTATTTATGAAACTATACAGGGCAACACTAATTGATTTTCCGGGGATGTGTTAACTAATTTTGGATAATTGGGACTATAGTTTTGGAGAGATAGCATCTGGAAGTAATTTTTTTGGGTTCCTCCCATTTTTTTCTCGATTATGCTTATTGTTATTAGAGTTGGTCACACAAAGGTTTAAGACTCTCTTTATAAGTTGTAGTATATCCATGTGTAATTCAAGGTTATTACTCATCGTCCAAAATAAATAGAAATTAAGCATTTTTGTACTATAAATTACACAATTAAAATTAAAGGTTATTACTCATCACACATAAAAACAATTAAATAATTTTAAATATAAAAAAGCCCAAATGACAAAACAATATCGTGTTGCACTCAAGTGTCGGTATGTTTACAGTTTCTTTGAAAACAGCACGAAAGTATTTAGAGACACTAGTAAACATACGTAGAACATACAAGTAGACCTCACATGAAGGTATACTATTACTGTATAATAGATTCCATTTTATGGGTCAACACATGTGTTATTGAGGGCAAAATAGAATGTTATTTAAGTTAGTGTAATTGTTAATTTTAAGTCAGTTCTAAAAGTCAGTTTAAAGTCAATTTTAAAATGATAGTCTAAAATCATAGTCTTAGAAATGCTGTAGAAAAATTAATCTTAGAGATACTGTCATAAATATAGTCTAAGAGTGAAAGTGTAGAAATAAGCGTCTAAAAGAAAATATTTTAAAATAAAGAACATGTATATATTTTGTGAGTAACATAACAAAGTGAAGTTGTTATTATGATAAAAGAACAGAAGTGAGTATCTCAATACTAAAACGAAGAATGCTCCAACAAAGACGACACTTACAAAATACACGACCAATATAAATTACATGACGATCCTAAGCATTGGAACACTGGAAGGATAAACCATCAAATATTACATTATCATCTACTCCAACAACTACTGCATCAACTATTACATTATCAGCTACTCCAACAACTACTCCATCAACAACTACATCATCAGCTACTCTAACAACTACTCCATCAACTACTACATCAGCAGCTATTCCAACAACTACTACATCAACAAATCAAACAATTACTCCATCAGCTAGTTCAACAATTACTGCAACAACTACAGCATCGAACGAAGCCTACAATTACCAACGAAATAAAGCTTAGTAAAACTTATATATTTTTTTTATTATTATCAACTATGAAATTATAATTAGTGACAGTCTTATACAAGTGCTCGTGTAATAGGTTGCTTACTATAAAACGCGCTTTGTTAATTATATATTCTCTTTTGTTGCCTTTATCACTTAAAGAACTTTCCTATTATTTCGGTACTTAAAAGCTGTTTAACGTCCATTTTTTAATTATGGCGTCCTCCTCAGGAGGAAACTATTACGAGATGTTAGATCCATCTCCGAAAAGAAAAAAGAAAAACAAAAATACAAATTACAGTTTAGACAATACAATCGACTTCCCGCAGATTACAAACAAACAAAACTACATCTCAAATCAGTGCCCATAATTTATAATTTTAAAAAGCAAGAACACCGATAAACCAATACAAATGTTTAACATATTCTTGGTCTCAAAGGCTTTAGAAGGCATTTCCAGCGAACCCACGCAAAAAATTAGTTTTACAAGATACGGGAACCTACTCATACTTACCAAAAATGAAGCCCAAGCCAATAGATTCCTCAAGGCAACAAGTCTACCAGGTGTTTGCCAAATCGAATGCACCCTACACCCACATACTAAAAGATCTAAGCGAAGAAGAAAAAACGATCGGCCTAAAAGATCAAGGCGTAGTAGATTGCAAAAAAAAATAACTAAATTTATAGAAAACAATATCGTAAATACACCACTTCATATCCTCCACTTCAACCTCTACAAACTACCAACAGAAATAAAAATAGGTTTCCTCAACTGTAAAATTGAACCATACATTCCAAGCCCCATTTAATACAAAAAATGTTTCAAACTGGGTCATACCCGCAAATATTGTAATGGAAATGAAAATTGCGAGATATGTTCCTCTACTATTCACGTATCATCACCATGTACCAAAATACAATGCATAAACTGCAATCACCCTCATACTGCCACCAACAAAAACTGTCCAATAATCAAACAACGACAAGAAATACTTAAAATAAAAACAATAAATAACTGTTCATACAAAGAAGCCTCAATCCAAGCAACAGACATACAAACATATAGCATACATACAGAAGAATTGGAAAAAGCCATAGAGAAAGAAAAAATAAATTAGCCAAAAGAAAACAACTAAATACCATTAACAATATAAATCCCCACCAAGCTACAACAACAGAAACTACCAACAGATTAAACAACTATCAACAAATAAAAACAACATCAACGAAAGATCAACTACAAAAACCTTCACTAAACTTAGACAATATCACAAGCCATAATAATAAACAACAACACTAAAATCAATTACACCTATAAACAAAACTACAACAAATTATTCAACTAAACCTCTAGAACAACAATCAAAAAAAGCAGAAGACACTAACACACAAAAAAACAAAACCTTATATCACAATACTGAATCAACACCAGCATAAATATCATATAGAAGAAAAGAAATCGACTCACGGGATTCCTTCATGGAACACTAATTTCAAACAACACAAACAAAATACATATATACATATTTTTTATTTTCAATGTCAATTAAAATTTTACAATGGAATTTAAACGGTTTTTACAATAATCTACACGAACTACAAATTTTAATCCGTGAACACTCACCTGACATAATTGCCCTACAAGAAACCCATCACTCTGCCAACTATATACAACTCAACGGTTATGTAGCAAATCTATCTGTCGTTAACGCATCTAAACATGGCGGTACCGGTCTATTCATAAAAAACAATTTAAAACACACTATAATACACTCTTCAAACAATTTTTCTGCCGTTGCCGATGTCTTTATTGGGTTTAAATTAAAAATTATTTCTCTATATCTAAACCCATCAGAACCCCTTCCAATCACGGAACTAACGTCTTTCTTCACAGATAATAACCAGCGGACACTCATATTAGGAGACTTCAATGCACAATCAACCTTATGGGGCTTCCCCTCTACATTAACCAAAGGCTGCCTAGTCGAAAATCTATTAATTCAATCAAATATGACTCTTCTCAACAATGGATCTGCTACACATTTTTCAACAAGATCCACTTTCACTCACGTGGATCTATCTCTAGCTTCAGCCGACATAACACCCTTTTATGTATGGAACATTGATTCACAACTTCATGGTAGTGATCACTACCCCATTCACATATAAATTAAAATACCGCATCATAAGAATGGGAATGCAAACCAAAACCGAACACGTTTTAACACCGAGAAAGCAAATTGGGCAAAGTTCCAAACGCTCAACAATACTCCACATATTCAACTTTCACCCCACACTAACAAAGAAGCCGCTCGGTTACAAAAAGCCATAATAGCTGCCGCTAATACAGCTATTCCTCACTTTAAAAATAGGAAAAACAATAAGTTTACATATTGGTGGAACAACGAATTAAAAGCCCTTCGCGACTCTAAGCAAAAACTGTTCAACAAATTCAAAAAACATCCTACCACAGAAAATAAAATCATCTATAAAAAAACTAACGCTTTTTTTAAACTAATATGCAAAGTAGCTAAAAAAAAAACTCATGTTTAAGTGCAATTTAATATTTTCTTTGTACTTTTCCGCCTTTGAGTCAATTAGCCATTTTTGGGTTAATTCTGGGTTAAAATCTATGAAACTCCTTTTTTTATACATCGTTGAAAGGAGTGTTTACATAGATTTTAATTAGTAAAACCGTTAACGGTACTTAGATATTGCTCGCCACCTTCTCTCTTTATTTTTTAACTTATAAAATCAATCGTTTTGGTACCTTCGTACACATAAACACCATCCGCTGTGCATATTTTTAAAAAAGGTAATACATCTTGTATACATTTGTATATACAAATAAAATAGAGATTTTATTTTCTCTACTTATAAAACCTAAAATTAAATTGTGTTTTATTTTTTATATATTTTTTGCTACATACGCAAACATTTGGTCCTTCGAACCGGATCCTGAGGAAAAATTTGGAAAATTTTTAAAAATTATTAATTTCAACATTCCCACAGCCTTCATCTTGTCAACATCAGCAAGAACCTGCAAAAACAACCCTTCACTTCAACTACAGCAGAAAGCAATAAATTAAAAAGGTGCGTATAGTTCAGTTTTTTTTATGTGTGAGCTAAACAAAAACTTGAAAATTTAAAAAGTGTATAATTAAAATTAATTTAAAAAGAAAAAAAGTTTCATCGTTATTGAAACACTATTTTTTTGCATACTTTTCGTTTTACAACCCTACGCGTTACGTTACATTACGTATATATTCGTTTATATTTTAATCGAAAGAAAAAGCAATGGCCGTCGGGATTTAAAAAAAAAGTGATTAGTGCAAGTAATAATATAAATATATATCGTGTTTGTTTTAATCGAAGGAAAGAGAAAAAGACGTCGGGATAGTTTAAAAAAAGTGTTTAGTGAAAATAATAATAATTTAAACAGATTTACATTTAAACAGATATACATTACAATAAATCGGTTTTTCTCCTTTGTGTTATACATATACGCTCACGCGAACGTTTTTTTTTCGTGTTTAAGCTGCTTAAGCTGAATAGTTTTTATTTCTCTATACGTTCACGCGTTGGGTTTTTTTGTGTTTATGCTCAAGAGTGTGTTCATTTCTCTTCACACTAATATATACGCACACGCGTTGTGTTGGCTTGTTTTTTCTATAACATTGTTTGTCACCCTACTGTCCGTTTTAGTCGCGACATATCCAGTGTGTTTTTTATTAATATTTTTTTTTTTTTTTGCAAATTTTGGTTTTGCTTCTAATTTGTTAAAATAATACCACATATTAAGAAAATAAAATTTTTTAATATAGTTTTATATTATTATTTTATAATATATTATTATTTTTTCGGATTTTTTTTAACGAATTTTTATATTGTTATTTAAATTAATTTAACTTATTTTAAAATAAATTCGAACCAAAATGCCGGGAATTGCACTTGATATTTTTATTCGCGATTCGGATACGCTCATTAAATTTGAGGCAAAATTCAACGATATTCGTGAGGAGTTACATTCGGTATTTAATCTTGAAATTCGTGGAAAAGAATTAGACTTGCTTTGGGAACAAGTAAAATCGACATATCGTACTTGTTTATCATATTTAGAAAATTCGGATGACGCGGAACCGGCGGATTTTGACGCGGCTGAATCGAAATATGAAGCCACTTTTAACGCGTACGTTAATTGTTTATCTAGGATTAATGAACGATTACATCATTTTAAATCCAACGCGACACCGAAAGAGCAGTCCCAGTCTCCGAGTGTAAACCTCAATTCAGCTGACAACTTTTGTCATAATTTAACGCTTCCGCCATGCGATACCGACGTTTTTGAGGGCGATTACATTTCTTGGCCCACTTTTAGGGATCTTTTTACAGCGGTTTATATCAATAACTCTCGACTTAGCAATATTGAGCGGCTATGCCATCTAGTTCGGAAAACTAGTGGCGAAGCTCGGGAAATTGTTTCGAAATGCCCTCTCACTAATCAAGGTTTTGATGTTGCGTGGCGCAACTTGAGGGACGCATATGATAATCCGCGTATGCTGGTTAATAACCAGTTAAAATCGCTATTTAGCCTTCCCTTTCTTGATAAGGAAACCTCGTCGGGATTAAAAACTTTACAACGCGGAATAAACGGTTGCCTTACGGCTATGTCAATTTATAATATTTCGACGCACAGCTGGGATTCTATTATTGTATTTCTTTGCATTCAACGGTTACCTTCGCAAACTGTTAGTCTGTGGGAACAGAGTATAAAGGACAAATCAGCTTTGTCACTCTGGAAGGATTTGGACCTCTTTCTGACAGAAAGAGTTCAAACTTTAGATTGTTTACGTGATCTTAGGGGTTCAGAATCTGCTAAACGGCTTTCTGAACCTAAAATCAAAGCGCATCATACCAATGCTGCTTCAACTTCAAGTGCTTCTTGTGTTCTTTGTAAGAATCAAGTTCACTTTTTACGCTCTTGTCATCGATTCAAAAGTTTATCTGTTGCGGATCGATTTTCTACGGTAAAAAAGTTTCACTGTTGTGTCAATTGTCTTGCAAGGACACATGAAGCTAAAAATTGTAGCAGTTCGTATAATTGCTCCATTTGTAACAAGAGACATCATACTATGTTACACCGTGAATTACCATCTTCTGAAGTTTCTAGGGATACTAATCGGTCGAATTCGGGTGTTAGTTCGGTTTCTGTTTCTCGAGTTTCAAACTCCGTACCTGCAATCGCATCATCTTCGAATGCCAATCATGCCACAGCTCCTACAAATCGTCAAGTATTTCATACAGCAGAAAGTAGGACTGTACTTTTAGGGACGGCTATGGTGAATCTTATTCATCAGGGTACTACGTACCCAGCCCGGGCCCTTATTGACCCTGCTTCTGAAGCATCGTTCATTTCTGAACGTTTGCAAAATCGCCTGAAAATTTCGACGCATTCGACGAATGCTCAAATTTCAGGAGTTAATCAGGCAGTTACGGCAATGTCTAGAAAACTTTGTTCATTAAAAATTGGCTCCACCTTCGATTCATCCCTTGTATTGGAAACATTGGCACTTGTTTTGCCAAATATTTCGGGTAATTTACCATCATTTACAGTCCACTCGTATTTAAAGGAAAATTTGCCAAACCTTCGTTTGGCCGATATTAATTTTGATGACAGTCGACCTGTTGATCTTTTGCTTGGCGCGGATTTATATCCAAGAATTCTGTTGGGAGAAATCCGTCGCAATATTTTGGGCTCTTTACTAGCTCAGAACACTATTTTTGGCTGGATTATTACTGGTCCAGTTGTACAACCTCAAGTTCAGGTATATTCTACGAATGTCGAATTTTCAGAGGAAGATTGCCTTAACAAAAATCTTTTGAGATTCTGGGAACTTGAGGAAACTCCTAAAAGAAAAATTCTGTCTCCATTTGACAAATTTTGTGAGGAAAATTATAAAGCGACTACTCGTCGCGAATCTGATGGTCGATATGTAGTGACTCTCCCATTTAAGCCTGAATTTCCTGAAAAATTTTCTTTAGGGACTTCAAGACCTGGTGTTATGGGACAATATCTTAGGACCGAATCATCTTTACTGCGTAGACCTGAAATTAAGGAGATGTACGATGACGTCGTTAGGGAGTATTTGGACATAGGACATATGAGACCGGTATTACCAAATTTTTCATCTCCTACCTCTTTTTGTTATTTACCTCATCATCCGGTGGTAAAACTAGAACGTAAGACAACTAAATTGAGAGTTGTTTTCAACGCTTCAAATAGAACTTCTAATGGAATTAGTTTAAACGATTGCCTTTACGTAGGACCTACCTTACAAGCAGACTTAGTTCTACTTATTCTTAGGTGGCGTCTGTTTAAATTCGTCTTCAATTGTGATATCACTCAAATGTATAGACAGATTCGGGTTGATCCTTCTCATACCCCTTTTCAACGAATTTTGTTTAGGGATTCTCCGACGGAGACCGTAAGGGACTATGAATTACAGACAGTGACTTTTGGCGTTAACTGCGCTCCATACCTTGCCATTAGGACGTTATTACAACTCGCTGACGATTCTGAGGCTGAGTTCCCTCTCGCAGACATTTCGACTGCATTAATGGCTCGTGATCAACTCGTCGCTGCTTTGGCCTCTGCTAAGTTTCAGCTACGAAAATGGACTTCAAACGAACGGAGTATTTTGAAAGACATACCTTTGGACCATTTAGTTGACGCTAAATTATTGACCTTTATAGAATCGAGTACTTCAAAGACTTTAGGAATTCAGTGGAACGCTCAGTTGGACTCGTTTTATTTTAGTGTGACTCCTATTTCATTAAAATCTGGGTATACTAAGAGGGAAGTCTTATCGACTATCGCGAAATTGTTTGATCCTGTAGGTTGGTTAGGTCCTGTAATTGTGGTTGCTAAAATTATCATGCAAAAAATTTGGCTTGATAATATAAATTGGGATGATATGCTTCCAATTTCGACGGAAGTTGAATGGAAAAGATTTGTAACTTCTTATCATGAGGTAAATACTATTCGTATTCCAAGATGGGTTAATTATTCGCCGGGAAATTCTGTTGAGCTTCATGTTTTTTCTGATGCCTCGGAAAAGGCATACGCGGGGGTGATTTATATTCGAATTCAGGCCTCTAACGGCGAAATTCATACTCACCTACTTTCATCGAAAACCAAAGTAGCCCCCATCAAATCAATTTCTCTACCTCGTTTAGAACTGTGCGGGGCGGTGTTAGCCTCTGAACTTTTGAAGACGGTAATAGGTGAAATTGATATTAAAATTGATCAAATTTACTGTTGGACTGATTCGACGATAGTCCTTTCTTGGTTAAGGAAAACGCCGTGTTTCTGGACCACATTTGTAGCGAACAGAGTATGCCGCATTCAAGAAAATGTAGGAAATCATAATTGGTATCATGTACGTTCTGAGGAAAATCCTGCAGATTTAGGTAGTCGTGGCAGTTCTCCCACTGAGCTGGAAAATAATGAGCTTTGGTGGCATGGTCCAAGATGGCTGGGTCAAGATAAGGTGCACTGGAATATAACGGATCTAAGTTATCTTGACACTGACATTGAGGGTCGGGTTGTCAAAACTCATGCTTCCTTCTTTACGGACGTTAAGGGAGAAGATATATATGTGGATATTTTGAATAATTACTCTCGTCTTGATCGAGCTCTTCGGATAATCTCATATATTTTGAGGTTCTTTTACAATAGTCATCCAGCTCATAGGTCAAATCGTTATATGAATGTGGATAAAATCGTTGCTGGTTATGAAATCAGAAGAACAAAATTGCAGTTAGCCATTGTGGCTCAGAAACATCACTATGCAGATGAATATAAGTGCCTGTTAGACAAAAAACCGTTAAGTTCAAAGAGTTGCCTTATTTCGTTGAATCCCTTTCTCGATAAAGACGGTGTGATAAGATTGAATGGTCGCTTGGTTAAATCACCATCCCTTTCATATACGGAGAAATATCCTATTATTTTACCTTATTCGAGCCGATTTACTCAATTGTTAATAGAATTTGTTCATAAGATTTCCATTCACGGTGGAAATCAGTTGATGTTGCGAATACTGCGCATTGAATATTGGGTTCCACGCTTGAAGTCGAAAATTCGTGGAGTCATTGGTCGTTGTAAACGGTGTATTATTGACCGTAAAGTATCTTGTCGCCAAATTATGGCGGCTCTGCCCCCTGAAAGAACTACTCTTACTAGACCATTTATGACAACGGGCGTTGATTTTGCTGGTCCCTTTGACATCAAAAGTTTCACGGGCAGAGCTTGTAGGATAACGAAGGGCTACGTTTGTATTTTTGTTTGCTTTTCTACGAAAGCAATTCATTTAGAGGCAACGTCTGATTTATCGACGCCTACTTTTTTATCTGCCTTTCACAGATTTATTTCTCGACGAGGTTGCCCCTACACTTTATTTTCGGATAATGGCACAAATTTCGTAGGTGCATCGCGTGAATTAGAGAAGGATTTTAAGATATTTCTTAAGGAAAGTCAGATTGCAGTGGGTTCTATTTATGGTATTCAGGGTTTAACTTGGCGGTTTATACCGGCCGGGGCACCTCATATGGGTGGCCTTTGGGAAGCCGGGATCAAGAGTTTTAAACACCATTTTCGTAAGGAAGCGCAATCTTTTAAATATACTTTTGAAGAACTTTCTTCAGTTCTCGCAAGAATTGAAGCTTGCCTAAATTCACGTCCTCTTTGTTCTATGGCGGATAACCCTCGGGAACCAGTAGCTCTGACTCCTGGTCATTTTTTAATAGGTGGACCAATACTTGCTCCCCCGGAGCCTGAAATTAATGAATCTCCGATAAGTCTTGTTAATCGATTTCGAAAAATGAAAGCGTTGTCTCAACTTTTTTGTCGCCGATGGAAAGAAGAATATTTAATGACGTTAAATAAGCGCTATAAATGGAAATATCCGGAACGCGATCTACAGGAAAACGACTTAGTCGTTATCAAGCATGAAAATCTACCTCCAACATCGTGGCGTTTAGGCCGGGTCATAAAAGTTTATCCGGGAAGTGACGGTCGCGTAAGGGTCGCGGATATTCGTACTGCTAATGGGGTTGTAAAACGACCAATAACCAAACTGGTCATTTTGACCGAATAATTTACACTTTTTCTTCGATATTTTCTTTAAATTTTTTATTGTTTCATAGAAATATGGAATCTCTCCCTAACCTTTTTGAGATGCTCTGCTCGATTATGAGGATGCTATGGCGCAATACACCGTTTTTGGATGGGTCATATCTGGCCCATCTCCATTGTAGAGTCCTTACTGGCTCATATGTAGAGTCCTTACTGGCTCAAATTGTAGAGTCCCTACTGGCTCATACTTATTTATAATCAATTTTCCATTGGGGTCCCTACTGGCCTATGGAAAATTGTTACGTCGAGGTCCCTACTGGCCAATTTAAGTGTTAAAAAAAAAAAAAAATTTGAATTCAAGCTCACATTTTTAAACTGAACTATGCCTTATTTAAGATACTTAAGTTATTTGTTAAAGTATTATTGTTGCAACACACCTTGATGTTGCAAGGTGGCCGGCAATGTTTAAGTGCAATTTAATATTTTCTTTGTACTTTTCCGCCTTTGAGTCAATTAGCCATTTTTGGGTTAATTCTGGGTTAAAATCTATGAAACTCCTTTTTTTATACATCGTTGAAAGGAGTGTTTACATAGATTTTAATTAGTAAAACCGTTAACGGTACTTAGATATTGCTCGCCACCTTCTCTCTTTATTTTTTAACTTATAAAATCAATCGTTTTGGTACCTTCGTACACATAAACACCATCCGCTGTGCATATTTTTAAAAAAGGTAATACATCTTGTATACATTTGTATATACAAATAAAATAGAGATTTTATTTTCTCTACTTATAAAACCTAAAATTAAATTGTGTTTTATTTTTTATATATTTTTTGCTACATACGCAAACAACTCATATTTTACATTCACTAGTGAAATTAATCCAAACACACCAATTAACAAAATCTGGAACAACTTGCGTAAACTAAATGGCATAAGCACATCCAAACGCATTCGCCATACATGACAACCAAACTTTATATGATCCAATAGATATTGCCAACTTTTTCGCGGATAAATGGTCACAACGATCCAGTGACGACAACTTCAATGAATCTTTCAAACTAAACAAAAAGTTGTTAAATATCACCACCAACTATGCCCTGAATAATTCTGCTAAATCTTTAGAAATAGATATAACTTTATTTGAAATACAATCCACATTACTATCACTTAAAGGGAAAACCCCCTGGATTCGATAAAATAAACTACCCCATGCTTAAAAATCTACCTCTTAACACAAAACTCATCTACTCCAACTGTTTAATGCAATCTTCAACACTGGTATAGTACCTCAACAATGGAAAACGTCTACTATAATACCAATACCCAAACCTAAGCAGGATATAACCTCTCTAGACGGATTCCGTCCCATTTCATTGATCCCATGCACATCTAAACTCCTTGAAAAAATAGTCGCCACAAGACTCACATGGTTTCTCATAAAAAACAAACTTTTAAGCACTAACCAAGTGGCCTTTAAACCAAATAAAGGTACATTGGACGCTCTTACTTATATAGACCACATAATCGCTTCCACCCTTTCCCACAGAAATCATTTATCAGTTATATCTAAAGATTTTGAGAAGGCGTTCGATCGCGTCGGGATACATACCATAATATCTCAATTAAAGGAATGGAAATTGGGCAATAAAATATTCAACTTTGTTTATATGTTTCTATCAAATCGGAAATTAAGGATCGAAGTCAACAACGTTCACTCATATATAAAACCTCTTTACAATGGCATCCCACAAGGTTCACTACTTTCAGTCGTTTTATTCCAGATCGCTACCGATAAACTAAACAAAATCATTTCCAACAATAAATACTTTCAACATGTCATCTACGCCGATGATTTATACATAATCTCCAAACAACTAAAAAATATTAACTTCCAAGGAGAAGTCGATACCTTTTTACTTCGATAGATGATTGGTGTAATAACACAGGGTCAAAAATTTCATTCCCCAAAACAAAATGTCTCTATATATGTAAGAAGTCTTGTGACACTAAAAACATCTCAATTCAAGGCAATCAAATCGACACAGTAGATTCACCAAGAATACTTGGCGTTATATTCAATAAAAGCTTTACATGGTCTTCCCACATCAACAATTTGTAAATATCTCTCCAACAACGACTAAACCTAATCATATGTTTAGCCACCAAAAAGAACAACTCTCATCCAACAATTAGTGTAAACATTGTCCGTAGTCTTATTTTACCAAAACTGGACTATGGACTAGTTATATATGGTAAAGCCTCAAAAACTCAATTAAAAAACTTCACCCAGTGTATAACTCGTCAATTAGAATTAGGCTTGGTGCTTTAAGAACTACACCAACAAAAAATATTATGGCAGAATCCAGTTTACCAACTTTGCAACAATGATTCCACTATCTCACATCGAATTTAATTATCAAAGTGATATTTCCATCAGAGCAACACCTGTTAAAACGTATCCACTATATTCCCTCACAATTACCTCTTCGCTTCCCCATCAACTTTATGCCTAACCATGATATACGCGACTGATATGGACATTAATACCAAACCGCAAAAAGTCTATTTCCCCTCTGAACCATCCTGGAAATTAAAAAACAGCAGTTTTATAAATGATTTAATGGCTTTCCCAAAAGAATGTACACCAAACAATACCTATACATCACTATTCAAGGAGATTTCATCTGCCCACTTAAACAATAATTGGAAAATCCTGTTTACCGATGGATCAAAAACTGACAATTCCACCTCATTTGCTGTAATTAACAACAACTTAAACATAGACCACCAAGCAATTCTAATTCAGAGATCTTCAATTTTTACAGCAGAATCAACAGCTATTTATTACGTATTAAATAAATACAAAAATATCCGTGGAAAGTTCATGATATGTTCTGACTCCAAATCTACAGTAATGGCAATTCAAAACATAAATAACAAAACCATTACCATCTCAAAAATAAGGGATATTCTAATAAAATTTCACACCAAATTCAAAATTATGAGGATCCCTAGCCACATTGGTATACTAGGAAACACCCTTGCAGATGAAGCAGCAAAATACGCAACACATGCCCCCATTATTCAGTATCCTTCAATAAATAAAAAAGACATCATAAAAACTATTTCATCACATCTAAACAAAATTGATAGGGATGACTGGAACAACTATCAGCATCACTACAAACTCATCAACCCGAACAAAACCAGACCAATTTATCCCCCTCACACCACAAGACTAGATTTGCAAAAATACATCAGATTAAGACTGGGTCACACCTACATCACAAATTGTCATTTGTTCATCAATTCAAGACCAGCAGAATGCCCTTTATGCAATACAGAAGTCATAAACATAAACCATCTAGTTTCCAATTGCACTACCATAAACCGCGCTCAACTCACGCTATTTGGTAGAGTTTGTTTAAAAGATCAATTAAAAACCATTAACATTGAAAATATTAATGCAGTACAAAGTATTTTAAAATTTTATAATATATACCACTTGATATAATATAAGTCCTTCTACAACAAATTTAGGTCAAAAACCACTGCAGTTAGTACCTGAGTATAAAATTGTATTTACCTTCATAATTTATTACGATTGTAAATCTTGTAAATAAATAAATAAATTATAATTAGTGAATTAAAAAAAAGAATATATATAATAAGATTATTTAATCTTTCATTGTATAAAAACTTGATTTATGGGAAACCAAGAATCAATACAGGAAACAGTACTCGCAGAACCAATTGCTGTCAGAGTTAGTGCAGAAGTGATAATTTTAATCTGCGTCATTAAGACTATAGTGGTGGTAGTACGTTATTTGAAAAAATATTTCAAAAATCAAATTAGAAGACAAGGCGTAAGAACCCATTTGCAGAATGTTTAAATAAAAAAAAGAAAAGAAATGTTTTTTAAACTCTTTCTTTTAACTCATACTCTCTGTCTGTCTGTCTGCCATGGGGCAACCCCATTCCTCCTCATCCAATTGATCTGAAACTTGGCCCATAGTCTTGTTGTGACTATAGACTAATTTTGGGGTAGTCACGCACAGTCACGCATAGTCACGCATAGTCACGCACAGTCACGGAGTGCTTTAAAACCCACTTCCCTTATCCGATCGATCTGAAACTTGGTCGATACTTGCCGTGAAAAAAGATTAAATTTGACATAGTCACGCACAGTCACGCATAGTCAAGCATACTCACGCACAGTCACAGAGAGATTAAAACCTCACTTCCCCTCATCCGGTCGATCTGAAACTTTGTCCAAAGACTTGTTGTGACCAAAGATTAATTTTAAGATAGTCACACACAGTCACGCAAAGTGACGCACAGTCACGGAGTGATTTAAATCCCATTTCCCCTCATCCGATCGATCTGAAACTTTGTCCATAGACTTGTTGTGGCCAAAGATTAATTTTAAGATAGTCACACAAAGTCACGCATAGTCACAAACAGTCACGGAATGATGTAAACCCCATTTCCCGTCATCCAATCAATCTTTAACTTGGTTCACAGACTTGTTGTCGCCAAATATTAACTTAAAGATAGTCACACAGAGTCACGCCCAGTCACGGAGTGATATAACCCCATCAATCTGAAACTTGGTCCATAGACTTGTTACGATCAAAGATCAATTTTAAAATAGTCACGCAAAGTCACGCATAGTCACGGAGAGATTCAAAACTCATACGCATAAGGAGGAAAGAGTTTTAATAAAAACTTTGTTTTTATGGGTTAGATTCTTTAGTGAATAAGTTTCTAATGTTTAATAAATTGATATCCATTTAAATAATAAAAAAATATATATGTATATAAATAAACGTAATATGAAAGATTCAAAAAAAGAGAAATGGAAATTTTGTAGAAACAAATAAATTTAATGGAAAATCAAATTTAAAAAAAAAATAATTTTTTTGTGCTAATGGAAAAGATAAATTCAGATCTAATAGACTAATTTCTAATGCGATGAAATCATTACATAATCCGTATATTACGGTAACAATAGCAATAGGAAGTACCTAGACTAGATTAAAACTAGATTGAAACTACACGAGCAAAATAGAGGTAGAGAAATGGAAGATCAAAATTTACAGGTAGAGTCAAGAAATTTAGTTGCAATGGAAGTCCCCCTGGAAATGAATTAATTATCTTCAATATAAAAATTAGTTCCTAAAGAGCAAAAAGATATAAAAGTGTGTGCAGAAACGATTCGCCGACTCCTAAAAAACACAATTTTCATGCAAGGGTGCCGCGCCGAAGGCCACTGAAATCGCAGTAAAACCAAATTACCAGGTTGAAGTTTGCCAAAAAGTATCAGCATGAAAGCGCAGAGTTTTGGTCCAAAGTAATGTTTGAAAATAAAAAATAATTAAAAATGTTATCGAAATTTTACAAATTACAGGTTTTATTTACTAATGAAACTAAAATAAATCTTTTTGGATCAGACGGAAGGCGTTTTATATGGAGAATGCCTGGTAAAGAGTTGCAGGATAAAAATGTAAAAAAGACGGTGAAGTACGGTGGCGGCTCCGTGATGATATGGGGTTGCATGTCGGGAGCTGGAGTCGGTAAAGTGCAGATTATTGATGGGATCTTAGATGGAAAGGGCTACATTGACATTTTAAAACGAAATATCCTTAGTAG
The DNA here is from genome assembly GCA_963682025.1 of Cordilura impudica. Lineage (NCBI taxonomy): Eukaryota > Metazoa > Arthropoda > Insecta > Diptera > Scathophagidae > Cordilura > Cordilura impudica. The sequence goes on from OY821519.1 coordinate 162,048,772, forward strand.
TGCTGTAAAACTTGGTATTCGTGAGTATTTCATGTTTTGCCAAGACAATGATCCCAAGCATACTTCATGGAATGCTCGGAATTATTATCGGTTATTATATAACTGCAAAAGATCATTGCCACTCCTGCTCAATCTCCCGACATGAACCCCATTGAGCATCTGTGGGGTGAGCTGAAGAAAGGACTTGCTGATAGATGCGTGAGCAGTAGACCGGTTCAAAAAATGTATGGGAAAAATTATGTTTTTTTTTCTTTGGTGCGCGTCCATTTCTGAAAGTTCTAGCCCTATTGAGAAGGTCAAGCATTAAGAAATCTGTAGATATTCTGAGTTTTTTAAAAAATAACTGCGTGTTGATGGTAACGAAATCATACAAATTGGCATTTAAATATGAAGCTTTGCAAGTAGCCTTTTTCAAAGTCTTTTCGTTTCCTGGATTGTTTTTAATTGACTCCGCAATTTTTTTGTGAGTGTCAAAACTTAGTGATCTATCGAAAAAATTCTCAAATTTTTGTTTTGCAATTTCTGCTATCTGAGGATTAATACGTTTGGACCTATATAAAGAAATAAATTTGGCTTTTGGCAGTTAAATAACAAATTTAGTTGCGCTGTTTACTTTTCTAGACTCTGCAGAAACTCCAAATCGTTTGTAGGTGCCATTGCGGGAAGTGAAGACAAAAATCAATATTTTTTGTACACTCCAACAACAAATATGCATACATCTTGAACTAGTTTCTTTTCTTTAAGAGACATAGGAAACTGATTTTGGAACATCCAAATTTTTAATGAATAAATGGCTTTAGACATCCATCTTGCTCTGTGCATTACTCCTGGATATCTAAAACGTATATTTTTCTCTTTGTCCCCCCAAGAAAGATTACAATAAGCTCCAATAACACTGTGGAAAAAATTCAGGTTAGCATAAGTTATGTCGATTCTGAGAGTGAGGGGTGAAAATAGAGGCTAAATTAGAAGACTCGTATCGCGGCGTTTGTTTATGTTAGTTCGACCTTCGAACTTTGCAGTCAAATGTCGTTTTTTTATATGGTTTTTTGGCTATAACTCGTCGACTAATTCATATTTTTTCAATTTTTAAAAGCCAAATTATTGCTAGAGACCTGTTCAACAATTAAAATTTTTTTAAAAATTGATTTAGAAAATTTTTGTGGTGCTTATGAAGCAAAATGTTGGAAAAATTATTTTTTTTTCATGCTTTTTGAAAATATTTTCCACAAAACTAAGTCTTTTTTGCTTTCTGTTTGATCTATAATATGCTTCTCAGTCTCTTCAATAAATTTCATTTGAAAAGAAAATGGTCTTAGTCGATAATTTGCGTTAAAAATCCCAGAACCATTAAATAAATAGCGATTTAGGTAGAAGTAATTAAAAAGGGAAGTTCCAAGAATTAGGAATTAGTAAAACAACTTTTTTGTTTTCAACCACCGCACAGGTAGCGATTTTTTTTATTTCGTACAAGCGAACTAATTTCAAAAATGAAGATTCAGTTAAGACTCGAAACTCAGCCGAAGCTGATGTCTATTAATTTTCGCTCGGTCGTGATAAAATTCGCTATTAATTTTTTTGGAACTTATTTCATTTTGCGAGTGATTTATGTTAAGTGCGTCGGTATCATAAAAATAACAAAAACAAGTAAAAAAAATTATAGTCGGTCTAGACCGACTATACGATACCCTATACCATGCGTTTAGAGACCCTATCTCTTAGACCCAACTAACTGGATATAGAAAATAAGCATAAACAAAATTTGAGTGGGATTTTTATTAATTTTTTTGGCTGCAAATATGAAAAAGTTCATATCGGATGCTATATCTACATGGGGACTAGGCCCAAAAATAGACCGATCCTGGCCATGTTTGGTAAAGTCTCTTGTATTTTGCAAAAATATATACAAACAAAATTTGAGAAGAATTAGTGCAATATTTTTGTTTTTTGATAAATTTAAGTGAAGATCGGGAAGCAGCTCTATATGGGTCTTATGACTAAGAGTTGTCCCATAGGGATCATTTTTGGACTACTCATTAATGGATGTAATAGACACATACAAACCTAATTTGACTAAGATTTATATGATAATTTGGATCTTATGGCAATTTATGTCGATTTCATAGGAGTCATTTGAATGGGGGCTAGGTCTGAACATGGACCGATTCTCACCAATTTCAATAGCGTTCATCCTATGGCCGATAAAAGCTTATATACCAAATGTCGTCAAAATATATTCATATTTGCGACCTGCAGTTTGATTACAAGGTTTACATGGACACACAGACGGACGGACGGACGGGCGGACATCGTTAAATCGAATCAGTTAGTGATTCTGAGTCGATCGGTACAATTAAAGATGGGTCTAGGTCAAATATTTTTGGTAGTTACAAACAGCAGCATAAAGTCATTATACCCAAACCACATAGTGGTATAGGGTATAAAAACATTGTATAATATGTATTGTATTAAAAATGTCGGAACCAAAATGTAAAATGGACCATTTATATAATGTTTGTGGACGTGTCATAGCAAGCGATGAAAAATGTGGCATTGCGAGTGATATTTTTTTGGAAGCCTATAAACTATATTTCTCGCAAGAGCTTATCACTGACGTAAACTATGCCCCTAAAAAAGTTTGCTTTAATTGCTATTCAACTCTTATGCAATGGAAAAGTGAAAAGAAGAAGGCTATGCCTTTTGGTATACCAATGATGACCATAAAACTTTGAATAGAAGGAAAGCAAAGAATAAAACTTATGTAGCAGTGCCAAGTGTCCAATTACCATTACCGCACTCAGAATTCGTTCCGGTACCAACATACCGAAGTACTGATCTTCAAACAGATATCAGTACTACATCCGTTGCTGCTACATCCATGGATTTCTTCTCAGAATACGACCCTATATAGGCTTCCAAAAAAAAATCACTCGCATTGCCACATTTTTCATCGCTTACTATGAAACGCCCACAAGCATTACAAAAATGGTCCATTTTACATTTTGGTTCCGACATTTTTAATACAATATATATTATACAAAGTTTTTTTTTTGTTATTTTTATGAAACCGATGCACTTAACTGAAATCACTCACAAAATAAGTTCCAAAATAATTAATAACGAATTTTATCACGACCGAGCGAAAATTAAAAGACATCAGCTTCGGCTGAGTTTCGAGTCTTAACTGAATCTTCATTTTTGAAATTAGTTCGCTTGGACGAAACAAAAAAAAATCGCTACCTGTGCGGTGGTTGAAAACAAACACGTTGTTTTACTAATTCCTAATTCTTGGAACTTCCCTTTTTAATTACTTCTACCTAAATCGCTATTTATTTAATGGTCTTGGGATTTTTAACGCAAATTATCGACAAAGACCATTTTCTTTTCAAATGAAATTTATTGAAGAAACTGAGAAGCATATTATAGATCAAACGGAAAGCAAAAAATACTTAGTTTTGTGGAAAATATTTTCAAAAAGCATGAAAAAATAATAATTTTTCCAACATTTTGCTTCATAAGCACCACAAAAATTTTCTAAATCAATTTTTTAAAAAAATTTAATTGTTGGACAGGTCTCTAGCAATAATTTGGCTTTTACAGATTGAAAAAATATGAATTAGTCGACGAGTTATAGCCAAAAAAAAACCATATAAACAATATGCTGAAAATCGGCATTTGACTGCAAAGTTCGAAGGTCGATTAAAAAAAAATTCGAACTAACATAAACAAACGCCGCGATACGGGTCTTCTAATTTAACCTCTATTTTCACCCCTCACTCTCAGAATCGACCTAACTTTTGCTAACCTGAATTTGTTCCACAGTGTAATTCGGCATAATCATGTCTTGCGTGATGAATCTATAATTGCAAATAATTTTCTTTAAATTACGAAATAATTATATCAAAGATATACGAAAAGTTGTGTATTAGCGAAATCCAAACTCTCTGCTATTAACTCATCAATATTTTCAACAACGTAATCATCATCTATTCCTTTCCGAAACTCAGATTGCTTATTGTTTTCCCATTGCTTTTGAAATTTTTTAAATGAAGAAATATCAGGACTGATCGTCGATCCTTCAGCACTTTTTATTACAGTGGACAAAATGAGTTCGAGAATGTGGTGTCTGCAAGCAAAGTGCAAGAAACTTTTGTCTAATTCCTTTTCTATTAAAGCGCAAGCACCATTTCTTTTCCCTTGAATTATAAAATAAATTGTTATCAAAGCTATCGAAGTTTGGTGCATGAATTAAATTTCTCATTTCTATGCCAAGTCTGTTTTAGAATGTTATTGTGCATAAGAATAAAGCTACCTGTATTTGTGGCAGTGGTATCAAAGCGGAGACCACTAATTTTTTCTTTTAATTTCCACTCGTGAATCAACTGGCAAATGGCAGTAGCTTGGTTTTTACCAGTACCACTTTGAAGAGAGGGTACCCCTAGCAGTTGGGACTTCCCTCCACCTGAAACCAGGACTGGTAGTCGATCAACAATATCGTGTCCTGTTAAAGAGAGCAACAATTTTCCATCCCAATGAATTGTCAATTGGCTTTTGGTGTAAAACACAGTCTTTATTTCTGCTGCCTCTTTCTTTTGCGATTTCATTCTCGTTCTCCTCGTGGTTGATGTACTTAAAATAATATTGTCACGTCTATAACCCATTTCAGACAGAACGGATCCGAGAACTAGAGTTCCCTTGCTGTTCGATATGTTCACTCTATCCAGAGAACATATTGCTGAAGATAAAATATTTGTTGGGGGACTTAAGTTTGGTTCCAAACGCTTTGGTATAAATGGGTGATAAGGTTCGTCGTCATCTACACTTATTTCGCTTTCATTATCAGCTTCCATATATTCTTTGTTTTTGTTTTCGATAACTGTTTTTTTTTTTTAATTCATGTTCCGTTTTGTTTTTTAGATATATCAAATATAAGACTTAAGGCCTGTACGCAGCTTGCTAAGGAATCAAAAACTTGATATATAAAAAAACGCTTCAGAAATGCTTAAGGAATTTTTCTGTCAAAAAATTTCTGTTGATAGTCCGCAGCTTTTTAAAAAAGTAGTATTGTTTTTACTACTTTTTTTTGACGTAAATGAACTTAGGCAACCCAGGCTATGAGCAGGAATATCAAATTTTTCGTTCTTTCTGAAAGGAATTTTGACAGGAGAGGTAAGCATAAACAAAATGTAATATGCTAAAAAAAATAAAAGTTATTTTTCAGTTGCAAACCTGGGAAAAAACGAACAAAATTCGGCAAAAAAAAAAAACAAGAAGCGGATGGGTAATTTTGATACTGAGCTTAAAAAGCGTTTAGCAGGCCAAATAAAGCAGAACCGAAGAATTGATTTGTTTTTAATTTCACAATTCTTAATAATTGACAGAAAACAGCTGATTTCTAGCGTTGCACTGAAAGGTACTTTTGTGCATTTTTTTCTTTAAGAAATATATGAAAATTTTCTGTTAAGATTCCTTAACAAGCTGCGTACAGCTCTTTAGTTGTGAAATAAATAACGATTTCCTTTGTTCGTTTGGTTTCGATTTAAATTTTAAATTTTTGAAATAAATATTTGAAAATATTTCAAAATATATATTTTTTTTTTTTGGAATATAAATATAAATTTATTAATTCCTTTTGACGAATTTTTTTGTTGTGACTATAGACTAATTTTGGGGTAGTCACGCACAGTCACGGAGTGCTTTAGAACCCATTTCCCTTATCCGAACGATCTGAAACTTGGTCGATACTTGCCGTGAAAAAAGATTAAATTTGGCATAGTCACGCATAGTCAAGCATACTCACGCACAGTCACAGAGAGATTAAAACCTCACTTCCCCTCATCCGGTCGATCTGAAACTTTGTCCAAAGACTTGTTGTGACCAAAGATTAATTTTAAGATAGTCACACACAGTCACGCATAGTCACGCACAGTCACGGAGTGATCTAAATCCCATTTCCCCTCATCCGATCGATCTGAAACTTTGTCCATAGATTTGTTGTGGCCAAAGATTAATTTTAAGATAGTCACACACAGTCACGCATAGTCACGAACAGTCACGGAATGATGTAAACCCCATTTCCCCTCATCCAATCAATATTTAACTTGGTTCACAGACTTGTTGTCGCCAAATATTAACTTAAAGATAGTCACACATAGTCACGCCCAGTCACGGAGTGATATAACCCCATCAATCTGAAACTTGGTCCACAGACTTGTTACGATCAAAGATTAATTTTAAAATAGTCACGCAAAGTCACGCATATTCACGGAGAGATTCAAAACTCATACGCATAAGGAAGAAAACTTTAATAAAAACTTTGTTTTTATGGGTTAGATTCTTTAGTGAATAAGTTTCTAATGTTTAATAAATTGATATCCATTTAAATAATAAAAAAATATATATGTATATAAGTAAACGTAATATGAAAGATTCAAAAAAAGAGAAATGGAAATTTTGTAGAAACAAATAAATTTAATGGAAAATCAAATTTAAAAAAAAAATAATTTTTTTGTGCTAATGGAAAAGATAAATTCAGATCTAATAGACTAATTTCTAATGCGATGAAATCATTACATAATCCGTATATTACGGTAACAATAGCAATAGGAAGTACCTAGACTAGATTAAAACTAGATTGAAACTACACGAGCAAAATAGAGGTAGAGAAATGGAAGATCAAAATTTACAGGTAGAGTCAAGAAATTTAGTTGCAATGGAAGTCCCCCTGGAAATGAATTAATTATCTTCAATATAAAAATTAGTTCCTAAAGAGCAAAAAGATATAAAAGTGTGTGCAGAAACGATTCGCCGACTCCTAAAAAACACAATTTTCATGCAAGGGTGCCGCGCCGAAGGCCACTGAAATCGCAGTAAAACCAAATTACCAGGTTGAAGTTTGCCAAAAAGTATCAGCATGAAAGCGCAGAGTTTTGGTCCAAAGTAATGTTTGAAAATAAAAAATAATTAAAAATGTTATCGAAATTTTACAAATTACAGGTTTTATTTACTAATGAAACTAAAATAAATCTTTTTGGATCAGACGGAAGGCGTTTTATATGGAGAATGCCTGGTAAAGAGTTGCAGGATAAAAATGTAAAAAAGACGGTGAAGTACGGTGGCGGCTCCGTGATGATATGGGGTTGCATGTCGGGAGCTGGAGTCGGTAAAGTGCAGATTATTGATGGGATCTTAGATGGAAAGGGCTACATTGACATTTTAAAACGAAATATCCTTAGTAGTGCTGTAAAACTTGGTATTCGTGAGTATTTCATGTTTTGCCAAGACAATGATCCCAAGCATACTTCATGGAATGCTCGGAATTATTATCGGTTATTATATAACTGCAAAAGATCATTGCCACTCCTGCTCAATCTCCCGACATGAACCCCATTGAGCATCTGTGGGGTGAGCTGAAGAAAGGACTTGCTGATAGATGCGTGAGCAGTAGACCGGTTCAAAAAATGTATGGGAAAAATTATGTTTTTTTTTCTTTGGTGCGCGTCCATTTCTGAAAGTTCTAGCCCTATTGAGAAGGTCAAGCATTAAGAAATCTGTAGATATTCTGAGTTTTTTAAAAAATAACTGCGTGTTGATGGTAACGAAATCATACAAATTGGCATTTAAATATGAAGCTTTGCAAGTAGCCTTTTTCAAAGTCTTTTCGTTTCCTGGATTGTTTTTAATTGACTCCGCAATTTTTTTGTGAGTGTCAAAACTTAGTGATCTATCGAAAAAATTCTCAAATTTTTGTTTTGCAATTTCTGCTATCTGAGGATTAATACGTTTGGACCTATATAAAGAAATAAATTTGGCTTTTGGCAGTTAAATAACAAATTTAGTTGCGCTGTTTACTTTTCTAGACTCTGCAGAAACTCCAAATCGTTTGTAGGTGCCATTGCGGGAAGTGAAGACAAAAATCAATATTTTTTGTACACTCCAACAACAAATATGCATACATCTTGAACTAGTTTCTTTTCTTTAAGAGACATAGGAAACTGATTTTGGAACATCCAAATTTTTAATGAATAAATGGCTTTAGACATCCATCTTGCTCTGTGCATTACTCCTGGATATCTAAAACGTATATTTTTCTCTTTGTCCCCCCAAGAAAGATTACAATAAGCTCCAATAACACTGTGGAAAAAATTCAGGTTAGCATAAGTTATGTCGATTCTGAGAGTGAGGGGTGAAAATAGAGGCTAAATTAGAAGACTCGTATCGCGGCGTTTGTTTATGTTAGTTCGACCTTCGAACTTTGCAGTCAAATGTCGTTTTTTTATATGGTTTTTTGGCTATAACTCGTCGACTAATTCATATTTTTTCAATTTTTAAAAGCCAAATTATTGCTAGAGACCTGTTCAACAATTAAAATTTTTTTAAAAATTGATTTAGAAAATTTTTGTGGTGCTTATGAAGCAAAATGTTGGAAAAATTATTTTTTTTTCATGCTTTTTGAAAATATTTTCCACAAAACTAAGTCTTTTTTGCTTTCTGTTTGATCTATAATATGCTTCTCAGTCTCTTCAATAAATTTCATTTGAAAAGAAAATGGTCTTAGTCGATAATTTGCGTTAAAAATCCCAGAACCATTAAATAAATAGCGATTTAGGTAGAAGTAATTAAAAAGGGAAGTTCCAAGAATTAGGAATTAGTAAAACAACTTTTTTGTTTTCAACCACCGCACAGGTAGCGATTTTTTTTATTTCGTACAAGCGAACTAATTTCAAAAATGAAGATTCAGTTAAGACTCGAAACTCAGCCGAAGCTGATGTCTATTAATTTTCGCTCGGTCGTGATAAAATTCGCTATTAATTTTTTTGGAACTTATTTCATTTTGCGAGTGATTTATGTTAAGTGCGTCGGTATCATAAAAATAACAAAAACAAGTAAAAAAAATTATAGTCGGTCTAGACCGACTATACGATACCCTATACCATGCGTTTAGAGACCCTATCTCTTAGACCCAACTAACTGGATATAGAAAATAAGCATAAACAAAATTTGAGTGGGATTTTTATTAATTTTTTTGGCTGCAAATATGAAAAAGTTCATATCGGATGCTATATCTACATGGGGACTAGGCCCAAAAATAGACCGATCCTGGCCATGTTTGGTAAAGTCTCTTGTATTTTGCAAAAATATATACAAACAAAATTTGAGAAGAATTAGTGCAATATTTTTGTTTTTTGATAAATTTAAGTGAAGATCGGGAAGCAGCTCTATATGGGTCTTATGACTAAGAGTTGTCCCATAGGGATCATTTTTGGACTACTCATTAATGGATGTAATAGACACATACAAACCTAATTTGACTAAGATTTATATGATAATTTGGATCTTATGGCAATTTATGTCGATTTCATAGGAGTCATTTGAATGGGGGCTAGGTCTGAACATGGACCGATTCTCACCAATTTCAATAGCGTTCATCCTATGGCCGATAAAAGCTTATATACCAAATGTCGTCAAAATATATTCATATTTGCGACCTGCAGTTTGATTACAAGGTTTACATGGACACACAGACGGACGGACGGACGGGCGGACATCGTTAAATCGAATCAGTTAGTGATTCTGAGTCGATCGGTACAATTAAAGATGGGTCTAGGTCAAATATTTTTGGTAGTTACAAACAGCAGCATAAAGTCATTATACCCAAACCACATAGTGGTATAGGGTATAAAAACATTGTATAATATGTATTGTATTAAAAATGTCGGAACCAAAATGTAAAATGGACCATTTATGTAATGTTTGTGGACGTGTCATAGCAAGCGATGAAAAATGTGGCATTGCGAGTGATATTTTTTTGGAAGCCTATAAACTATATTTCTCGCAAGAGCTTATCACTGACGTAAACTATGCCCCTAAAAAAGTTTGCTTTAATTGCTATTCAACTCTTATGCAATGGAAAAGTGAAAAGAAGAAGGCTATGCCTTTTGGTATACCAATGATGACCATAAAACTTTGAATAGAAGGAAAGCAAAGAATAAAACTTATGTAGCAGTGCCAAGTGTCCAATTACCATTACCGCACTCAGAATTCGTTCCGGTACCAACATACCGAAGTACTGATCTTCAAACAGATATCAGTACTACATCCGTTGCTGCTACATCCATGGATTTCTTCTCAGAATACGACCCTATATAGGCTTCCAAAAAAAAATCACTCGCATTGCCACATTTTTCATCGCTTACTATGAAACGCCCACAAGCATTACAAAAATGGTCCATTTTACGTTTTGGTTCCGACATTTTTAATACAATATATATTATACAAAGTTTTTTTTTTGTTATTTTTATGAAACCGATGCACTTAACTGAAATCACTCACAAAATAAGTTCCAAAATAATTAATAACGAATTTTATCACGACCGAGCGAAAATTAAAAGACATCAGCTTCGGCTGAGTTTCGAGTCTTAACTGAATCTTCATTTTTGAAATTAGTTCGCTTGGACGAAACAAAAAAAAATCGCTACCTGTGCGGTGGTTGAAAACAAACACGTTGTTTTACTAATTCCTAATTCTTGGAACTTCCCTTTTTAATTACTTCTACCTAAATCGCTATTTATTTAATGGTCTTGGGATTTTTAACGCAAATTATCGACAAAGACCATTTTCTTTTCAAATGAAATTTATTGAAGAAACTGAGAAGCATATTATAGATCAAACGGAAAGCAAAAAATACTTAGTTTTGTGGAAAATATTTTCAAAAAGCATGAAAAAATAATAATTTTTCCAACATTTTGCTTCATAAGCACCACAAAAATTTTCTAAATCAATTTTTTAAAAAAATTTAATTGTTGGACAGGTCTCTAGCAATAATTTGGCTTTTACAGATTGAAAAAATATGAATTAGTCGACGAGTTATAGCCAAAAAAAACCATATAAACAATATGCTGAAAATCGGCATTTGACTGCAAAGTTCGAAGGTCGATTAAAAAAAAATTCGAACTAACATAAACAAACGCCGCGATACGGGTCTTCTAATTTAACCTCTATTTTCACCCCTCACTCTCAGAATCGACCTAACTTTTGCTAACCTGAATTTGTTCCACAGTGTAATTCGGCATAATCATGTCTTGCGTGATGAATCTATAATTGCAAATAATTTTCTTTAAATTACGAAATAATTATATCAAAGATATACGAAAAGTTGTGTATTAGCGAAATCCAAACTCTCTGCTATTAACTCATCAATATTTTCAACAACGTAATCATCATCTATTCCTTTCCGAAACTCAGATTGCTTATTGTTTTCCCATTGCTTTTGAAATTTTTTAAATGAAGAAATATCAGGACTGATCGTCGATCCTTCAGCACTTTTTATTACAGTGGACAAAATGAGTTCGAGAATGTGGTGTCTGCAAGCAAAGTGCAAGAAACTTTTGTCTAATTCCTTTTCTATTAAAGCGCAAGCACCATTTCTTTTCCCTTGAATTATAAAATAAATTGTTATCAAAGCTATCGAAGTTTGGTGCATAAATTAAATTTCTCATTTCTATGCCAAGTCTGTTTTAGAATGTTATTGTGCATAAGAATAAAGCTACCTGTATTTGTGGCAGTGGTATCAAAGCGGAGACCACTAATTTTTTCTTTTAATTTCCACTCGTGAATCAACTGGCAAATGGCAGTAGCTTGGTTTTTACCAGTACCACTTTGAAGAGAGGGTACCCCTAGCAGTTGGGACTTCCCTCCACCTGAAACCAGGACTGGTAGTCGATCAACAATATCGTGTCCTGTTAAAGAGAGCAACAATTTTCCATCCCAATGAATTGTCAATTGGCTTTTGGTGTAAAACACAGTCTTTATTTCTGCTGCCTCTTTCTTTTGCGATTTCATTCTCGTTCTCCTCGTGGTTGATGTACTTAAAATAATATTGTCACGTCTATAACCCATTTCAGACAGAACGGATCCGAGAACTAGAGTTCCCTTGCTGTTCGATATGTTCACTCTATCCAGAGAACATATTGCTGAAGATAAAATATTTGTTGGGGGACTTAAGTTTGGTTCCAAACGCTTTGGTATAAATGGGTGATAAGGTTCGTCGTCATCTACACTTATTTCGCTTTCATTATCAGCTTCCATATATTCTTTGTTTTTGTTTTCGATAACTGTTTTTTTTTTTTAATTCATGTTCCGTTTTGTTTTTTAGATATATCAAATATAAGACTTAAGGCCTGTACGCAGCTTGCTAAGGAATCAAAAACTTGATATATAAAAAAACGCTTCAGAAATGCTTAAGGAATTTTTCTGTCAAAAAATTTCTGTTGATAGTCCGCAGCTTTTTAAAAAAGTAGTATTGTTTTTACTACTTTTTTTTGACGTAAATGAACTTAGGCAACCCAGGCTATGAGCAGGAATATCAAATTTTTCGTTCTTTCTGAAAGGAATTTTGACAGGAGAGGTAAGCATAAACAAAATGTAATATGCTAAAAAAAATAAAAGTTATTTTTCAGTTGCAAACCTGGGAAAAAACGAACAAAATTCGGCAAAAAAAAAAAACAAGAAGCGGATGGGTAATTTTGATACTGAGCTTAAAAAGCGTTTAGCAGGCCAAATAAAGCAGAACCGAAGAATTGATTTGTTTTTAATTTCACAATTCTTAATAATTGACAGAAAACAGCTGATTTCTAGCGTTGCACTGAAAGGTACTTTTGTGCATTTTTTTCTTTAAGAAATATATGAAAATTTTCTGTTAAGATTCCTTAACAAGCTGCGTACAGCTCTTTAGTTGTGAAATAAATAACGATTTCCTTTGTTCGTTTGGTTTCGATTTAAATTTTAAATTTTTGAAATAAATATTTGAAAATATTTGAAAATATATATTTTTTTTTTTTGGAATATAAATATAAATTTATTAATTCCTTTTGACGAATTTTTTTGTTGTGACTATAGACTAATTTTGGGGTAGTCACGCACAGTCACGGAGTGCTTTAGAACCCATTTCCCTTATCCGAACGATCTGAAACTTGGTCGATACTTGCCGTGAAAAAAGATTAAATTTGGCATAGTCACGCATAGTCAAGCATACTCACGCACAGTCACAGAGAGATTAAAACCTCACTTCCCCTCATCCGGTCGATCTGAAACTTTGTCCAAAGACTTGTTGTGACCAAAGATTAATTTTAAGATAGTCACACACAGTCACGCATAGTCACGCACAGTCACGGAGTGATCTAAATCCCATTTCCCCTCATCCGATCGATCTGAAACTTTGTCCATAGATTTGTTGTGGCCAAAGATTAATTTTAAGATAGTCACACACAGTCACGCATAGTCACGAACAGTCACGGAATGATGTAAACCCCATTTCCCCTCATCCAATCAATATTTAACTTGGTTCACAGACTTGTTGTCGCCAAATATTAACTTAAAGATAGTCACACATAGTCACGCCCAGTCACGGAGTGATATAACCCCATCAATCTGAAACTTGGTCCACAGACTTGTTACGATCAAAGATTAATTTTAAAATAGTCACGCAAAGTCACGCATATTCACGGAGAGATTCAAAACTCATACGCATAAGGAAGAAAACTTTAATAAAAACTTTGTTTTTATGGGTTAGATTCTTTAGTGAATAAGTTTCTAATGTTTAATAAATTGATATCCATTTAAATAATAAAAAAATATATATGTATATAAGTAAACGTAATATGAAAGATTCAAAAAAAGAGAAATGGAAATTTTGTAGAAACAAATAAATTTAATGGAAAATCAAATTTAAAAAAAAAATAATTTTTTTGTGCTAATGGAAAAGATAAATTCAGATCTAATAGACTAATTTCTAATGCGATGAAATCATTACATAATCCGTATATTACGGTAACAATAGCAATAGGAAGTACCTAGACTAGATTAAAACTAGATTGAAACTACACGAGCAAAATAGAGGTAGAGAAATGGAAGATCAAAATTTACAGGTAGAGTCAAGAAATTTAGTTGCAATGGAAGTCCCCCTGGAAATGAATTAATTATCTTCAATATAAAAATTAGTTCCTAAAGAGCAAAAAGATATAAAAGTGTGTGCAGAAACGATTCGCCGACTCCTAAAAAACACAATTTTCATGCAAGGGTGCCGCGCCGAAGGCCACTGAAATCGCAGTAAAACCAAATTACCAGGTTGAAGTTTGCCAAAAAGTATCAGCATGAAAGCGCAGAGTTTTGGTCCAAAGTAATGTTTGAAAATAAAAAATAATTAAAAATGTTATCGAAATTTTACAAATTACAGGTTTTATTTACTAATGAAACTAAAATACATCTTTTTGGATCAGACGGAAGGCGTTTTATATGGAGAATGCCTGGTAAAGAGTTGCAGGATAAAAATGTAAAAAAGACGGTGAAGTACGGTGGCGGCTCCGTGATGATATGGGGTTGCATGTCGGGAGCTGGAGTCGGTAAAGTGCAGATTATTGATGGGATCTTAGATGGAAAGGGCTACATTGACATTTTAAAACGAAATATCCTTAGTAGTGCTGTAAAACTTGGTATTCGTGAGTATTTCATGTTTTGCCAAGACAATGATCCCAAGCATACTTCATGGAATGCTCGGAATTATTATCGGTTATTATATAACTGCAAAAGATCATTGCCACTCCTGCTCAATCTCCCGACATGAACCCCATTGAGCATCTGTGGGGTGAGCTGAAGAAAGGACTTGCTGATAGATGCGTGAGCAGTAGACCGGTTCAAAAAATGTATGGGAAAAATTATGTTTTTTTTTCTTTGGTGCGCGTCCATTTCTGAAAGTTCTAGCCCTATTGAGAAGGTCAAGCATTAAGAAATCTGTAGATATTCTGAGTTTTTTAAAAAATAACTGCGTGTTGATGGTAACGAAATCATACAAATTGGCATTTAAATATGAAGCTTTGCAAGTAGCCTTTTTCAAAGTCTTTTCGTTTCCTGGATTGTTTTTAATTGACTCCGCAATTTTTTTGTGAGTGTCAAAACTTAGTGATCTATCGAAAAAATTCTCAAATTTTTGTTTTGCAATTTCTGCTATCTGAGGATTAATACGTTTGGACCTATATAAAGAAATAAATTTGGCTTTTGGCAGTTAAATAACAAATTTAGTTGCGTTGTTTACTTTTCTAGACTCTGCAGAAACTCCAAATCGTTTGTAGGTGCCATTGCGGGAAGTGAAGACAAAAATCAATATTTTTTGTACACTCCAACAACAAATATGCATACATCTTGAACTAGTTTCTTTTCTTGAAGAGACATAGGAAACTGATTTTGGAACATCCAAATTTTTAATGAATAAATGGCTTTAGACATCCATCTTGCTCTGTGCATTGCTCCTGGATATCTAAAACGTATATTTTTCTCTTTGTCCCCCCAAGAAAGATTACAATAAGCTCCAATAACACTGTGGAAAAAATTCAGGTTAGCATAAGTTATGTCGATTCTGAGAGTGAGGGGTGAAAATAGAGGCTAAATTAGAAGACTCGTATCGCGGCGTTTGTTTATGTTAGTTCGACCTTCGAACTTTGCAGTCAAATGTCGTTTTTTTATATGGTTTTTTGGCTATAACTCGTCGACTAATTCATATTTTTTCAATCTGTAAAAGCCAAATTATTGCTAGAGACCTGTTCAACAATTAAAATTTTTTTAAAAATTGATTTAGAAAATTTTTGTGGTGCTTATGAAGCAAAATGTTGGAAAAATTATATTTTTTTCATGCTTTTTGAAAATATTTTCCACAAAACTAAGTCTTTTTTGCTTTCTGTTTGATCTATAATATGCTTCTCAGTCTCTTCAATAAATTTCATTTGAAAAGAAAATGGTCTTAGTCGATAATTTGCGTTAAAAATCCCAGAACCATTAAATAAATAGCGATTTAGGTAGAAGTAATTGAAAAGGGAAGTTCCAAGAATTAGGAATTAGTAAAACAACTTTTTTGTTTTCAACCACCGCACAGGTAGTGATTTTTTTTATTTCGTACAAGCGAACTAATTTCAAAAATGAAGATTCAGTTAAGACTCGAAACTCAGCCGAAGCTGATGTCTATTAATTTTCGCTCGGTCGTGATAAAATTCGCTATTAATTTTTTTGGAACTTATTTCATTTTGCGAGTGATTTAAGTTAAGTGCGTCGGTATCATAAAAATAACAAAAACAAGTACGATACCCTATACCATGCGTTTAGAGACCCTATCTCTTAGACCCAACTAACTGGATATAGAAAATAAGCATAAACAAAATTTGAGTGGGATTTTTATTAATTTTTTTGGCTGCAAATATGAAAAAGTTCATATCGGATGCTATATCTACATGGGGACTAGGCCCAAAAATAGACCGATCCTGGCCATGTTTGGTAAAGTCTCTTGTATTTTGCAAAAATATATACAAACAAAATTTGAGAAGAATTAGTGCAATATTTTTGTTTTTTGATAAATTTAAGTGAAGATCGGGAAGCAGCTCTATATGGGTCTTATGACTAAGAGTTGTCCCATAGGGATCATTTTTGGACTACTCATTAATGGATGTAATAGACACATACAAACCTAATTTGACTAAGATTTATATGATAATTTGGATCTTATGGCAATTTATGTCGATTTCATAGGAGTCATTTGAATGGGGGCTAGGTCTGAACATGGACCGATTCTCACCAATTTCAATAGCGTTCATCCTATGGCCGATAAAAGCTTATATACCAAATGTCGTCAAAATATATTCATATTTGCGACCTGCAGTTTGATTACAAGGTTTACATGGACACACAGACGGACGGACGGACGGGCGGACATCGTTAAATCGAATCAGTTAGTGATTCTGAGTCGATCGGTACAATTAAAGATGGGTCTAGGTCAAATATTTTTGGTAGTTACAAACAGCAGCATAAAGTCATTATACCCAAACCACATAGTGGTATAGGGTATAAAAACATTGTATAATATGTATTGTATTAAAAATGTCGGAACCAAAATGTAAAATGGACCATTTATGTAATGTTTGTGGACGTGTCATAGCAAGCGATGAAAAATGTGGCATTGCGAGTGATATTTTTTTGGAAGCCTATAAACTATATTTCTCGCAAGAGCTTATCACTGACGTAAACTATGCCCCTAAAAAAGTTTGCTTTAATTGCTATTCAACTCTTATGCAATGGAAAAGTGAAAAGAAGAAGGCTATGCCTTTTGGTATACCAATGATGACCATAAAACTTTGAATAGAAGGAAAGCAAAGAATAAAACTTATGTAGCAGTGCCAAGTGTCCAATTACCATTACCGCACTCAGAATTCGTTCCGGTACCAACATACCGAAGTACTGATCTTCAAACAGATATCAGTACTACATCCGTTGCTGCTACATCCATGGATTTATTCTCAGAATACGACCCTATATAGGCTTCCAAAAAAAAATCACTCGCATTGCCACATTTTTCATCGCTTACTATGAAACGCCCACAAGCATTACAAAAATGGTCCATTTTACATTTTGGTTCCGACATTTTTAATACAATATATATTATACAAAGTTTTTTTTTTTGTTATTTTTATGAAACCGATGCACTTAACTGAAATCACTCACAAAATAAGTTCCAAAATAATTAATAACGAATTTTATCACGACCGAGCGAAAATTAAAAGACATCAGCTTCGGCTGAGTTTCGAGTCTTAACTGAATCTTCATTTTTGAAATTAGTTCGCTTGGACGAAACAAAAAAAAATCGCTACCTGTGCGGTGGTTGAAAACAAACACGTTGTTTTACTAATTCCTAATTCTTGGAACTTCCCTTTTTAATTACTTCTACCTAAATCGCTATTTATTTAATGGTCTTGGGATTTTTAACGCAAATTATCGACAAAGACCATTTTCTTTTCAAATGAAATTTATTGAAGAAACTGAGAAGCATATTATAGATCAAACGGAAAGCAAAAAATACTTAGTTTTGTGGAAAATATTTTCAAAAAGCATGAAAAAAAAATAATTTTTCCAACATTTTGCTTCATAAGCACCACAAAAATTTTCTAAATCAATTTTTTAAAAAAATTTAATTGTTGGACAGGTCTCTAGCAATAATTTGGCTTTTACAGATTGAAAAAATATGAATTAGTCGACGAGTTATAGCCAAAAAAAAACCATATAAACAATATGCTGAAAATCGGCATTTGACTGCAAAGTTCGAAGGTCGATTAAAAAAAAAATTCGAACTAACATAAACAAACGCCGCGATACGGGTCTTCTAATTTAACCTCTATTTTCACCCCTCACTCTCAGAATCGACCTAACTTTTGCTAACCTGAATTTGTTCCACAGTGTAATTCGGCATAATCATGTCTTGCGTGATGAATCTATAATTGCAAATAATTTTCTTTAAATTACGAAATAATTATATCAAAGATATACGAAAAGTTGTGTATTAGCGAAATCCAAACTCTCTGCTATTAACTCATCAATATTTTCAACAACGTAATCATCATCTATTCCTTTCCGAAACTCAGATTGCTTATTGTTTTCCCATTGCTTTTGAAATTTTTTAAATGAAGAAATATCAGGACTGATCGTCGATCCTTCAGCACTTTTTATTACAGTGGACAAAATGAGTTCGAGAATGTGGTGTCTGCAAGCAAAGTGCAAGAAACTTTTGTCTAATTCCTTTTCTATTAAAGCGCAAGCACCATTTCTTTTCCCTTGAATTATAAAATAAATTGTTATCAAAGCTATCGAAGTTTGGTGCATAAATTAAATTTCTCATTTCTATGCCAAGTCTGTTTTAGAATGTTATTGTGCATAAGAATAAAGCTACCTGTATTTGTGGCAGTGGTATCAAAGCGGAGACCACTAATTTTTTCTTTTAATTTCCACTCGTGAATCAACTGGCAAATGGCAGTAGCTTGGTTTTTACCAGTACCACTTTGAAGAGAGGGTACCCCTAGCAGTTGGGACTTCCCTCCACCTGAAACCAGGACTGGTAGTCGATCAACAATATCGTGTCCTGTTAAAGAGAGCAACAATTTTCCATCCCAATGAATTGTCAATTGGCTTTTGGTGTAAAACACAGTCTTTATTTCTGCTGCCTCTTTCTTTTGCGATTTCATTCTCGTTCTCCTCGTGGTTGATGTACTTAAAATAATATTGTCACGTCTATAACCCATTTCAGGCAGAACGGATCCGAGAACTAGAGTTCCCTTGCTGTTCGATATGTTCACTCTATCCAGAGAACATATTGCTGAAGATAAAATATTTGTTGGGGGACTTAAGTTTGGTTCCAAACGCTTTGGTATAAATGGGTGATAAGGTTCGTCGTCATCTACACTTATTTCGCTTTCATTATCAGCTTCCATATATTCTTTGTTTTTGTTTTCGATAACTGTTTTTTTTTTTTAATTCATGTTCCGTTTTGTTTTTTAGATATATCAAATATAAGACTTAAGGCCTGTACGCAGCTTGCTAAGGAATCAAAAACTTGATATATAAAAAAACGCTTCAGAAATGCTTAAGGAATTTTTCTGTCAAAAAATTTCTGTTGATAGTCCGCAGCTTTTTAAAAAAGTAGTATTGTTTTTACTACTTTTTTTTGACGTAAATGAACTTAGGCAACCCAGGCTATGAGCAGGAATATCAAATTTTTCGTTCTTTCTGAAAGGAATTTTGACAGGAGAGGTAAGCATAAACAAAATGTAATATGCTAAAAAAAATAAAAGTTATTTTTCAGTTGCAAACCTGGGAAAAAACGAACAAAATTCGGCAAAAAAAAAAACAAGAAGCGGATGGGTAATTTTGATACTGAGCTTAAAAAGCGTTTAGCAGGCCAAATAAAGCAGAACCGAAGAATTGATTTGTTTTTAATTTCACAATTCTTAATAATTGACAGAAAACAGCTGATTTCTAGCGTTGCACTGAAAGGTACTTTTGTGCATTTTTTTCTTTAAGAAATATATGAAAATTTTCTGTTAAGATTCCTTAACAAGCTGCGTACAGCTCTTTAGTTGTGAAATAAATAACGATTTCCTTTGTTCGTTTGGTTTCGATTTAAATTTTAAATTTTTGAAATAAATATTTGAAAATATTTGAAAATATATATTTTTTTTTTTTGGAATATAAATATAAATTTATTAATTCCTTTTGACGAATTTTTTTGTTGTGACTATAGACTAATTTTGGGGTAGTCACGCACAGTCACGGAGTGCTTTAGAACCCATTTCCCTTATCCGAACGATCTGAAACTTGGTCGATACTTGCCGTGAAAAAAGATTAAATTTGGCATAGTCACGCACAGTCACGCATAGTCAAGCATACTCACGCACAGTCACAGAGAGATTAAAACCTCACTTCCCCTCATCCGGTCGATCTGAAACTTTGTCCAAAGACTTGTTGTGACCAAAGATTAATTTTAAGATAGTCACACACAGTCACGCATAGTCACGCACAGTCACGGAGTGATTTAAATCCCATTTCCCCTCATCCGATCGATCTGAAACTTTGTCCATAGATTTGTTGTGGCCAAAGATTAATTTTAAGATAGTCACACACAGTCACGCATAGTCACGAACAGTCACGGAATGATGTAAACCCCATTTCCCCTCATCCAATCAATATTTAACTTGGTTCACAGACTTGTTGTCGCCAAATATTAACTTAAAGATAGTCACACATAGTCACGCCCAGTCACGGAGTGATATAACCCCATCAATCTGAAACTTGGTCCACAGACTTGTTACGATCAAAGATTAATTTTAAAATAGTCACGCAAAGTCACGCATATTCACGGAGAGATTCAAAACTCATACGCATAAGGAAGAAAACTTTAATAAAAACTTTGTTTTTATGGGTTAGATTCTTTAGTGAATAAGTTTCTAATGTTTAATAAATTGATATCCATTTAAATAATAAAAAAATATATATGTATATAAATAAACGTAATATGAAAGATTCAAAAAAAGAGAAATGGAAATTTTGTAGAAACAAATAAATTTAATGGAAAATCAAATTTAAAAAAAAAATAATTTTTTTGTGCTAATGGAAAAGATAAATTCAGATCTAATAGACTAATTTCTAATGCGATGAAATCATTACATAATCCGTATATTACGGTAACAATAGCAATAGGAAGTACCTAGACTAGATTAAAACTAGATTGAAACTACACGAGCAAAATAGAGGTAGAGAAATGGAAGATCAAAATTTACAGGTAGAGTCAAGAAATTTAGTTGCAATGGAAGTCCCCCTGGAAATGAATTAATTATCTTCAATATAAAAATTAGTTCCTAAAGAGCAAAAAGATATAAAAGTGTGTGCAGAAACGATTCGCCGACTCCTAAAAAACACAATTTTCATGCAAGGGTGCCGCGCCGAAGGCCACTGAAATCGCAGTAAAACCAAATTACCAGGTTGAAGTTTGCCAAAAAGTATCAGCATGAAAGCGCAGAGTTTTGGTCCAAAGTAATGTTTGAAAATAAAAAATAATTAAAAATGTTATCGAAATTTTACAAATTACAGGTTTTATTTACTAATGAAACTAAAATAAATCTTTTTGGATCAGACGGAAGGCGTTTTATATGGAGAATGCCTGGTAAAGAGTTGCAGGATAAAAATGTAAAAAAGACGGTGAAGTACGGTGGCGGCTCCGTGATGATATGGGGTTGCATGTCGGGAGCTGGAGTCGGTAAAGTGCAGATTATTGATGGGATCTTAGATGGAAAGGGCTACATTGACATTTTAAAACGAAATATCCTTAGTAGTGCTGTAAAACTTGGTATTCGTGAGTATTTCATGTTTTGCCAAGACAATGATCCCAAGCATACTTCATGGAATGCTCGGAATTATTATCGGTTATTATATAACTGCAAAAGATCATTGCCACTCCTGCTCAATCTCCCGACATGAACCCCATTGAGCATCTGTGGGGTGAGCTGAAGAAAGGACTTGCTGATAGATGCGTGAGCAGTAGACCGGTTCAAAAAATATATGGGAAAAATTATGTTTTTTTTCTTTGGTGCGCGTCCATTTCTGAAAGTTCTAGCCCTATTGAGAAGGTTAAGCATTAGGAAATCTGTAGATATTTTGAGTTTTTTAAAAAATAACTGCGTGTTGATGGTAACGAAATCATACAAATTGGCATTTAAATATGAAGCTTTGCAAGTAGCCTTTTTCAAAGTCTTTTCGTTTCCTGGATTGTTTTTAATTGACTCCGCAATTTTTTTGTGAGTGTCAAAACTTAGTGATCTATCGAAAAAATTCTCAAATTTTTGTTTTGCAATTTCTGCTATCTGAGGATTAATACGTTTGGACCTATATAAAGAAATAAATTTGGCTTTTGGCAGTTAAATAACAAATTTAGTTGCGTTGTTTACTTTTCTAGACTCTGCAGAAACTCCAAATCGTTTGTAGGTGCCATTGCGGGAAGTGAAGACAAAAATCAATATTTTTTGTACACTCCAACAACAAATATGCATACATCTTGAACTAGTTTCTTTTCTTGAAGAGACATAGGAAACTGATTTTGGAACATCCAAATTTTTAATGAATAAATGGCTTTAGACATCCATCTTGCTCTGTGCATTGCTCCTGGATATCTAAAACGTATATTTTTCTCTTTGTCCCCCCAAGAAAGATTACAATAAGCTCCAATAACACTGTGGAAAAAATTCAGGTTAGCATAAGTTATGTCGATTCTGAGAGTGAGGGGTGAAAATAGAGGCTAAATTAGAAGACTCGTATCGCGGCGTTTGTTTATGTTAGTTCGAATTTTTTTTTAATCGACCTTCGAACTTTGCAGTCAAATGCCGATTTTCAGCATATTGTTTATATGGTTTTTTTTTTGATTATAACTCGTCGACTAATTCATATTTTTTCAATCTGTAAAAGCCAAATTATTGCTAGAGACCTGTCCAACAATTAAATTTTTTTAAAAAATTGATTTAGAAAATTTTTGTGGTGCTTATGAAGCAAAATGTTGGAAAAATTATTATTTTTTCATGCTTTTTGAAAATATTTTCCACAAAACTAAGTATTTTTTGCTTTCCGTTTGATCTATAATATGCTTCTCAGTTTCTTCAATAAATTTCATTTGAAAAGAAAATGGTCTTTGTCGATAATTTGCGTTAAAAATCCCAAGACCATTAAATAAATAGCGATTTAGGTAGAAGTAATTAAAAAGGGAATTTCCAAGAATTAGGAATTAGTAAAACAACGTGTTTGTTTTCAACCACCGCACAGGTAGCGAAACAAAAAAAATCGCTACCTGTGCGGTGGTTGAAAACAAACACGTTGTTTTACTAATTCCTAATTCTTGGAACTTCCCTTTTTAATTACTTCTACCTAAATCGCTATTTATTTAATGGTCTTGGGATTTTTAACGCAAATTATCGACAAAGACCATTTTCTTTTCAAATGAAATTTATTGAAGAAACTGAGAAGCATATTATAGATCAAACGGAAAGCAAAAAATACTTAGTTTTGTGGAAAATATTTTCAAAAAGCATGAAAAAATAATAATTTTTCCAACATTTTGCTTCATAAGCACCACAAAAATTTTCTAAATCAATTTTTTAAAAAAATTTAATTGTTGGACAGGTCTCTAGCAATAATTTGGCTTTTACAGATTGAAAAAATATGAATTAGTCGACGAGTTATAGCCAAAAAAAAACCATATAAACAATATGCTGAAAATCGGCATTTGACTGCAAAGTTCGAAGGTCGATTAAAAAAAAATTCGAACTAACATAAACAAACGCCGCGATACGGGTCTTCTAATTTAACCTCTATTTTCACCCCTCACTCTCAGAATCGACCTAACTTTTGCTAACCTGAATTTGTTCCACAGTGTAATTCGGCATAATCATGTCTTGCGTGATGAATCTATAATTGCAAATAATTTTCTTTAAATTACGAAATAATTATATCAAAGATATACGAAAAGTTGTGTATTAGCGAAATCCAAACTCTCTGCTATTAACTCATCAATATTTTCAACAACGTAATCATCATCTATTCCTTTCCGAAACTCAGATTGCTTATTGTTTTCCCATTGCTTTTGAAATTTTTTAAATAAAGAAATATCAGGACTGATCGTCGATCCTTCAGCACTTTTTATTACAGTGGACAAAATGAGTTCGAGAATGTGGTGTCTGCAAGCAAAGTGCAAGAAACTTTTGTCTAATTCCTTTTCTATTAAAGCGCAAGCACCATTTCTTTTCCCTTGAATTATAAAATAAATTGTTATCAAAGCTATCGAAGTTTGGTGCATAAATTAAATTTCTCATTTCTATGCCAAGTCTGTTTTAGAATGTTATTGTGCATAAGAATAAAGCTACCTGTATTTGTGGCAGTGGTATCAAAGCGGAGACCACTAATTTTTTCTTTTAATTTCCACTCGTGAATCAACTGGCAAATGGCAGTAGCTTGGTTTTTACCAGTACCACTTTGAAGAGAGGGTACCCCTAGCAGTTGGGACTTCTCTCCACCTGAAACCAGGACTGGTAGTCGATCAACAATATCGTGTCCTGTTAAAGAGAGCAACAATTTTCCATCCCAATGAATTGTCAATTGGCTTTTGGTGTAAAACACAGTCTTTATTTCTGCTGCCTCTTTCTTTTGCGATTTCATTCTCGTTCTCCTCGTGGTTGATGTACTTAAAATAATATTGTCACGTCTATAACCCATTTCAGACAGAACGGATCCGAGAACTAGAGTTCCCTTGCTGTTCGATATGTTCACTCTATCCAGAGAACATATTGCTGAAGATAAAATATTTGTTGGGGGACTTAAGTTTGGTTCCAAACGCTTTGGTATAAATGGGTGATAAGGTTCGTCGTCATCTACACTTATTTCGCTTTCATTATCAGCTTCCATATATTCTTTGTTTTTGTTTTCGATAACTGTTTTTTTTTTTAATTCATGTTCCGTTTTGTTTTTTAGATATATCAAATATAAGACTTAAGGCCTGTACGCAGCTTGCTAAGGAATCAAAAACTTGATATATAAAAAAACGCTTCAGAAATGCTTAAGGAATTTTTCTGTCAAAAAATTTCTGTTGATAGTCCGCAGCTTTTTAAAAAAGTAGTATTGTTTTTACTACTTTTTTTTGACGTAAATGAACTTAGGCAACCCAGGCTATGAGCAGGAATATCAAATTTTTCGTTCTTTCTGAAAGGAATTTTGACAGGAGAGGTAAGCATAAACAAAATGTAATATGCTAAAAAAAATAAAAGTTATTTTTCAGTTGCAAACCTGGGAAAAAACGAACAAAATTCGGCAAAAAAAAAAAACAAGAAGCGGATGGGTAATTTTGATACTGAGCTTAAAAAGCGTTTAGCAGGCCAAATAAAGCAGAACCGAAGAATTGATTTGTTTTTAATTTCACAATTCTTAATAATTGACAGAAAACAGCTGATTTCTAGCGTTGCACTGAAAGGTACTTTTGTGCATTTTTTTCTTTAAGAAATATATGAAAATTTTCTGTTAAGATTCCTTAACAAGCTGCGTACAGCTCTTTAGTTGTGAAATAAATAACGATTTCCTTTGTTCGTTTGGTTTCGATTTAAATTTTAAATTTTTGAAATAAATATTTGAAAATATTTGAAAATATATATTTTTTTTTTTTGGAATATAAATATAAATTTATTAATTCCTTTTGACGAATTTTTTTGTTGTGACTATAGACTAATTTTGGGGTAGTCACGCACAGTCACTTTAGAACCCATTTCCCTTATCCGAACGATCTGAAACTTGGTCGATACTTGCCGTGAAAAAAGATTAAATTTGGCATAGTCACGCACAGTCACGCATAGTCAAGCATACTCACGCACAGTCACAGAGAGATTAAAACCTCACTTCCCCTCATCCGGTCGATCTGAAACTTTGTCCAAAGACTTGTTGTGACCAAAGATTAATTTTAAGATAGTCACACACAGTCACGCATAGTCACGCACAGTCACGGAGTGATTTAAATCCCATTTCCCCTCATCCGATCGATCTGAAACTTTGTCCATAGATTTGTTGTGGCCAAAGATTAATTTTAAGATAGTCACACACAGTCACGCATAGTCACGAACAGTCACGGAATGATGTAAACCCCATTTCCCCTCATCCAATCAATATTTAACTTGGTTCACAGACTTGTTGTCGCCAAATATTAACTTAAAGATAGTCACACATAGTCACGCCCAGTCACGGAGTGATTTAAACCCCATCAATCTGAAACTTGGTCCACAGACTTGTTACGATCAAAGATTAATTTTAAAATAGTCACGCAAAGTCACGCATATTCACGGAGAGATTCAAAACTCATACGCATAAGGAAGAAAACTTTAATAAAAACTTTGTTTTTATGGGTTAGATTCTTTAGTGAATAAGTTTCTAATGTTTAATAAATTGATATCCATTTAAATAATAAAAAAATATATATGTATATAAATAAACGTAATATGAAAGATTCAAAAAAAGAGAAATGGAAATTTTGTAGAAACAAATAAATTTAATGGAAAATCAAATTTAAAAAAAATTAATTTTTTTGTGCTAATGGAAAAGATAAATTCAGATCTAATAGACTAATTTCTAATGCGATGAAATCATTACATAATCCGTATATTACGGTAACAATAGCATCGAAAACAGACTTAGTGTTGGATGGTAACTCTGCTTCATCATTTGACTTTTCCTTATTCTCTTATTTTCTTATGATCTTATTCTAACATTTACTAATTAAGTTATTGTTGTATTTTAGATAGATATCTTTTAGAAGTTGTGATAAAATAAAGTTGAATTGAAAAGAACATAATACTTAGCAAAATTATATTGGAGGTAGAAAAATATTGAGTATTAAAGATATTACTAATTCTGAGGGGAAAGTTTATTTAGAGCAATTTAACAAGTTACATAGGAAGTACCTAGACTAGATTAAAACTAGATTGAAACTACACGAGCAAAATAGAGGTAGAGAAATGGAAGATCAAAATTTACAGGTAGAGTCAAGAAATTTAGTTGCAATGGAAGTCCCCCTGGAAATGAATTAATTATCTTCAATATAAAAATTAGTTCCTAAAGAGCAAAAAGATATAAAAGTGTGTGCAGAAACGATTCGCCGACTCCTAAAAAACACAATTTTCATGCAAGGGTGCCGCGCCGAAGGCCACTGAAATCGCAGTAAAACCAAATTACCAGGTTGAAGTTTGCCAAAAAGTATCAGCATGAAAGCGCAGAGTTTTGGTCCAAAGTAATGTTTGAAAATAAAAAATAATTAAAAATGTTATCGAAATTTTACAAATTACAGGTTTTATTTACTAATGAAACTAAAATAAATCTTTTTGGATCAGACGGAAGGCGTTTTATATGGAGAATGCCTGGTAAAGAGTTGCAGGATAAAAATGTAAAAAAGACGGTGAAGTACGGTGGCGGCTCCGTGATGATATGGGGTTGCATGTCGGGAGCTGGAGTCGGTAAAGTGCAGATTATTGATGGGATCTTAGATGGAAAGGGCTACATTGACATTTTAAAACGAAATATCCTTAGTAGTGCTGTAAAACTTGGTATTCGTGAGTATTTCATGTTTTGCCAAGACAATGATCCCAAGCATACTTCATGGAATGCTCGGAATTATTATCGGTTATTATATAACTGCAAAAGATCATTGCCACTCCTGCTCAATCTCCCGACATGAACCCCATTGAGCATCTGTGGGGTGAGCTGAAGAAAGGACTTGCTGATAGATGCGTGAGCAGTAGACCGGTTCAAAAAATGTATGGGAAAAATTATGTTTTTTTTTCTTTGGTGCGCGTCCATTTCTGAAAGTTCTAGCCCTATTGAGAAGGTCAAGCATTAGGAAATCTGTAGATATTTTGAGTTTTTAAAAAAATAACTGCGTGTTGATGGTAACGAAATCATACAAATTGGCATTTAAATATGAAGCTTTGCAAGTAGCCTTTTTCAAAGTCTTTTCGTTTCCTGGATTGTTTTTAATTGACTCCGCAATTTTTTTGTGAGTGTCAAAACTTAGTGATCTATCGAAAAAATTCTCAAATTTTTGTTTTGCAATTTCTGCTATCTGAGGATTAATACGTTTGGACCTATATAAAGAAATAAATTTGGCTTTTGGCAGTTAAATAACAAATTTAGTTGCGTTGTTTACTTTTCTAGACTCTGCAGAAACTCCAAATCGTTTGTAGGTGCCATTGCGGGAAGTGAAGACAAAAATCAATATTTTTTGTACACTCCAACAACAAATATGCATACATCTTGAACTAGTTTCTTTTCTTGAAGAGACATAGGAAACTGATTTTGGAACATCCAAATTTTTAATGAATAAATGGCTTTAGACATCCATCTTGCTCTGTGCATTGCTCCTGGATATCTAAAACGTATATTTTTCTCTTTGTCCCCCCAAGAAAGATTACAATAAGCTCCAATAACACTGTGGAAAAAATTCAGGTTAGCATAAGTTATGTCGATTCTGAGAGTGAGGGGTGAAAATAGAGGCTAAATTAGAAGACTCGTATCGCGGCGTTTGTTTATGTTAGTTCGACCTTCGAACTTTGCAGTCAAATGTCGTTTTTTTATATGGTTTTTTGGCTATAACTCGTCGACTAATTCATATTTTTTCAATCTGTAAAAGCCAAATTATTGCTAGAGACCTGTTCAACAATTAAAAATTTTTTAAAAATTGATTTAGAAAATTTTTGTGGTGCTTATGAAGCAAAATGTTGGAAAAATTATTTTTTTTTCATGCTTTTTGAAAATATTTTCCACAAAACTAAGTCTTTTTTGCTTTCTGTTTGATCTATAATTTGGTCGGTCTAGACCGACTATACGATACCCTATACCATGCGTTTAGAGACCCTATCTCTTAGACCCAACTAACTGGATATAGAAAATAAGCATAAACAAAATTTGAGTGGGATTTTTATTAATTTTTTTGGCTGCAAATATGAAAAAGTTCATATCGGATGCTATATCTACATGGGGACTAGGCCCAAAAATGGACCGATCCTGGCCATGTTTGGTAAAGTCTCTTGTATTTTGCAAAAATATATACAAACAAAATTTGAGAAGAATTAGTGCAATATTTTTGTTTTTTGATAAATTTAAGTGAAGATCGGGAAGCAGCTCTATATGGGTCTTATGACTAAGAGTTGTCCCATAGGGATCATTTTTGGACTACTCATTAATGGATGTAATAGACACATACAAACCTAATTTGACTAAGATTTATATGATAATTTGGATCTTATGGCAATTTATGTCGATTTCATAGGAGTCATTTGTATGGGGGCTAGGTCTGAACATGGACCGATTCTCACCAATTTCAATAGCGTTCATCCTATGGCCGATAAAAGCTTATATACCAAATGTCGTCAAAATATATTCATATTTGCGACCTGCAGTTTGATTACAAGGTTTACATGGACACACAGACGGACGGACGGACGGGCGGACATCGTTAAATCGAATCAGTTAGTGATTCTGAGTCGATCGGTACAATTAAAGATGGGTCTAGGTCAAATATTTTTGGTAGTTACAAACAGCAGCATAAAGTCATTATACCCAAACCACATAGTGGTATAGGGTATAAAAACATTGTATAATATGTATTGTATTAAAAATGTCGGAACCAAAATGTAAAATGGACCATTTATGTAATGTTTGTGGACGTTTCATAGCAAGCGATGAAAAATGTGGCATTGCGAGTGATATTTTTTTGGAAGCCTAAAAACTATATTTCTCGCAAGAGCTTATCACTGACGTAAACTATGCCCCTAAAAAAGTTTGCTTTAATTGCTATTCAACTCTTATGCAATGGAAAAGTGAAAAGAAGAAGGCTATGCCTTTTGGTATACCAATGATGACCATAAAACTTTGAATAGAAGGAAAGCAAAGAATAAAACTTATGTAGCAGTGCCAAGTGTCCAATTACCATTACCGCACTCAGAATTCGTTCCAGTACCAACATACCGAAGTACTGATCTTCAAACAGATATCAGTACTACATCCGTTGCTGCTACATCCATGGATTTCTTCTCAGAATACGACCCTATATAGGCTTCCAAAAAAAAAATCACTCGCATTGCCACATTTTTCATCGCTTACTATGAAACGCCCACAAACATTACAAAAATGGTCCATTTTACATTTTGGTTCCGACATTTTTAATACAATATATATTATACAAAGTTTTTTTTTTTGTTATTTTTATGAAACCGATGCACTTAACTGAAATCACTCACAAAATAAGTTCCAAAATAATTAATAACGAATTTTATCACGACCGAGCGAAAACTAAAAGACATCAGCTTCGGCTGAGTTTCGAGTCTTAACTGAATCTTCATTTTTGAAATTAGTTCGCTTGGACGAAACAAAAAAAATCGCTACCTGTGCGGTGGTTGAAAACAAACACGTTGTTTTACTAATTCCTAATTCTTGGAACTTCCCTTTTTAATTACTTCTACCTAAATCGCTATTTATTTAATGGTCTTGGGATTTTTAACGCAAATTATCGACAAAGACCATTTTCTTTTCAAATGAAATTTATTGAAGAAACTGAGAAGCATATTATAGATCAAACGGAAAGCAAAAAATACTTAGTTTTGTGGAAAATATTTTCAAAAAGCATGAAAAAATAATAATTTTTCCAACATTTTGCTTCATAAGCACCACAAAAATTTTCTAATTCAATTTTTTAAAAAAATTTAATTGTTGGACAGGTCTCTAGCAATAATTTGGCTTTTACAGATTGAAAAAATATGAATTAGTCGACGAGTTATAGCCAAAAAAAAAACCATATAAACAATATGCTGAAAATCGGCATTTGACTGCAAAGTTCGAAGGTCGATTAAAAAAAAATTCGAACTAACATAAACAAACGCCGCGATACGGGTCTTCTAATTTAACCTCTATTTTCACCCCTCACTCTCAGAATTGACCTAACTTTTG
The DNA here is from genome assembly GCA_963682025.1 of Cordilura impudica. Lineage (NCBI taxonomy): Eukaryota > Metazoa > Arthropoda > Insecta > Diptera > Scathophagidae > Cordilura > Cordilura impudica. The sequence goes on from OY821519.1 coordinate 162,079,648, forward strand.
CTAACCTGAATTTGTTCCACAGTGTAATTCGGCATAATCATGTCTTGCGTGATGAATCTATAATTGCAAATAATTTTCTTTAAATTACGAAATAATTATATCAAAGATATACGAAAAGTTGTGTATTAGCGAAATCCAAACTCTCTGCTATTAACTCATCAATATTTTCAACAACGTAATCATCATCTATTCCTTTCCGAAACTCAGATTGCTTATTGTTTTCCCATTGCTTTTGAAATTTTTTAAATAAAGAAATATCAGGACTGATCGTCGATCCTTCAGCACTTTTTATTACAGTGGACAAAATGAGTTCGAGAATGTGGTGTCTGCAAGCAAAGTGCAAGAAACTTTTGTCTAATTCCTTTTCTATTAAAGCGCAAGCACCATTTCTTTTCCCTTGAATTATAAAATAAATTGTTATCAAAGCTATCGAAGTTTGGTGCATAAATTAAATTTCTCATTTCTATGCCAAGTCTGTTTTAGAATTTATTGTGCATAAGAATAAAGCTACCTGTATTTGTGGCAGTGGTATCAGTAGCTTGGTTTTTACCAGTACCACTTTGAAGAGAGGGTACCCCTAGCAGTTGGGACTTCCCTCCACCTGAAACCAGGACTGGTAGTCGATCAACAATATCGTGTCCTGTTAAAGAGAGCAACAATTTTCCATCCCAATGAATTGTCAATTGGCTTTTGGTGTAAAACACAGTCTTTATTTCTGCTGCCTCTTTCTTTTGCAATTTCATTCTCGTTCTCCTCGTGGTTGATGTACTTAAAATAATATTGTCACGTCTATAACCCATTTCAGACAGAACGGATCCGAGAACTAGAGTTCCCTTGCTGTTCGATATGTTCACTCTATCCAGAGAACATATTGCTGAAGATAAAATATTTGTTGGGGGACTTAAGTTTGGTTCCAAACGCTTTGGTATAAATGGGTGATAAGGTTCGTCGTCATCTACACTTATTTCGCTTTCATTATCAGCTTCCATATATTCTTTGTTTTTGTTTTCGATAACTGTTTTTTTTTTTTAATTCATGTTCCGTTTTGTTTTTTAGATATATCAAATATAAGACTTAAGGCCTGTACGCAGCTTGCTAAGGAATCAAAAACTTGATATATAAAAAAACGCTTCAGAAATGCTTAAGGAATTTTTCTGTCAAAAAATTTCTGTTGATAGTCCGCAGCTTTTTAAAAAAGTAGTATTGTTTTTACTACTTTTTTTTTGACGTAAATGAACTTAGGCAACCCAGGCTATGAGCAGGAATATCAAATTTTTCGTTCTTTCTGAAAGGAATTTTGACAGGAGAGGTAAGCATAAACAAAATGTAATATGCTAAAAAAAATAAAAGTTATTTTTCAGTTGCAAACCTGGGAAAAAACGAACAAAATTCGGCAAAAAAAAAACAAGAAGCGGATGGGTAATTTTGATACTGAGCTTAAAAAGCGTTTAGCAGGCCAAATAAAGCAGAACCGAAGAATTGATTTGTTTTTAATTTCACAATTCTTAATAATTGACAGAAAACAGCTGATTTCTAGCGTTGCACTGAAAGGTACTTTTGTGCATTTTTTTCTTTAAGAAATATATGAAAATTTTCTGTTAAGATTCCTTAACAAGCGTACAGCTCTTTAGTTGTGAAATAAATAACGATTTCCTTTGTTCGTTTGGTTTCGATTTAAATTTTAAATTTTTGAAATAAATATTTGAAAATATTTGAAAATATATATTTTTTTTTTTTGGAATATAAATATAAATTTATTAATTCCTTTTGACGAATTTTTTTGTTGTGACTATAGACTAAGTTTGGGGTAGTCACGCACAGTCACGGAGTGCTTTAGAACCCATTTCCCTTATCCGAACGATCTGAAACTTGGTCGATACTTGCCGTGAAAAAAGATTAAATTTGGCATAGTCACGCACAGTCACGCATAGTCAAGCATACTCACGCACAGTCACAGAGAGATTAAAACCTCACTTCCCCTCATCCGGTCGATCTGAAACTTTGTCCAAAGACTTGTTGTGACCAAAGATTAATTTTAAGATAGTCACACACAGTCACGCATAGTCACGCACAGTCACGGAGTGATTTAAATCCCATTTCCCCTCATCCGATCGATCTGAAGCTTTGTCCATAGATTTGTTGTGGCCAAAGATTAATTTTAAGATAGTCACACACAGTCACGCATAGTCACGAACAGTCACGGAATGATGTAAACTCCATTTCCCCTCATCCAATCAATATTTAACTTGGTTCACAGACTTGTTGTCGCCAAATATTAACTTAAAGATAGTCACACATAGTCACGCCCAGTCACGGAGTGATTTAAACCCCATCAATCTGAAACTTGGTCCACAGACTTGTTACGATCAAAGATTAATTTTAAAATAGTCACGCAAAGTCACGCATATTCACGGAGAGATTCAAAACTCATACGCATAAGGAAGAAAACTTTAATAAAAACTTTGTTTTTATGGGTTAGATTCTTTAGTGAATAAGTTTCTAATGTTTAATAAATTGATATCCATTTAAATAATAAAAAAATATATATGTATATAAATAAACGTAATATGAAAGATTCAAAAAAAGAGAAATGGAAATTTTGTAGAAACAAATAAATTTAATGGAAAATCAAATTTAAAAAAAAATAATTTTTTTGTGTTAATGGAAAAGATAAATTCAGATCTAATAGACTAATTTCTAATGCGATGAAATCATTACATAATCCGTATATTACGGTAACAATAGCATCGAAAACAGACTTAGTGTTGGATGGTAACTCTGCTTCATCATTTGACTTTTCCTTATTCTCTTATTTTCTTATGATCTTATTCTAACATTTACTAATTAAGTTATTGTTGTATTTTAGATAGATATCTTTTAGAAGTTGTGATAAAATAAAGTTGAATTGAAAAGAACATAATACTTAGCAAAATTATATTGGAGGTAGAAAAATATTGAGTATTAAAGATATTACTAATTCTGAGGGCAAAGTTTATTTAGAGCAATTTAACAAGTTACATAGGAAGTACCTAGACTAGATTAAAACTAGATTGAAACTACACGAGCAAAATAGAGGTAGAGAAATGGAAGATCAAAATTTACAGGTAGAGTCAAGAAATTTAGTTGCAATGGAAGTCCCCCTGGAAATGAATTAATTATCTTCAATATAAAAATTAGTTCCTAAAGAGCAAAAAGATATAAAAGTGTGTGCAGAAACGATTCGCCGACTCCTAAAAAACACAATTTTCATGTAAGGGTGCCGCGCCGAAGGCCACTGAAATCGCAGTAAAACCAAATTACCAGGTTGAAGTTTGCCAAAAAGTATCAGCATGAAAGCGCAGAGTTTTGGTCCAAAGTAATGTTTGAAAATAAAAAATAATTAAAAATGTTATCGAAATTTTACAAATTACAGGTTTTATTTACTAATGAAACTAAAATAAATCTTTTTGGATCAGACGGAAGGCGTTTTATATGGAGAATGCCTGGTAAAGAGTTGCAGGATAAAAATGTAAAAAAGACGGTGAAGTACGGTGGCGGCTCCGTGATGATATGGGGTTGCATGTCGGGAGCTGGAGTCGGTAAAGTGCAGATTATTGATGGGATCTTAGATGGAAAGGGCTACATTGACATTTTAAAACGAAATATCCTTAGTAGTGCTGTAAAACTTGGTATTCGTGAGTATTTCATGTTTTGCCAAGACAATGATCCCAAGCATACTTCATGGAATGCTCGGAATTATTATCGGTTATTATATAACTGCAAAAGATCATTGCCACTCCTGCTCAATCTCCCGACATGAACCCCATTGAGCATCTGTGGGGTGAGCTGAAGAAAGGACTTGCTGATAGATGCGTGAGCAGTAGACCAGTTCAAAAAATGTATGGGAAAAATTATGTTTTTTTTTTCTTTGGTGCGCGTCCATTTCTGAAAGTTCTAGCCCTATTGAGAAGGTCAAGCATTAAGAAATCTGTAGATATATTGAGTTTTTTAAAAAATAACTGCGTGTTGATGGTAACGAAATCATACAAATTGGCATTTAAATATGAAGCTTTGCAAGTAGCCTTTTTCAAAGTCTTTTCGTTTCCTGGATTGTTTTTAATTGACTCCGCAATTTTTTTGTGAGTGTCAAAACTTAGTGATCTATCGAAAAAATTCTCAAATTTTTGTTTTGCAATTTCTGCTATCTGAGGATTAATACGTTTGGACCTATATAAAGAAATAAATTTGGCTTTTGGCAGTTAAATAACAAATTTAGTTGCGTTGTTTACTTTTCTAGACTCTGCAGAAACTCCAAATCGTTTGTAGGTGCCATTGCGGGAAGTGAAGACAAAAATCAATATTTTTTGTACACTCCAACAACAAATATGCATACATCTTGAACTAGTTTCTTTTCTTGAAGAGACATAGGAAACTGATTTTGGAACATCCAAATTTTTAATGAATAAATGGCTTTAGACATCCATCTTGCTCTGTGCATTGCTCCTGGATATCTAAAACGTATATTTTTCTCTTTGTCCCCCCAAGAAAGATTACAATAAGCTCCAATAACACTATGGAAAAAATTCAGGTTAGCATAAGTTATGTCGATTCTGAGAGTGAGGGGTGAAAATAGAGGCTAAATTAGAAGACTCGTATCGCGGCGTTTGTTTATGTTAGTTCGACCTTCGAACTTTGCAGTCAAATGTCGTTTTTTTATATGGTTTTTTGGCTATAACTCGTCGACTAATTCATATTTTTTCAATCTGTAAAAGCCAAATTATTGCTAGAGACCTGTTCAACAATTAAAATTTTTTTAAAAATTGATTTAGAAAATTTTTGTGGTGCTTATGAAGCAAAATGTTGGAAAAATTATTTTTTTTCATGCTTTTTGAAAATATTTTCCACAAAACTAAGTCTTTTTTGCTTTCTGTTTGATCTATAATTTGGTCGGTCTAGACCGACTATACGATACCCTATACCATGCGTTTAGAGACCCTATCTCTTAGACCCAACTAACTGGATATAGAAAATAAGCATAAACAAAATTTGAGTGGGATTTTTATTAATTTTTTTGGCTGCAAATATGAAAAAGTTCATATCGGATGCTATATCTACATGGGGACTAGGCCCAAAAATGGACCGATCCTGGCCATGTTTGGTAAAGTCTCTTGTATTTTGCAAAAATATATACAAACAAAATTTGAGAAGAATTAGTGCAATATTTTTGTTTTTTGATAAATTTAAGTGAAGATCGGGAAGCAGCTCTATATGGGTCTTATGACTAAGAGTTGTCCCATAGGGATCATTTTTGGACTACTCATTAATGGATGTAATAGACACATACAAACCTAATTTGACTAAGATTTATATGATAATTTGGATCTTATGGCAATTTATGTCGATTTCATAGGAGTCATTTGTATGGGGGCTAGGTCTGAACATGGACCGATTCTCACCAATTTCAATAGCGTTCATCCTATGGCCGATAAAAGCTTATATACCAAATGTCGTCAAAATATATTCATATTTGCGACCTGCAGTTTGATTACAAGGTTTACATGGACACACAGACGGACGGACGGACGGGCGGACATCGTTAAATCGAATCAGTTAGTGATTCTGAGTCGATCGGTACAATTAAAGATGGGTCTAGGTCAAATATTTTTGGTAGTTACAAACAGCAGCACAAAGTCATTATACCCAAACCACATAGTGGTATAGGGTATAAAAACATTGTATAATATATATTGTATTAAAAATGTCGGAACCAAAATGTAAAATAGACCATTTATGTAATGTTTGTGGACGTTTCATAGCAAGCGATGAAAAATGTGGCATTGCAAGTGATATTTTTTTGGAAGCCTATAAACTATTTCTCGCAAGAGTTTATCACTGACGTAAACTATGCCCCTAAAAAAGTTTGCTTTAATTGCTATTCAACTCTTATGCAATGGAAAAGTGAAAAGAAGAAGGCTATGCCTTTTGGTATACCAATGATGACCATAAAACTTTGAATAGAAGGAAAGCAAAGAATAAAACTTATGTAGCAGTGCCAAGTGTCCAATTACCATTACCGCACTCAGAATTCGTTCCAGTACCAACATACCGAAGTACTGATCTTCAAACAGATATCAGTACTACATCCGTTGCTGCTACATCCATGGATTTCTTCTCAGAATACGACCCTATATAGGCTTCCAAAAAAAAAATCACTCGCATTGCCACATTTTTCATCGCTTACTATGAAACGCCCACAAACATTACAAAAATGGTCCATTTTACATTTTGGTTCCGACATTTTTAATACAATATATATTATACAAAGTTTTTTTTTTTGTTATTTTTATGAAACCGATGCACTTAACTGAAATCACTCACAAAATAAGTTCCAAAATAATTAATAACGAATTTTATCACGACCGAGCGAAAACTAAAAGACATCAGCTTCGGCTGAGTTTCGAGTCTTAACTGAATCTTCATTTTTGAAATTAGTTCGCTTGGACGAAACAAAAAAAATCGCTACCTGTGCGGTGGTTGAAAACAAACACGTTGTTTTACTAATTCCTAATTCTTGGAACTTCCCTTTTTAATTACTTCTACCTAAATCGCTATTTATTTAATGGTCTTGGGATTTTTAACGCAAATTATCGACAAAGACCATTTTCTTTTCAAATGAAATTTATTGAAGAAACTGAGAAGCATATTATAGATCAAACGGAAAGCAAAAAATACTTAGTTTTGTGGAAAATATTTTCAAAAAGCATGAAAAAATAATAATTTTTCCAACATTTTGCTTCATAAGCACCACAAAAATTTTCTAAATCAATTTTTTAAAAAATTTTAATTGTTGGACAGGTCTCTAGCAATAATTTGGCTTTTACAGATTGAAAAAATATGAATTAGTCGACGAGTTATAGCCAAAAAAAAAACCATATAAACAATATGCTGAAAATCGGCATTTGACTGCAAAGTTCGAAGGTCGATTAAAAAAAATTCGAACTAACATAAACAAACGCCGCGATACGGGTCTTCTAATTTAACCTCTATTTTCACCCCTCACTCTCAGAATCGACCTAACTTTTGCTAACCTGAATTTGTTCCACAGTGTAATTCGGCATAATCATGTCTTGCGTGATGAATCTATAATTGCAAATAATTTTCTTTAAATTACGAAATAATTATATCAAAGATATACGAAAAGTTGTGTATTAGCGAAATCCAAACTCTCTGCTATTAAATCATCAATATTTTCAACAACGTAATCATCATCTATTCCTTTCCGAAACTCAGATTGCTTATTGTTTTCCCATTGCTTTTGAAATTTTTTAAATAAAGAAATATCAGGACTGATCGTCGATCCATCAGCACTTTTTATTACAGTGGACAAAATGAGTTCGAGAATGTGGTGTCTGCAAGCAAAGTGCAAGAAACTTTTGTCTAATTCCTTTTCTATTAAAGCGCAAGCACCATTTCTTTTCCCTTGAATTATAAAATAAATTGTTATCAAAGCTATCGAAGTTTGGTGCATAAATTAAATTTCTCATTTCTATGCCCAGTCTGTTTTAGAATGTTATTGTGCATAAGAATAAAGCTACCTGTATTTGTGGCAGTGGTATCAAAGCAGAGACCACTAATTTTTTCTTTTAATTTCCACTCGTGAATCAACTGGCAAATGGCAGTAGCTTGGTTTTTACCAGTACCACTTTGAAGAGAGGGTACCCCTAGCAGTTGGGACTTCCCTCCACCTGAAACCAGGACTGGTAGTCGATCAACAATATCGTGTCCTGTTAAAGAGGGCAACAATTTTCCATCCCAATGAATTGTCAATTGGCTTTTGGTGTAAAACACAGTCTTTATTTCTGCTGCCTCTTTCTTTTGCGATTTCATTCTCGTTCTCCTAGTGGTTGATGTACTTAAAATAATATTGTCACGTCTATAACCCATTTCAGACAGAACGGATCCGAGAACTAGAGTTCCCTTGCTGTTCGATATGTTCACTCTATCCAGAGAACATATTGCTGAAGATAAAATATTTGTTGGGGGACTTAAGTTTGGTTCCAAACGCTTTGGTATAAATGGGTGATAAGGTTCGTCGTCATCTACACTTATTTCGCTTTCATTATCAGCTTCCATATATTCTTTGTTTTTGTCTTCGATAACTGTTTTTTTTTTTTAATTCATGTTCCGTTTTGTTTTTTTAGATATATCAAATATAAGACTTAGTTGTGAAATAAATAACGATTTCCTTTGTTCGTTTGGTTTCGATTTAAATTTTAAATATAAATTTATTAATTCCTTTTGACGAATTTTTTTGTTGTGACTATGGACTAATTTTGGGGTAGTCACGCACAGTCACGGAGTGCTTTAGAACCCATTTCCCTTATCCGAACGATCTGAAACTTGGTCGATACTTGCCGTGAAAAAAGATTAAATTTGGCATAGTCACGCACAGTCACTCATAGTCAAGCATACTCACGCACAGTCACAGAGAGATTAAAACCTCACTTCCCCTCATCCGGTCGATCTGAAACTTTGTCCAAAGACTTGTTGTGACCAAAGATTAATTTTAAGATAGTCACACACAGTCACGCACAGTCACGGAGTGATTTAAATCCCATTTCCCCTCATCCGATCGATCTGAAACTTTGTCCATAGACTTGTTGTGGCCAAAGATTAATTTTAAGATAGTCACACACAGTCACGCATAGTCACGAACAGTCACGGAATGATGTAAACCCCATTTCCCCTCATCCAATCAATATTTAACTTGGTTCACAGACTTGTTGTCGCCAAATATTAACTTAAAGATAGTCACACATAGTCACGCCCAGTCACGGAGTGATTTAAACCCCATCAATCTGAAACTTGGTCCACAGACTTGTTACGATCAAAGATTAATTTTAAAATAGTCACGCAAAGTCACGCATATTCACGGAGAGATTCAAAACTCATACGCATAAGGAAGAAAGAGTTTTAATAAAAACTTTGTTTTTATGGGTTAGATTCTTTAGTGAATAAGTTTCTAATGTTTAATAAATTGATATCCATTTAAATAATAAAAAAATATATATGTATAAATTATAAGTATCTAACTAATTCAGGATCTCAGAATTAACTATTACACACACGACGTCTCATTAATGGTATTATTGAAATTTATTTATTTGTCTTTTCTTGCAAAAATAACATTTTGTTAATCTTACGTCTTAATCACCACTGACCACCCAAAACCAACACCAACTTATTATAATGAACAGCCATACACCCGATTTATGCAGTGTCAGCGTCTGGCTTGTATTTTTCAACGTAATTCATTTATTGTTATTATTTCGCAACGCGTGAGTATACTGCTGTAGAAGCAGATTCTTGTTGTTGGTTTTTTGTATTCTTGTGAACACTCGCTTGACTCGAGTTAACTCCTCCCTCACTCAAGTGAAGGGCGTCCCCGAACTTCCTTAGATCTTCAATAGCAGATTGAATAGCGTGCTGCTGACGGGTCTTTTTAAACCTCTGATGCAATTTAAAGCAAACAAAGCCAATAGCTATAATGCCAAAAATACTGCAGGTAGACAACAGCGGTCCAATTATAAGCTTATCTTTAATCTTTTCAATATGTCGCAAGTTTTCTGCGTTTAATCTTTTGAGATATGGCAAACTCAATATTATTTGATGACTCGTAATGTTGAGAAGAGCGGATGATGGCGGTCCCGGTAACTTCTTTACGATACTCCTTTGGTTTCTGTATAGGGTCTCATTAATTTTTGCTTCATTATCGAAAGTAAGAAGAAAGGTGCCAGTGACAGTCTTCTCGATACCATCATTTGTCTTAATGGTAACAGTGTCGTCGTTGATAATGATAACACCCTCGTCAATTATTGTAATAGGTTCGAGATGAGAAGGCCGAGTAGTGCAGTATGCGTGCCCACCAGAATGAAGCTGCAGTGCGCACGTTGAATAAGCCAACTTTTTACAAAATGATGTTGTTAGTGTAGTGCTGCAATTTCCGATTGCTACCAGTTGATCTCCACAGTCTGCCACATTGTTTTCACCACCAAAATGAAGAATTGTATTATTATGCTGAACCGGGTATAAGGCCACCTTTTTGCAAAATAAATGTGGTTTTGGATACTTAATTAAGAAATGTAAAAACTTATTATCTAATAAAACTCTTATGTTAGCAACTTCCATTAAATCCGCTACGGTGATATTTGTAGAGTGCTCATTTATTAGTGTATTCAAATCATTAGAGTGTAAAATCTGTGGGTTAACTATACCAATCTTTGTGAGGGTAATCGATAGCATTAAGCTTTCCAGCTCCGAAATCAAAATTCTACCTCTTGCAAGCAGTCTCATACAAATGGTCACTATCAATTACGTTAGCTTTTGTGCTCTTAACAACGAAATTAACAATGTCCGTAAGGTTGTTTATTTGTTGTTGTGTTCTTGTATTTATGAGAATCTGCCTATTTTCGCCGTCAATGAGCTCCCTCTGTTTGAATTTTAAATTTTCAAAATCATCATAGTCCGGTGTACCAGCGACCACCTTAAGGGCCGTACCAAAAAGTTTTATGCTTCTTGCGTGCCTATGGTGAAAGTTTATTGTGGCCAGCAATGTCCTTATGTGCCGTATGTCCGCATCTAGTATCTTCTTCATATGCGACTGGGGTAAATGTTTCCTAAGATTTTCTGTATCCTCAAGCATCTCCGAATGCATTGTAAGATTCGTCGTATGCCGTAAGTGTTCAAAATTTTGCCAAATTATAGCATAGCCGTCCGACACGGGAATGTAATCCGAACCGGAATAGTCAGTCAATTTTGCCGTCGCTGGCATGACAAGAAGCAGCACCATAAGAACCCTAGGTTAAATAAAAAGAAAAATTAATAAAACTATACTATCTTAAATTTTCCTTATGGACCACCCTCCCTTTAATGAGAACCGTTGTCCCCAGGTCGGCTTCAACAGTTTCTTCAACATATAATGGTGTAAGCTTATTGCCCAATCTCCGATTTGTTTTCACGAGAACTTTTTCTTCCATTTCAAATGCTCGATTCTTTCTTGTTTCGTTAAGTCGCTGCATTTGAACTTCTTGCGCTCTTTGTAACCTATTTTTTATATATTTTTTTTTTTATTTATTAATATTTTTATTTCAAATAAATTTATATTACAAAAAATAATTTAAAGCCTCAGCACCAAAATTGGCATTAAAGAGGCTAAAAGGCAACTAGTGTTAATTCATTATTTACATAAAAATATTAACTATTTAAATTTAATTATTAATATTATTTACAGTTTCTATTTATATTTTTTAATATTTTATTAGTTTACAATAAAAATAAAGTTTATATTACAAAAAGAAATTACTCAAGAAGTGTTTCGAGATTGGTTAGCAAAAATTTTTTTAATTCGCTTTTAAATATTGACAAAAGTTCAATGGTTTTCAAAAAAATTGGTAAATCATTATATTCACTTGGACCAGCAAAACAAATACGCTGCTTTGACAACTCAAGGCGACATCTAGATATGGATAAATATTGGCTTTGCCCTGTTATCCTTCGTGTAATTTGAACATTATGTTGGAATTGAACTGACGAATTTCCTAGACTTTTAATGGATTTAAAAACAAACTTCGTTATTTGCATTTTATATAGTGCTCTCACAGGTAAGACGTTTTTAGCGTGGTTCTTAAAAAGATCCAAAGTATGATATCTGATTGGCAGATTAAAAGCTAACTTTAAAGACTTGTTTTGTGCCGATTGCAAGCTCTTCAGCGAAGCATTATTCTTAAACCCATATATTATAGGAAGGTAAGTTAAGTGGCTATGTATCAAACTCTGATATATTAGCATTTTCGTTTTAACGTCAAATTTATTTTTGAATTTATATAAAACACCAATAGCAGAAGATATTTTTGATTTAATGGAGTCAATATGATTATCCCACTGTAAATTATTACAAAACAACATGCCTAGATACCGTATGGTATTGATTTCTCGGATTAACACACCATCAATATGAACTGCAACTGTCTCATCATTCTTCAAAATGTAGGGTCTGAACCTTATAAACTTGGTCTTATCTGCATTCAAAACAAGCTTGTTAAATCTTATATATTCCGCTAATATTGCTGAATCATATTCCACATCAGTTTTTAACACCTGAGTAAATTTGTACCGATATAGCAAGCAAATATCATCCGCAAACATGAATAGTTTACCATTAAAGCTTATGTTGCCAATGTCATTTATAAAAATTTTGAACAAAAGTGGCCCAAGCACACTATCTTGAGGTGCACCACATTTAACAGCTAATAAAGAACTTTTGGCTTCTCCAATCTGAACGAATTGCTCTCTATTTGTCAAATAATCTTTTAATAGCTTAATAGAGTTATTAGACACACCAATTAATGCCAGCTTTTTAATTAAAATGTCATGATTAACTAGGTCAAAAGCTATTGACAAATCTAAGAAAACACCCGCTACGCCATTAAACCCTGCATCAAAGCCTCCACATATATAGTCAACAATATTCACAACCGCTTCTTCTGTACCAGAACCTTTACAGAAACCAAATTGGCGTTCAAATAAGATTTTATTTTTTTCTAAATATTCAGATAGCTGATTAAAAATTATTTTTTCAAGTACTTTATCTACAATAGATAAAACGGACACTGGTCGAAACACATTTATATTATTAGAACCCACTCCTTTGGGTATTGGTACAATTTTATGAATTTTTAAAACAGCAGGGTATTCACCAAGCTTAATCATCTTCCCAAACATAACTGACAGTATATCTGCAATTTTGGTTTTTTTGCATAATAGCATTTTAGGTGTTATTCTATCATAGCCTGAACTCTTATTCATTGATATTGTATTTAGTATATCTTCAACATAGTCTTTATTAATATTGGAAAGATTAAAGGTTGTTCCAAGGGGTGTTAACGTTCCAAAGTTGTTAATATTGTCACTTGGATAACGTGGTATATTACTACTTAGGTTCTCTATCATATAAAAAAAAAACTGATTGAAAACCATGACTTTGTCATTATCATTTGTTATGAAATTACCATCAACTGAACAAATTTGTTGAATAGCTTGCGGATTCCTTCCCAGCGCATTGTTAAGAAACCTCCATGTTTTCTTAGTATCACCACCGATTTGTTCCAAATTTCGAGAATAATAATTATTCATCAAATTTGTGTTACAATTTTTTATTATTTTACTGATTCTTTTCAGCTTTTCGGATAAAAATCTATCATTCCTATTTTTTCTTCGCGCTTTTAGTAGTTTGTCTTTGAGTTCCAACAATGAAGCTAAGTTTCTAGTAATCCATGGTGTAATTTTGGTTCGAAGGTTTATTGTTGAGGTACTTGTTGATGTACACTTTGCACCCGCGTCAGACAACAAATGTATTAATTGTTTACATTGTTCCGAAGGATTATCAAAACTATAAATTTCATCCAAATTCTGATCGAGTATAGAACCAAATTTAGCATAGTCAAATGTATACCATGTTTTTGATATATTTTCATTCAAACATCTGTTGATTTTTAAAAAACAGCTCAAAATATTATGATCCGTAAATGTGCTTTCAATAGAATCTAGTAAAAACATATTTATATCCAACTGCTTTTACAGATTTTGCGTATTTAAAAAGCTTCATTGACTCTTTACACAAAAAGTCGTTAATAAAAACATCCTTCATATCATCATCCTCTTTAAGCTTCGATTTCCCGGCCATAAATTTTTCTTTTTGAGACTTAGTTGTAAACTTAACAACCACAGATTTTTTTTTATTTGTTTTATCTTTATTATGAATAAAATATGCATCATTAATTTGATCAGGAATAATATCAGCTAAAATTTTGCCAGCTATATCAACAACAACATCAATTGGTCCGTCATTTACACCTACATCAACTCCATTAATAATGCAATCATTTTTTACTCTACCATCATTTAAATATTTTATTGATGATTTTAACGAAATGACTTCTTCCCGTAACAAACAATTTTCTCTTTGTAAACATTCAATACTTTTTTTATTAGTGGCAACTCCTTTCAATATACTGTCATACTGAGCTGACATAAACTGCATGGTTTTAGCAAGCTCATCCAGCTGATCTAAATGTTTTAATTTTGTTTTTATTTCTAATAAATCAGTAGCTACAGATGACTTCTCACTACTACCATCACAAAATTGACAATTATACTCAAGAGATTCATCGTTTATAACTTTTTGATATTGTCTTTTATCAAGCTTTGTACATACAGCATGAAAACTTTTCTCACAAGAATAACATTGATAAGAATCATCGTTATCCAACACTTGCAATTTACATTGAGCACAAATTATCTTTATTTTATTTAAGTTGCGACGATTTTTTCCAGCCATACTCCAATTCGTACACAACAAGAAACCTTTTGTTTATATGCTTTTAAAGCTTTGAGTAAATAATACAATACTTTCTATTAAATTTTTATTTGCAAAGTTAAGCAAAAAAAACCCACTCAATTTTTACGTCTTTATACACCGGCGTTGCCACACTTTCGATTTTAGTTTCTGGAGGAGTTGAGTGAATCACGTCAATAGGTCGTTTATTCGTAACACTATGAATTGTTTTGTTATACTCGATGGTTGCCAGAAGTATTAATTGTACTGTGTCATTGATAGATTTTTCAAGCCTAAGACACCGGGCAATTTCTAAAAGGGTACTATGTATTCTTTCCACCTGTCCATTTGAAGTTCTGTGGAGTGGTGGTGCATTTGATATTTGAACGTTAAAACTATTGGCTAAGAGTGACTTTATTGTTTCCGAATTAAGAGAAAGCTCATTGTCACAGAATATTGTATTTGTGCGATGATAAAAATTCATAAGTTGTAGAATCGGTAATTTTACATCCACTATAGTCCTCGAGGCTATAGGCTGAACAATTGCAAACTTAGACAGTTTGTCTACACATGTTAAAAAATATACTTTATCTGTGGAAAATATATCTACATACAGAATTTCCCCAACACATGAGGGAATAGGTGTTTCACCGATTATTTGCTTTTGTGGATGGCGGTTGTATTTTGCCTTTTTGCAAATTTTACAATTTGCGACAACCTCATTTGCTAAATGGGTCATTTTTGGGAAAAAATAATCTTCCAAAATCTGTTTTGTATTTTCCTGAGCCGCTCTATGAGCCCTGTTATGTTCCGTTACAACAATTTCCCTTTGTTATCTTTGTTAGTAACATCTGTTACCATATGTTTCGCAAAACGAAATGCTGTTGAGGGAAACGCTTCTACTAATCCATGTTGTATGAATGCCAAAATTGGGAGTTCGCAATGGATTGCGTTTACTACGTCCTCCTTTACAACATCAGATACCCTCTTCATTAGAGTTGTTCTGTCTGAAAAAGTAATGAAGTGTCTAGTTTTTTTTCCGAAAATAATGAACGTTCGTGTTAGTGATTCTGTGCCCTCCTCAATTACTATTTGATTCCGAAAGCAGTTGAGAGGTTTATCAGTAGATTCAATAGTATAAGGCAGAGAAATTTCGCTATGAATTGTAGCAATGTCAGAATTTGCATCTTCTTCTAAGTTGTGGTTGCTTTGCAAAGCATGGATATTTTGCAAGGCATGAATATTTTGCCGTGACAGCGCGTCAGCAACATGGTTTTCTTTCCCAGGTTTATAAAAAATTTGAGCATTGAGCTCATCAATAAAGGCTTTCCACCTTTTTATTTTTGCGTTCGGATTTCGGTCTGAAACCGCAAACGTAAGCGGTTGGTGGTCGGTAAAAATATTTAAATCCTTTACCCCATAAAGATAATTTCTAAGCGTATTTAGAGCCCAGACAATTGCGAGCAATTCGCGCTCATTGGTCGCGAAATTTTTTTCCTTTTCTTTAACAGTCCTTGAAATCATGGTTATTGGTTTCCCGTTTTGAGACAAAACTGCCCCCAGGCCGTAAGCCGAAGCATCAGTTGTTAAGTCAAACGGTTTTTTATAGTCGGGGTAAAGTAACATAACATCTTCGGATGCTAAAACTTCCTTAAGCTTATTAAAAGCCTGAAGTTGTTTTTCGTTAAACTTTATATTAATTTTTTTGGACTGACCGGAACCAATTTTGCCATTATCACCCTTCAGAATGTCCGTCAAAGGTCTTGCTATTGAAGCAAAGTCCCTAATAAAACACCTATAGTAACTTGCCAGTCCCAGAAAAGATCTGACATTGAAAAGAGTAGTGGGTTGTTCATAGTTCCGTATTGCCTCTATTTTACTAGAGCTTGTTGTGATTCCCCCTCGAGATACCACAAAGCTCAAAAACTCCACCCTTTCTTTAAAGAAATTCGATTTTTCGCGAGAAACTCGCATATTGGCATCGTACAGCCTATCCAAGACCCAAGCGATGTGGTCAACATGGTCTTTCATATTTTCTGAAACATAACAGAACTTTCCTATTCGTTCCCTAAGCCGACTTGAGGTCTTATGTGGTAAAGTATCTAGCTTTTTCTCAGGTTCGACAAAATAACATTCACATTTGGAATAGGATATTTGTCAGATGTTGTTTTGGAATTCAGTTTCCTAAAATCCATAACAAGTCGGTTTTTAGTATTTCCCAACTCGTCAGTTCCTTTTTTGTCCACCACCCATACAGGGTTATTGTAGGGTGGTCTAGATGGTCGGATGATGCCACCTTTTTTTAAAGGGTTACGAATTTCATTATTCACAAAGTCTGCTATACCCATTGGGTAGGGATAAAGCTTGGAATATATATGATCTTCATTTTCTGTGCGAATGGTTGCAACAATATTTGTGTTGAAGGGTAGTGCCCCATCAGGTTCAGCAAAGACACCCATTCTGCCCTTAATCATTTTTTGAAAACTTTCAGATATTCCCTGGGGTACTTCAATCTTTTCCACACTTGTGAAATTTACATTTTTGCATTTAAGAAACTGAATGGGTTCTGACCCAGTATTGGTTTCCAGCTTCTTATTTTTAAAATCCAGTTTCGAATTTGTGTCGGTTAGTAAATCAAGTCCGATTATTCCATCGAACGTTGTGAGATTGGGCAGAATGAAAAAAATCGCGTTAGTGTTGAAAAGATTTACAATGCATTTTTGTTCAATTGCATTAAAGCCATGAAGCGACTTTACTAAAAACGGTTGATCTACCCGTTTTACGTGTTTTAACTCCTGTAATGGTTTAATGTAATTTTTTGACGCACCCGTGTCTATCAGCAATTTAATAACCCTCCCTGCTATCGTTCTTTCTATGTACGGGAGCAGGGAGTCATGACTAAAAAATTAATTTGGTCATGTTCCGAAAATTCACATTCAATGTTCTCAACCTCTTCATCTGCTTCAGTCTGATAGTCAGAATCCCCCCGATCAAATGTATATTCATTTTGCAGTGATTAATTCTTTGGTGTTTTGGCCCTGTAAATCTTGCTGTGCCACTACTTGGCCTTTTTGTTGCCTGATTCACGTTATTATGTGGTTGGGATTGCCCCCGATTATAAAATTGTTGGGGCTGTTTGAACCGCGATGATGAGTCAACATCCATGGGTTCCGCCTCTTGTTTTTGTTGATGTTTAGTACCAGGTTCCTGGCGCTTGTTAAAATAAGGATTTTTTTCCTGTTGGGTATTATTCTTATCCCTATTAAAATTTTTGTTATTTATTTGGTGTTTTTGTTGAGCCCTATCTTCCAAACTCTTAGCATAATTATTAGCAAAGATATAACGCTTATGATTTGACTCAACTTCTTGAGCCAATGCCAAGGCAGATGGAAGGTCTTTCGGTCTTGCCGAGAAAAGTACATCACTTAAAGATTTTTTTGTACCCGATATAAACACCCGTAAAGCGTCCATCCTATATTTCTCATTCAGAGATGCGGCCAGAGTATTATCATATGTCATTATCGTTTTATTGATAAGAAGCGTGAGCTTTCTTTCCACTTCATCATAATATTGGAGAAGTGTAATATTTCCCTGTCGAAGGGTGGACAATTCTTGTTCTATCAAATATATAGGTCGCTTGTCAGCGTAAGTGAAGTAAAGCCTATTTATAATAGCTTTAAAATTTAAAGGGGTATCGAAGGAAGCCAATACCATGTCAGCCGGTCCTCTTATTTTATTTCTTATAATGCCAAGGGCTTGGTAATGAGTAGAACTACCTACATGATTTTCATATACTTTGTATGCGGTGTGAGCCGCCTTCCTCCATGAAACGTATGTTTCATGTTTACCTTCGAAATCTGGTAAAGATTTCACAATATCTAGGGTCTCTTTGCAAACCGCCCCCTCCCTGATTTGCGCTTATTCATATGTTTCTATTTCAGGTGCACTAACAGTCAGACTGGTTATTCTCTGTTTTATTTCTTCTAACCTAAAATCAAACTGTCTCTCCTGCAATACAAGAGCACTGCTAACAGCGCTTTCTACAATGGTTTTTAATTGATCAGGTGTTATAGCCATTTCTAAATCTAAGTCCTCTGAAACGACTAATCCTTCAAATTCTTTCAACAAAATATCGATTTCACTGTTCATAAAACTATCGATAATCACACAAAGATTGCCAGTTTTTTATTATTATATTTTACTTTTATTTTACACCAAAACACAAATATAATAAGCACTCTACTTACATGTTATCAATGTTAAGTTCCTATCTAATATCCGTTGGTGTCGTTGCTCCTTTAGTTTTTCCCTTTAGGTTGCAGTTGCCAGTGGTCTCCTACAGCTACAAATTTGTTGGGTTTTCCTTTGTAACCTTGAGTTGTAGTTAATTGGTGGTTCGATTGTTTGTTGGGTGCCAATTATAAGTATCTAACTAATTCAGGATCTCAGAATTAACTATTACACACACGACGTCTCATTAATGGTATTATTGAAATTTATTTATTTCTCTTTTCTTACAAAAATAACATTTTGTTAATCTTACGTCTTAATCACCACTGACCACCCAAAACCAAAACCAACTTATTATAATGAACAGCCATACACCCGATTTATGCAGTGTCAGCGTCTGGACTGTATTTTCCAACATAATTCATTTATTGTTATTATTTCGCAATGCATGAGTATACTGCTGTAGAAGCAGATTCTTGTTGCTGGTTTTTTGTATTCTTGTGAACACTCGCTTGACTCGTGTTAACTTATATAAATAAACGTAATATGAAAGATTCAAAAAAAGAGAAATGGAAATTTTGTAGAAACAAATAAATTTAATGGAAAATCAAATTTAAAAAAAAAATTTTTTTGTGCTAATGGAAAAGATAAATTCAGATACAAGTAGACTAATTTCTAATGCGAGGAAATCATTACATAATCCGTATATTACGGTAACAATAGCATCTCTTATTTTCTTATGATCTTATGCTAACATTTACTAATTAAGTTATTGTTGTATTTTAGATAGATATCTTTTAGAAGTTTTGATAAAATAAAGTTGAATTGAAAAGAACATAATACTTAGCAAAATTATATTGGAGGTAGAAAAATATTGAGTATTAAAGATATTACTAATTCTGAGGGCAAAGTTTATTTAGAGCAATTTAACAAGTTACATAGGAAGTACCTAGACTAGATTAAAACTAGATTGAAACTACACGAGCAAAATAGAGGTAGAGAAATGGAAGATCAAAATTTTCAGGTAGAGGCGAGAAATTTAGTTGCAATGGAAGTCCCCCTGGAAATGAATTAATTATCTTCAATATAAAAATTAGAGCCTAAAGAGCAAAAAGATATAAAAGTGTGTGCAGAAGCGATTCGCCGACTCCTAAAAAACACAATTTTCATGCAAGGGTGCCGCGCCGAAGGCCACTGAAATCGCAGTAAAACCAAATTACCGGGTTGAAGTTTGCCAAAAAGTATCAGCATGAAAGCGCAGAGTTTTGGTCCAAAGTAATGTTTGAAAATAAAAAATAATTAAAAATGTTATCGAAATTTTACAAATTACAGGTTTTATTTACTAATGAAACTAAAATAAATCTTTTTGGATCAGACGGAAGGCGTTTTATATGCAGAATGCCTGGTAAAGAGTTGGAGGATAAAAATATAAAAAAGACGGTGAAGTACGGTGGCGGCTCCGTGATGATATGGGGTTGCATGTCGGGAGCTGGAGTCGGTAAAGTGCAGATTATTGATGGGATCTTAGATGGAAAGGGCTACATTGACATTTTAAAACGAAATATCCTTAGTAGTGCTGTAAAACTTGGTATTCGTGAGTATTTCATGTTTTTCAAGACAATGATCCCAAGCATACTTCATGGAATACTCGGAATTATTATCGGTTATTATATAACCGCAAAAGGTCATTGCCACTCCTGCTCAATCTCCCGACATGAACCCCATTGAGCATCTGTGGGGTGAGCTGAAGAAAAGACTTGCTGATAGATGCGTAAGCAGTAGACCGGTTCAAAAAATGTATGGGAAAAATTATGTGTTTTTTTTCTTCGGTGCGCGCCCATTTTCGAAAAGTTCTAGCCTTAATGAGAAGAAAAATATTTCAAGGCCCCAAAAATGTTGACCCCTAGGTATTCCGAAAATCGTTTAAAGGTCATTATAGGGCTGTTTACGACTTAAAACCTTTTGAATAATGTGTTGTCCAAACCAAATGACATATGGATAATATTTCGATGGGAGATCATTAATAATAATCCAGGCAATTTTTGGATTTTTAAATTTAAAAAAAAAAACTTTGTCCATTATTTTTGGCGGAATTTTTAATCTGCAATTTAACTCACAAACGAACATTATCGTTTTTCCACATCAAATTTTTTTCTTATTTTGTTCTAACAAAAAAACAGTTAGAATTTTTGTATTTTTGGGCGAAGATTGGCCTTTCTAACGGTATATAATGTTGTACATTCTTTGGACCATAAAATAAAAAAACAAAACAAAATAAATTGTAAGTTTATTTTTGGAAACGTTTTGAAATTTTTTTTGTGGTTATCTACCACCTGCAGCAAATATTGTTTTTGCTCTTCATTCGATGTTATTGAATTATTAAATCAGTTATTAATGTCACACTTCTTTCTGCTGAATCGTTAATAACATTAAGCTGTGTGACAATTTGAAGACCACTAACATAAGCGCTTTTATTAAGCCACTCAGCAGGGTCAAGCATTAAGAAATCTGTAGATATTTTGAGTTTTTTAAAAAATAACTACGTGTTGATGGTAACGAAATCATACAAATTAACATTTAAATATGAAGCTTTGCAAGTAGCCTTTTTCAAAGTCTTTTCGTTTCCTGGATTGTTTTTAATTGACTCCGCAATATTTTTGTGAGTGTCAACACTTAGTGATCTATCGAAAAAATTGTCAAATTTTTGTTTTGCAATTTCTGCTATCTGAGGATTAATACGTCTGTACCTATATAAAGAAATAAATTTGGCTTTAGGCAGTTAAATAACAAATTTAGTTGCGTTGTTTACTTTTCTAGACTCTGCAGAAACTCCAAATCGTTTCTAGGTGCCATTGCGGGAAGTGGAGACAAAAATCAATATTTTTTGTACACTCCAACAACAAATATGCATACATCTTGAACTAGTTTCTTTTCTTGAAGAGACATAGGAAACTGATTTTGGAACATCCAAATTTTTAATGAATAAATGGTTTTGGACATCCATCTTGCTCTGTGCATTTCTCCTGGATATCTAAAACGTATATTTTTCTCTTTGTCCCCCCCAAGAAAGATTACAATAAGCTCGAATAACACTGTGGAACAAATTCAGGTTAGCATAAGTTATGTCGATTCTGAGAGTGAGGGGTGAAAATAGAGGCTAAATTAGAAGACTCGTATCGCGGCGTTTGTTTATGTTAGTTCGACCTTCGAACTTTGCAGTCAAATGTCGATTTTCAGCATATTGTTTATATAGTTTTTTGGCTATAACTCGTCGACTAATTCATATTTTTTTAATCTGGAAAAGCCAAATTATTACTAGAGACCTGTCCAACAATTAAAATTTTTTAAAAAATTGATTTAGAAAATTTTTGTGGTGCTTATAGGCAAAATGTTGGAAAAATTATTTTTTTTTCATGCTTTTTGAAAATATTTTCCACAAAACTAAGTCTTTTTTGCTTTCTGTTTGATATATAATATGCTTCTCAGTTTCTTCAATAAATTTCATTTGAAAAGAAAATGGTCTTAGTCGATAATTTGCGTTAAAAATCCCAAAAACCATTAAATAAATAGCGATTTAGGTAGAAGTAATTAAAAAGGGAAGTTCCAAGAATTAGTAAAACAACTTTTTTGTTTTCAACCACCGCACAGGTAGCGATTTTTTTTTTATTTCGTACAAGCGAACTAATTTTAAAAAATGAAGATTCAGTTAAGACTCGAAACTCAGCCGAAGCTGATGTCTTTTAATTTTCGCTCGGTCGTGATAAAATTCGCTATTAATTTTTTTGGAACTTATTTCATTTTGCGAGTGATTTAAGTTAAGTGCACCGGTTTCATAAAAATAACAAAAACAAGTAAAAAAAATTATAGTCGGTCTAGACCGACTATACGATACCCTATACCATGCGTTTAGAGACCCTATCTCTTAGACCCAACTAACTGGATATAGAAAATAAGCATAAACAAAATTTGAGTGGGATTTTTATTAATTTTTTTGGCTGCAAATATGAAAAAGTTCATATCGGATGCTATATCTACATAGGGACTAGGCCCAAAAATGGACCGATCCTGGCCATGTTTGGTAAAGTCTCTTTTATTTTGCAAAAATATATACAAACAAAATTTGAGAAGAATTAGTGCAATATTTTTGTTTTTTGATAGATTTAAGTGAAGATCGGGAAGCAGCTCTATATGGGTCCTATGACTAAGAGTTGTCCCATAGGGATCATTTTTGGACTACTCATTAATGGATGTAATACACATACAAACCTAATTTGACTAAGATTTATATGATAATTTGGATCTTATGGCAATTTATGTCGATTTCATAGGAGTCATTTGTATGGGGGCTAGGTCTGAACATGGACCGATTCTCACCAATTTCAATAGCGTTCATCCTATGGCCGATAAAAGCTTATATACCAAATGTCGTCAAAATATATTCATATTTGCGACCTCCAGTTTGATTACAAGGTTTACATGGACACACAGACGGGCGGACGGACGGGCGGACATCGTTAAATCGAATCAGTTAGTGATTCTGAGTCGATCGGTACAATTAAAGATGGGTCTAGGTCAAATATTTTTGGTAGTTACAAACAGCAGCACAAAGTCATTATACCCAAACCACATAGTGGTATAGGGTATAAAAACATTGTATAATATATATTGTATTAAAAATGTCGGAACCAAAATGTAAAATAGACCATTTATGTAATGTTTGTGGACGTTTCATAGCAAGCGATGAAAAATGTGGCATTGCAAGTGATATTTTTTTGGAAGCCTATAAACTATATTTCTCGCAAGAGTTTATCACTGACGTAAACTATGCCCCTAAAAAAGTTTGCTTTAATTGCTATTCAACTCTTATGCAATGGAAAAGTGAAAAGAAGAAGGCTATGCCTTTTGGTATACAAATGATGACCATAAAACTTTGAATAGAAGGAAAGCAAAGAATAAAACTTATGTAGCAGAGCCAAGTGTCCAATTACCATTACCGCACTCAGAATTCGTTCCAGTACCAACATACCGAAGTACTGATCTTCAAACAGATATCAGTACTACATCCGTTGCTGCTACATCCATGGATTTCTTCTCAGAATACGACCCTATATAGGCTTCCAAAAAAAATCACTCGCATTGCCACATTTTTCATCGCTTACTATGAAACGTCCACAAACATTACAAAAATGGTCCATTTTACATTTTGGTTCCGACATTTTTAATACAATATATATTATACAGTTTTTTTTTTTTTTTTTTGTTATTTTCATGAAACCGACGCACTTAACTGAAATCACTCACAAAATAAGTTCCAAAATAATTAATAACGAATTTTATCACGACCGAGCGAAAATTAAAAGACATCAGCTTCGGCTGAGTTTCGAGTCTTAACTGAATCTTCATTTTTGAAATTAGTTCGCTTGGAAATAAAAAAAATCGCTACCTGTGCGGTGGTTGAAAAAAATTTGTTTTACTAATTCCTAATTCTTGGAACTTCCCTTTTTAATTACTTGTACCTAAATCGCTATTTATTTAATGGTTTTGGGATTTTTAACGCAAATTATCGACTAACACCATTTTCTTTTCAAATGAAATTTATTGAAGAAACTGATAAGCATATTATAGATCAAACGGAGAGCAAAAAAGACTTAGTTTTGTGGAAAATATTTTCAAAAAGCATGAAAAAATAATAATTTTTCCAACATTTTGCTTCATAAGCACCACAAAAATTTTCTAATTCAATTTTTTAAAAAATTTTAATTGTTGGACAGGTCTCTAGCAAAAATTTGGCTTTTACAGATTGAAAAAATATGAATTAGTCGACGAGTTATAGCCAAAAAAACCATATAAACAATATGCTGAAAATCGGCATTTGACTGCAAAGTTCGAAGGTAGATTAAAAAAAAATTCGAACATAAACAAACGCCGCGATACGGGTCTTCTAATTAAGCCTCTATTTTCACCCCTCACTCTCAGAATCGACCTAACTTTTGCTAACCTGAATTTGTTCCACAGTGTAATTCGGCATAATCATGTCTTGCGTGATGAATCTATAATTGCAAATAATTTTCTTTAAATTACGAAATAATTAGATCAAAGATATACCAAAAGTTGTGTTTAAGCGAAATCCAAACTCTCTGCTATTAACTCATCAACTCTATTAACACAAAGTATAAAATAAACATTAAATAAAGTATAATGGAAACTCCGTCGGCAAAACGCACAAGAGCTTTATTGCAGCAGTCATTTCTAGAGAACAATAAAACTCCACGACCATCTGATTATGGCTCGCCACTGCATTTCGTACAAATACTTGATAGTCGTTTAGAAATACTTAGTGAGAAACTTAAGTTACAAATTTGTGAGAGTGAGAGCCGTGTACTTGAAAAAATTAATAATCTTGAACGCAGTATGTGTGAGATGAAAAAATATATGATAGATGTAACAGAAAGAGTGTCTAAACTCGAAACAGTGGCGGATGATTTAATAGCACTCAAAAATGAAGTGAATGAATTAAAAATGCAAAATCTAAGGCAAGAAAATTCGTTAGTCGCGTGTGATATTCGTATTAATGGGATTCCTCGCTTAGCTAATGAAAACTTATGGAACATATTTGATGGTATTTGCAATGAACTAAATATATCAACACCCTCAGTTAAAAATATTTATCGCTTGCAAAATAAAAATAATAAAGACAAAAACAACTCGCCAGATGCAGTCATAATGGTTACACTTCTGTCACCATATGATAAAAATTTTATGTTAAAATCGCTTGCTGGTTATAGAAAATCTAAAGAAAGACACCTTATGTTGAAAAATATAGGGTTTACTTCTAATGATCCTAAGGTGGTACCCAATAGCCGTGTTTTCATAAATGAACACCTAACATCTCATAACTACAAAATTTTTCAAAATGCACTCGACCTACGAAAAGATGGGCATTTAAAATCAGTTTTTACAATGCGTGGTATAGTGTATGTTAAACAATCAATCACAGATAAGCCAATTCAATAGACAGTTTGCAGCAATTAGATGAGTTTTTTCTCCCTACACATTGTGAGACGGAACTTCAAGATAGCGGAGCTTCTACAAATTCCATTGCTGGTCACTCCTTTCATAATTATTCATGGATGTAATAAATTTTCACATAAAGAACAACCCTTTAAAATGTTTCTTGCAATTAAATTAAATTTAAAATTTACTATACTCTTTAGAAAAATGTTTCTTATAATTTTTATAATAATTAATACTACTTATCGAATTATCGTTATTGTTGTTACCTATTTAAATTTTTCTATACACTTTTTCAATTATAGCTGTCATTGCGTTGTTAGAATTTTCTTTATATTTTATCAACATGAACAATTTACGTAGATCTCGTGGTAGTTCCAGTGAAAGCACTTTAAACATGGTACGGATACTGGCTAAGCAGAGGAAAGGTATTAATGTGTGTCAGAGACTTGGTTCGTAAAAGATACGCCTGACAGTCTGTGTAATTTAAATGGTTATGTTGTATTCAGAGCTGATCGTAAAACACATGCTGGTGGTGTTGCAATATATATTAGGGAAGGTATTAAATGTAATTTTAAATGCAGATCTAATGAAGGTGAGGTAATTGATGAAATCGAATATTTGTTTGTAGAGGTTATTTCTGAAAACAACAAAATGCTTATAGGATGTATATACAGGCCACACCGTGATACTGTGATCACTTCTTTTATGGAAGTATTAGAGAGGTTGACGGTCACCTACATGGATTTGTTAATTGCAGGTGATTTTAATTGTAATCTTCTGTGTGACACTTATGTCTCAGAAAACATGGAAACCATTGGTCTCACATCATTAAACTACACGATGCCTACACACTATACATCAACAGCAAGTACTTTACTTGACCTTTTTTTTGTTAACGATTTAACCAAAGTATTGTTGTACGACCAACTATCGGCCTCATGTTTCTCGAAACACGACTTAATTTTCACGACATATGACTTTATTTTAAATAATGAAACACTATCAGTTACATATCGTGACTTTAATAATATCAATTACAATGTTTTGGCAGAACATATTTCTTTAGTAAATTGGGCGTCCATTTATCATATGACTTCTTTCTGTTGACCATCAGTTGTCCTTCTTGGAGAATAATATCTCATACTTATTTGATCTTACTGTACCTAAGATAACGAAGAACATTAGGACCTATACAAGATCGTGGTTTACAGCACATATTAAACAACTGATTGGTCAAAGAGATAATGCGTTTTCACGTTGGAAAAAATTTAAGTTACCTCAACTTAAAGAAGAATATCGAAATCTTAGAAGAGATGTTACTCGTGAAATTCGTAGATCAAAGTCTAAATATTATGGCCACCGTTTTGAAAATGCAATTAACACCAAACGGAAATGGAAAACTATTCGGGAAATTGGAATTGGCCGAACTAGCAATAGGAAAACTTGCGAACTCACTCCTGATGAACTTAATTCAGCTTTTACTAATTTACCCACTGTTCAATGTCAACCTCCTGCACACAATACAATCAATAACCTAGTGATTTTTGACAATGATAGTCCATTTGATTTTCAATGTGTTAGCAATGATGAGGCCCTTACCTGTCTTTTAGCCATAAAATCAAATGCAATTGGATATTATAACATGCACCCTAAATTTATCAAAATTATCCTTCCTATCCTCTTACCATACATAACTTACATGTATAATACGATCCTTACCACCAGCGTGTTTCCAACACAATGGAAGCATGCAAAGGTTATTCCTGTGCCTAAGACAAACTCTGAGTTTAGGCCTATATCAATACTATCATTCTTTTCTAAGGCTCTTGAGAAGATAATGCATAAACAGAATCAGGCTTTAGGCAAAAACATAGTTGTACAACTACTTTAATAGATGTTGCAGATGATATTCGTCATGCCATTGATGGTGGAAATATTTGCTTTTTAGTCCTTCTTGATCATTCTAAAGCCTTCGACATAGTTGATCACTCAATACTTTCAACAAAACTTAGCCGGCTTTTTAATTTCTCCGTGTGTTCAAAGAAACTTATTGAATCCTACCTGGCAAACCGTGTTCAGTCAGTCTTCCTTAATAACCAATTTTCGAGACCACCACATGTACCTAAAGGTGTTCCGCAAGGCTCAATTCTAGGCCCTCTTTTATTTTCAATGTACGCCAATGACTTGCCAGATCATGTAAAGTATTGTAAAGTACACATGTACGCCGATGACGTCCAACTATATCTTTGCAGTCCACTAATATCTCCCAGAGAAAACGTAGCAAAACTTAATGATGATTTAAATAATATTTGTAACTGGGAAACTGCTAATGGACTTTGTCTGAATCCCATCAAGTCCAAATGTCTCATCATGCACAAGGAAACTCTACGTCATAATCTAGATTTTGATATTGTTCTCAACAATCAGAGAATTGAAATTGTGTCCTCATCAAAAAATCTGGGTATTGTTTTTAATGACACACTTAGTTGGAACAATCATGTAAACGTTGTGGTAGGGAGAACGTATGGTATGCTTCGGACGCTTTGGGCGACTCAATCTTGCACTCCATTAAATATAAGAATAATACTTGCAAAATCTTACCTAATGCCAGTTTTAATATACGGGTGTGAAATTTTTGCTTTATGTGACTCAATTAGTAAGAGAAAACTAAATGTGGCCTTCAATAGTATTATAAGGTATGTTTATGGATTAAGCAGACTTGATCGTATTTCCTCGTTTTTAACAAGACTATATGGAATGTCGTTTGACAATATTTTAAAATTAAAGGTGCTAGTCCTATTACACAAAATTATATATCAGAAGGAACCATCATACCTTTTCAACCGCTTAACCTTTGCAAGATCCAATAGAGGGAGAAAGCTTGTACCGATAAGATATCGTAGTAAAATTTCTGAATGGCAGTTCTATTTTAATGCCGTTTATCTCTGGAACTTACTACCAAATCAAACACAGAAAATCAACAACGCAATACAGTTCAAAAACAAAATAACTGCTAGTTTTTCAATGCAAATTTAAATTGTTTGTCACTTATTGTTTTTAATATACCTACGTTATTTCAACCATTTTTCTCTTTTTTTTTTTTTTTTCTTAATCAACATTTTTACCATTTGATTCTTTTATATTAAATTATGTCAAACTCATTCATTTATTTAGTTCTTTATTTTATTTATTTTTTTATTTACTTTATATAATTATACAATTTATTTAAATATTTTTGTATACCGTAACTTGTTTTTCTTTAAAAATTCCCATACTATAATATAAAAGATGTAAATCTTGTTGTATGGGAAGAACAAATAAAAATAAAATAAACTAAACTAAACAATATTTTCAACAACGTAATCATCATCTATTCCTTTCCGAAACTCAGATTGCTTAATGTTTTGCCATTGCTTTTGAAATTTTTTAAATAAAGAAATATCAGGACTGATCGTCGATCCTTCAGCACTTTTTATTACAGTGGACAAAATGAGTTCGAGAATGTGGTGTCTGCAAGCAAAGTGCAAGAAACTTTTGTCTAATTCCTTTTCTATTAAAGCGCAAGCACCATTTCTTTTCCCTTGAATTATAAAAATAAATTGTTATCAAAGCTATCGAAGTTTGGTGCATAAATTAAATTTCTCATTTCTATGCCAAGTCTGTTTTAGAATGTTATTGTGCATAAGAATAAAGCTACCTGTATTTGTGGCAGTGGAATCAAAGCAGAGACCACTAATTTTTTCTTTTAATTTCCACTCGTGAATCAACTGGCAAATGGCAGTAGCTTGGTTTTTACCAGTACCACTTTGAAGAGAGGGTACCCCTAGCAGTTGAGACTTCCCTCCACCTGAAACCAGGACTGGTAGTCGATCAACAATATCGTGTCTTGTTAAAGAGGGCAACAATCTTCCATCCCAATGAATTGTCAATTGGCTTTTGGTGTAAAACACAGTCTTTATTTCTGCTGCCTCTTTCTTTCGCGATTTCATTCTCGTTCTCCACGTGGTTGATGTACTTAAAATAATATTGTCACGTTTATAACCCATTTCAGACAGAACGGATCCGAGAACTAGAGTTCCCTTGCTGTTCGATATGCTCACTCTATCCAGAGAACATATTGCTGAAGATAAAATATTTGTTGGGGGACTTAAGTTTGGTTCCAAACGCTTTGGTATAAATGGGTGATAAGGTTCGTCGTCATCTACACTTATCTCGCTTTCATTATCAGCTTCCATATATTCTTTGTTTTTGTCTTCGATAACTGTTTTTTTTTTTTAATTCATGTTCCGTTTTGTTTTTTAGATATATCAAATATAAGACTTAGTTGTGAAATAAATAACGATTTCCTTTGTTCGTTTGGTTTCGATTTAAATTTTTTTTATCTTTGTTGGAGTTTTACTTCAACATTGAAAGAAAGCAGACGTATTTGAAATAAATATTTGAAAATATTTGAAAATATTTTTTTTATTTTTTTTGGAATATAAATATAAATTTATTAACCCTCCGATGAGTGAGAAGGTCCCTAGGGACCTTTTTGCCTTTTCAAACTGAAATTACTCCTACTTCGGCCACTACAACCCCCTCCCCCCAAAGTTACTCCGCATTCCAAGAGTATTTTGTTGCGCATCTTTTGGAAAAAAAATCAAGCCGATCGGATCATTACTTTAGGAGTTATTGAGGTTTTAGTGAGAATTGTACGCGGATGTGTGAATAGGTCCGTATGGACCTCGTACTGAATTTCACTAATAAATGCATGTTTTTGGGCATCATTATAATTTTTTTATTGTTTCAACACATAATTTACTTGTTGTGAACACAAAGACCTAAACTCAAAGACATTAGGAATGATGATAAAAACAAAAAATTCTAAGAAAAATTCGAAGACATGAACTTTATTGCTTTCAAGGAAAGGCACCCAATGGAGTAAAAAAGCACCACCAACATCACGCACTCGTAATCATAACGTGGTCGACTTCACAAGAAAGAAACCAGGACCAACAGGAAATATACACGACCCCTATACAATAATGCGTTCAATCATGACAGAGGAAATAATACACTTAGTGCTACGTGAAACAAATCGTAAAGGCAGGGAGGTTACAGCTGCATGGAATTTGGCGAATCCCACGAAGAAAAAGGAGTGGAAGCCAGTGACAGTGAAAGAGTTTGACGCCTTTGTAGCTATTCTTTTGTATGCTGGACTCACAAGATCAAACCATGAACCAGCTATGGAATTATGGGGCGCGACGCGTTGCCCAATATACAAAGCTGCGTTGTCGTACGATCGCTTCATGTGTATAAAGCAATTTATTCGATTCGACAATGGAAATACTCGACAACAGCGACTCATCAACAGCAAAACTGCGGCTATTGACGATATTTGGCAAATGTTGCAACATAACTTGGCAGCAGCTTACACTCCTCATGAAGCACTAACAGTTGATGAGCAGTTGTTCCCTTACAGAGGCCGGATCCGCTTCACACAATACATTCCGTCAAAGCCAGCTAAGTATGGTTTGAAATTATGGTGGTTATGCGACCCACAGAGTTATTATCCTGTGAAGGGAATGATATATTCTGGAAAACTGCCAAACCAACAACGGGAGATAAACCAAGGGCAGAACGTAGTGCTGGATCTTGTGGAAAAATATTTAGATGCTGGCCGTACTATATACGCGGAAAATTTCTTTACCACTCTTGACTTGGCGCGTATTTTGTTGAGGAGGAAGACCGCATATGTTGGTACAGTGCGCTACAACAAAACATTCATTCCACAGGAGTTCAAGAACAACCCGAAGCGCACCATCAATAGTACATTATTTGGGTTCAACGAAGGGGATATAGCGTTATTCTCATACGTGCCGAAAAAAAATAAAGTGGTGAACGTCCAACGATACGCAATGCGATGGAAGCATTCGATGTCAGGGTAAGAAAAACATCTTCAAATTCAAGAATAGAATATATATTTATTTGTTTTTTATTTTTCTTTTCATTTCAGGTATTACCAAGACCGACCGGCAATGCACCGTCGTTTGCGGCTAGGTCAAGTAGACCGTCATGTCGCCTTTGCCGTTCTGAGTACGGGCGGCAGCGGAAAACGCGGGCATACTGCTTCGGCTGCGGCAACGCTGTTTGCGGAGAACATAGCACACTTTTACATCGCTGCAACACTTGCGCACAGGGCGGGGGACAAGAAGTACACGCTCAACAACAATAATTTTTAAACTTTTTTATAATAGTCTTAAGAAAATTCAAGCAAAAAAAAAAAAATAAAAATTAAAAAAATTGAAAAAATTATTTTTGTATGTAGAATTTAGTTATAAACAATAAAACAAAAAAAAAATCAAAAAAAATTTTTTATATGAAAAAAACATGATTTACAAAAAAGGTCCGTAGGGACCTTTTCACACGGCCGTGAAGTTCAGAACTGTCAGTCATCGGAGGGTTAATTCCTTCTGACGAATTTTTTTGTTGTGACTATAGACTAATTTTGGGGTAGTCTCGCACAGTCACGCATAGTCACGCACAGTCACGGAGTGCTTTAAAACCCATTTCCCTTATCCGATCGATCTGAAACTTGGTCGATACTTGCCGTGAAAAAAGATTAAATTTCACATAGTCACGCACAGTCACGCATAATCAAGCATACTCACGCACAGTCACAGAGAGATTAAAACCTCACTTCCCCTCATCCGGTCGATCTGAAACTTTGTCCAAAGACTTATGACCAAAGATTAATTTTAAGATAGTCACACACAGTCACGCATAGTCACGCACAGTCACGGAGTGATTTAAATCCCATTTCCCCTCATCCGATCGATCTGAAACTTTGTCCATAGACTTGTTGTGGCCAAAGATTAATTTTAAGATAGTCACACACAGTCACGCATAGTCACGAACAGTCACGGAATGATGTAAACCCCATTTCCCCTCATCCAATCAATATTTAACTTGGTTCACAGACTTGTTGTCGCCAAATATTAACTTAAAGATAGTCACACATAGTCACGCCCAGTCACGGAGTGATTTAAACCCCATCAATCTGAAACTTGGTCCACAGACTTGTTACGATCAAAGATTAATTTTAAAATAGTCACGCAAAGTCATGCATAGTCACGGAGAGATTCAAAACTCATACGCATAAGGAAGAAAGAGTTTTAATAAAAACTTTGTTTTTATGGGTTAGATTCTTTAGTGAATAAGTTTCTAATGTTTAATAAATTGATATCCATTTAAATAATAAAAAAAATATATATGTATATAAATAAACGTAATATGGAAGATTCAAAAAAAGAGGAATGGAATTTTTGTAGAAACAAATAAATTTAATGGAAAATCAAATTTAAAAAAAAAAATTTTTTGTGCTAATGGAAAAGATAAATTCAGATACAAGTAGACTAATTTCTAATGCGAGGAAATCATTACATAATCCGTATATTACGGTAACAATAGCATCTCTTATTTTCTTATGATCTTATTCTAACATTTACTAATTAAGTTATTGTTGTATTTTAGATAGATATCTTTTAGAAGTTTTGATAAAATAAAGTTGAATTGAAAATAACATAATACTTAGCAAAATTATATTGGAGGTAGAAAAATATTGAGTATTAAAGATATTACTAATTCTGAGGGCAAAGTTTATTTAGAGCAATTTAACAAGTTACATAGGAAGTACCTCGACTAGATTAAAACTAGATTGAAACTACACGAGCAAAATAGAGGTAGAGAAATGGAAGATCAAAATTTACAGGTAGAGGCGAGAAATTTAGTTGCAATGGAAGTCCCCCTGGAAATGAATTAATTATCTTCAATATAAAAATTAGTTCCTAAAGAGCAAAAAGATATAAAAGTGTGTGCAGAAGCGATTCGCCGACTCCTAAAAAACACAATTTTCATGCAAGGGTGCCGCGCCGAAGGCCACTGAAATCGCAGTAAAACCAAATTACCAGGTTGAAGTTTGATAAAAAGTATCAGCATGAAAGCGCAGAGTTTTGGTCCAAAGTAATGTTTGAAAATAAAAAATAATTAAAAATGTTATCGAAATTTTACAAATTACAGGTTTTATTTACTAATGAAACTAAAATAAATCTTTTTGGATCAGACGGAAGGCGTTTTATATGGAGAATGCCTGGTAAAGAGTTGGAGGATAAAAATAGAAAAAAGACGGTGAAGTACGGTGGCGGCTCCGTGATGATATGGGGTCGCATGTCGGGAGCTGGAGTCGGTAAAGTTCAGATTATTGATGGGATCTAAGATGGAAAGGGCTACATTGACATTTTAAAACGAAATATCCTTAGTAGTGCTGTAAAACTTGGTATTCGTGAGTATTTCATGTTTTGTCAAGACAATGATCCCAAGCATACTTCATGGAATGCTCGGAATTATTATCGGTTATTATATAACTGCAAAAGGCTATCGCCACTCCTGCCCAATCTCCCGACATGAACCCCATTGAGCATCCGTGGGGTGAGCTGAAGAAAAGACTTGCTGATAGATGCGTGAGCAGTAGACCTGTTCAAAAAATGTATGGGAAAAATTATGTGTTTTTTTTTCTTCGGTACGCGTCCATTTTCGAAAAGTTCTAGCCCTAATGAGAAGAAAAATATTTCAAGACTCCAAAAATTTTGACCCCTAGGTATTCCGAAAATCGTTTAAAGGTCATTTTAGGGCTGTTTACGACTTAAAACCTTTTGAATAATGTGTTGTCCAAACCAAATGACATATGGATAATATTTCGATGGGAGATCATTAATAATAATCCAGGCAATTTTTGGATTTTTAAATTTAAAAAAAAAAAAAAACTTTGTCCGTTATTTTTGGCGGAATTTTTAATCTGCAATTTAACTCACAAACGAACATTATCGTTTTTCCACATCAAATTTTTTTCTTATTTTGTTCTAGCAAAAAACAGTTAGAATTTTTGTATTTTTGGGCGAAGATTGGCCTTTCTAACGGTATATAATGTTGTACATTCTTTGGACCATAAAATAAAAAACAAAAAAAAAATAAATTGTAAGAAGTTTATTTTTGGAAACGTTTTGAAATTTTTTCTGTGGTTATCTACCACCTGCAGCAAATATTGTTTTTGCTCTTCATTCGATGTTATTGAATTATTAAATCAGTTATTAATGCGACACTTCTTTCTGCTGAATCGTTAATAACATTAAGCTGTGTGACAATTTGAAGACCACTAACCAGAGTTCAGAAAAAAACACACACTGAATAAAAAACTCGTACATATATGTAAACAAACATAACTTAGACCAACACACACATATTTTTATTTTCATATCAATTATGTTTGTTTTTAAATTTTCTTCGGTGCCCAACACAACCATGACTGTGTTCGTTTTAATATTTCGTTATTTACACGAACATTTTTGTATCACGTACTTTTTGTTTCAATCACACATAAAGCACACATTTTTGAGTGTTGCTTTATTTGAAGTTCATGTTCTGGTACGTGTACTGAAAAAAAAACAGAACATGTACAATAAACAGGTTCGAGTTCAGTTATATTTTAAGTCGTGTTGTGGCTCGTGTAGTAAGAAAAAACAGAACATGTACAATAAACAGGTTCGAGTTCAGTTATATTTTAAGTCGTGTTTAAAATATAACTGAACTCGAACCTGTTTATTGTACATGTTCTGTTTTTTCTTACTACACGAGCCACAACACGACTTAAAATATAACTGAACTCGAACCTGTTTATTGTACATGTTCTGTTTTTTTTTCAGTACACTCAAAAATGTGTGCTTTATGTGTGATTGAAACAAAAAGTATGTGATACAAAAATGTTCGTGTAAATAACGAAATATTAAAACGAACACAGTCATGGTTGTGTTGGGCACCGTAGAAAATTTAGAAACGCACATAATTGATATGAAAATAAAGATATGTGTTGGCTGCTTTTGAACAGAACATTGTGTGTTTCATGTGTGTATTTTCTGAACCTTGCCACTAACATCAGCGCTTTTATTAAGCCACTCAGCAGGGTCAAGCATTAAGAAATCTGTAGATATTTTGAGTTTTTTAAAAAATAACTGCGTGTTGATGGTAACGAAATCATACAAATTAGCATTTAAATATGAAGCTTTGCAAGTAGCCTTTTTCAAAGTCTTTTCGTTTCCTGGATTGTTTTTAATTGACTCCGCAATTTTTTTGTGAGTGTCAACACTTAGTGATCTATCGAAAAAATTCTTAAATTTTTGTTTTGCAATTTCTGCTATCTGAGGATTAATACGTTTGTACCTATATAAAGAAATAAATTTGG
This sequence comes from Cordilura impudica, assembly GCA_963682025.1. Lineage (NCBI taxonomy): Eukaryota > Metazoa > Arthropoda > Insecta > Diptera > Scathophagidae > Cordilura > Cordilura impudica. The sequence continues at coordinate 162,115,539 of OY821519.1, forward strand.
CTTTAGGCAGTTAAATAAATTTAGTTGCGTTGTTTACTTTTCTAGACTCTGCAGAAACTCCAAATCATTTGTAGGTGCCATTGCGGGAAATGGAGACAAAAATCAATATTTTTTGTATACTCCAACAACAAATAAGCATACATCTTGAACTAGTTTCTTTTCTTGAAGAGACATAGGAAACTGATTTTGGAACATCCAAATTTTTAATGAATAAATGGCTTTAGACATCCATCTTGCTCTGTGCATTGCTCCTGGATATCTAAAACGTATATTTTTCTCTTTGTCCCCCCAAGAAAGATTACAATAAGCTCGAATAACACTGTGGAACAAATTCAGGTTAGCATAAGTTATGTCGATTCTGAGAGTGAGGGGTGAAAATAGAGGCTAAATTAGAAGACTCGTATCGCGGCGTTTGTTTATGTTAGTTCGGCCTTCGAACTTTGCAGTCAAATGTCGATTTTCAGCATATTGTTTATATGGTTTTTTGGCTATAACTCGTCGACTAATTCATATTTTTTCAATCTGTAAAAGCCAAATTATTGCTAGAGACCTGTCCAACAATTAAAGTTTTTAAAAAAAATTGATTTAGAAAAATTTTGTGGTGCTTATGAAGCAAAATGTTGGAAAAATTATTATTTTTTTCATGCTTTTTGAAAATATTTTCCACAAAACTAAGTCTTTTTTGCTTTCTGTTTGATCTATAATATGCTTCTCAGTTTCTTCAATAAATTTCATTTGAAAAGAAATGGTCTTAGTCGATAATTTGCGTTAAAAATCCCAAAACCATTAAATATATGATTGTTGGACAGGTCTCTAGCAAAAATTTGGCTTTTACAGATTGAAAAAATATGAATTAGTCGACGAGTTATAGCCAAAAAAAACCATATAAACAATATGTTGAAAATCGGCATTTGACTGCAAAGTTCGAAGGTAGATTAAAAAAAAATTCGAACATAAACAAACGCCGCGATACGGGTCTTCTAACTTAGCCCCTCACTCTCAGAATCGACCTAACTTTTGCTAACCTGAATTTGATCCACAGTGCAATTCGGCATAATCATGTCTTGCGTGATGAATCTATAATTGCAAATAATTTTCTTTAAATTACGAAATAATTAGATCAAGGATATACCAAAAGTTGTGTTTAAGCGAAATCCAAACTCTCTGCTATTAACTCATCAATATTTTCAACAACGTAATCATCATCTATTCCTTTCCGAAACTCAGATTGCTTAATGTTTTGCCATTGCTTTTGAAATTTTTTAAATAAAGAAATGTCAGGACTGATCGTCGATCCTTCAGCACTTTTTATTACAGTGGACAAAATGAGTTCGAGAATGTGGTGTCTGCAAGCAAATTGCAAGAAACTTTTGTCTAATTACTTTTCTATTAAAGCGCAAGTACCATTTCTTTTCCCTTGAATTATAAAAATAAATTGTTATCAAAGCTATCGAAGTTTGGTGCATAAATTAAATGTTATTGTGCATAAGAATAAAGCTACCTGTATTTGTGGCAGTGGTATCAAAGCAGAGACCACTAATTTTTTCTTTTAATTTCCACTCGTGAATCAACTGGCAAATGGCAGTAGCTTGGTTTTTACCAGCACCACTTTGAAGAGAGGATACCCCTAGCAGTTGAGACTTCCCTCCACCTGAAACCAGGACTGGTAGTCGATCAGCAATATCGTGTCCTGTTAAAGAGGGCAACAATTTGCCATCCCAATGAATTGTCAATTGGCTTTTGGTGTAAAACACAGTCTTTATTTCTGCTGCCTCTTTCTTTCGCGATTTCATTCTCGTTCTCCACGTGGTTGATGTACTTAAAATAATATTGTCACGTTTATAACCCATTTCCGACAGAACGGATCCGAGAACTAGAGTTCCCTTGCTGTTCGATATGCTCACTCTATCCAGAGAACATATTGCTGAAGATAAAATATTTGTTGGGGGACTTAAGTTTGGTTCCAAACGCTTTGGTATAAATGGGTGATAAGGTTCGTCGTCATCTACACTTATTTCGCTTTCATTATCAGCTTCCATATATTCTTTGTTTTTGTCTTCGATAACTGTTTTTTTTTTAATTCATGTTCCGTTTTGTTTTTTAGATATATCAAATATAAGACTTAGTTGTGAAATAAATAACGATTTCCTTTGTTCGTTTGGTTTCGATTTAAATTTTTTTTATCTTTGTTGGAGTTTTACTTCAACATTGAAAGAAAGCAGACGTATTTGGAATATAAATATAAATTTATTAATTCCTTTTGACGAATTTTTTTGTTGTGACTATAGACTAATTTTGGGGTAGTCACGCACAGTCACGCATAGTCACGCACAGTCACGGAGTGCTTTAAAACCCTTTTCCCTTATCCGATCGATCTGAAACTTGGTCGATACTTGCCGTGAAAAAAGATTAAATTTGACATAGTCACGCACAGTCACGCATAGTCAAGCACAGTCACAGAGAGATTAAAACCTCACGTCCCCTCATCCGGTCGATCTGAAACTTTGTCCAAAGACTTGTTGTGACCAAAGATTAATTTTAAGATAGTCACACACAGTCACGCATAGTCACGCACAGTCACGGAGTGATTTAAATCCCATTTCCCCTCATCCGATCGATCTGAAAGTTTGTCCATAGACTTGTTGTGGCCAAAGATTAATTTTAAGATAGTCACACACAGTCACGCATAGTCACGAACAGTCACGGAATGATGTAAACCCCATTTCCCCTCATCCAATCAATATTTAACTTGGTTCACAGAGTTGTTGTCGCCAAATATTAACTTAAAGATAGTCACACATAGTCACGCCCAGTCACGGAGTGATTTAAACCCCATCAATCTGAAACTTGGTCCATAGACTTGTTACGATCAAAGATTAATTTTAAAATAGTCACGCGAAGTCACGCATAGTCACGGAGAGATTCAAAACTCATACGCATAAGGAAGAAAGAGTTTTAATAAAAAACTTTTTTTTTTTATGGGTTAGATTTTTTAGTGAATAAATTTCTAAATGTTTAATAAATTGATATCCATTTAAATAATAAAAAAATATATATGTATATAAATAAACGTAATATGAAAGATTCAAAAAAACAGAAATGGAAATTTTGTAGAAACAAATAAATTTAATGGAAAATCAAATTTAAAAAAAAAAATTGATGGTAACGAAATCATACAAATTAGCATTTAAATATGAAGCTTTGCAAGTAGCCTTTTTCAAAGTCTTTTCGTTTCCTGGATTGTTTTTAATTGACTCCGCAATTTTTTTGTGAGTGTCAACACTTAGTGATCTATCGAAAAAATTCTTAAATTTTTGTTTTGCAATTTCTGCTATCTGAGGATTAATACGTTTGTACCTATATAAAGAAATAAATTTGGCTTTAGGCAGTTAAATAAATTTAGTTGCGTTGTTTACTTTTCTAGACTCTGCAGAAACTCCAAATCATTTGTAGGTGCCATTGCGGGAAATGGAGACAAAAATCAATATTTTTTGTATACTCCAACAACAAATAAGCATACATCTTGAACTAGTTTCTTTTCTTGAAGAGACATAGGAAACTGATTTTGGAACATCCAAATTTTTAATGAATAAATGGCTTTAGACATCCATCTTGCTCTGTGCATTGCTCCTGGATATCTAAAACGTATATTTTTCTCTTTGTCCCCCCAAGAAAGATTACAATAAGCTCGAATAACACTGTGGAACAAATTCAGGTTAGCATAAGTTATGTCGATTCTGAGAGTGAGGGGTGAAAATAGAGGCTAAATTAGAAGACTCGTATCGCGGCGTTTGTTTATGTTAGTTCGGCCTTCGAACTTTGCAGTCAAATGTCGATTTTCAGCATATTGTTTATATGGTTTTTTGGCTATAACTCGTCGACTAATTCATATTTTTTCAATCTGTAAAAGCCAAATTATTGCTAGAGACCTGTCCAACAATTAAAGTTTTTAAAAAAAATTGATTTAGAAAAATTTTGTGGTGCTTATGAAGCAAAATGTTGGAAAAATTATTATTTTTTTCATGCTTTTTGAAAATATTTTCCACAAAACTAAGTCTTTTTTGCTTTCTGTTTGATCTATAATATGCTTCTCAGTTTCTTCAATAAATTTCATTTGAAAAGAAATGGTCTTAGTCGATAATTTGCGTTAAAAATCCCAAAACCATTAAATATATGATTGTTGGACAGGTCTCTAGCAAAAATTTGGCTTTTACAGATTGAAAAAATATGAATTAGTCGACGAGTTATAGCCAAAAAAACCATATAAACAATATGTTGAAAATCGGCATTTGACTGCAAAGTTCGAAGGTAGATTAAAAAAAAATTCGAACATAAACAAACGCCGCGATACGGGTCTTCTAACTTAGCCCCTCACTCTCAGAATCGACCTAACTTTTGCTAACCTGAATTTGATCCACAGTGCAATTCGGCATAATCATGTCTTGCGTGATGAATCTATAATTGCAAATAATTTTCTTTAAATTACGAAATAATTAGATCAAGGATATACCAAAAGTTGTGTTTAAGCGAAATCCAAACTCTCTGCTATTAACTCATCAATATTTTCAACAACGTAATCATCATCTATTCCTTTCCGAAACTCAGATTGCTTAATGTTTTGCCATTGCTTTTGAAATTTTTTAAATAAAGAAATGTCAGGACTGATCGTCGATCCTTCAGCACTTTTTATTACAGTGGACAAAATGAGTTCGAGAATGTGGTGTCTGCAAGCAAATTGCAAGAAACTTTTGTCTAATTACTTTTCTATTAAAGCGCAAGTACCATTTCTTTTCCCTTGAATTATAAAAATAAATTGTTATCAAAGCTATCGAAGTTTGGTGCATAAATTAAATGTTATTGTGCATAAGAATAAAGCTACCTGTATTTGTGGCAGTGGTATCAAAGCAGAGACCACTAATTTTTTCTTTTAATTTCCACTCGTGAATCAACTGGCAAATGGCAGTAGCTTGGTTTTTACCAGCACCACTTTGAAGAGAGGATACCCCTAGCAGTTGAGACTTCCCTCCACCTGAAACCAGGACTGGTAGTCGATCAGCAATATCGTGTCCTGTTAAAGAGGGCAACAATTTGCCATCCCAATGAATTGTCAATTGGCTTTTGGTGTAAAACACAGTCTTTATTTCTGCTGCCTCTTTCTTTCGCGATTTCATTCTCGTTCTCCACGTGGTTGATGTACTTAAAATAATATTGTCACGTTTATAACCCATTTCCGACAGAACGGATCCGAGAACTAGAGTTCCCTTGCTGTTCGATATGCTCACTCTATCCAGAGAACATATTGCTGAAGATAAAATATTTGTTGGGGGACTTAAGTTTGGTTCCAAACGCTTTGGTATAAATGGGTGATAAGGTTCGTCGTCATCTACACTTATTTCGATTTCATTATCAGCTTCCATATATTCTTTGTTTTTGTCTTCGATAACTGTTTTTTTTTTAATTCATGTTCCGTTTTGTTTTTTAGATATATCAAATATAAGACTTAGTTGTGAAATAAATAACGATTTCCTTTGTTCGTTTGGTTTCGATTTAAATTTTTTTTATCTTTGTTGGAGTTTTACTTCAACATTGAAAGAAAGCAGACGTATTTGGAATATAAATATAAATTTATTAATTCCTTTTGACGAATTTTTTTGTTGTGACTATAGACTAATTTTGGGGTAGTCACGCACAGTCACGCATAGTCACGCACAGTCACGGAGTGCTTTAAAACCCTTTTCCCTTATCCGATCGATCTGAAACTTGGTCGATACTTGCCGTGAAAAAAGATTAAATTTGACATAGTCACGCACAGTCACGCATAGTCAAGCACAGTCACAGAGAGATTAAAACCTCACGTCCCCTCATCCGGTCGATCTGAAACTTTGTCCAAAGACTTGTTGTGACCAAAGATTAATTTTAAGATAGTCACACACAGTCACGCATAGTCACGCACAGTCACGGAGTGATTTAAATCCCATTTCCCCTCATCCGATCGATCTGAAAGTTTGTCCATAGACTTGTTGTGGCCAAAGATTAATTTTAAGATAGTCACACACAGTCACGCATAGTCACGAACAGTCACGGAATGATGTAAACCCCATTTCCCCTCATCCAATCAATATTTAACTTGGTTCACAGAGTTGTTGTCGCCAAATATTAACTTAAAGATAGTCACACATAGTCACGCCCAGTCACGGAGTGATTTAAACCCCATCAATCTGAAACTTGGTCCATAGACTTGTTACGATCAAAGATTAATTTTAAAATAGTCACGCGAAGTCACGCATAGTCACGGAGAGATTCAAAACTCATACGCATAAGGAAGAAAGAGTTTTAATAAAAAACTTTTTTTTTTATGGGTTAGATTTTTTAGTGAATAAATTTCTAAATGTTTAATAAATTGATATCCATTTAAATAATAAAAAAATATATATGTATATAAATAAACGTAATATGAAAGATTCAAAAAAACAGAAATGGAAATTTTGTAGAAACAAATAAATTTAATGGAAAATCAAATTTTAAAAAAAAAATTTTTTTGAGCTAATGGAATAGATAAATTCAGATACAAGTAGACTAATTTCTAATGCGAGGAAATCACTACATAATCCGTATATTACGGTAACAATAGCATCTCTTATTTTCTTATGATCTTATTCTAACATTTACTAATTAAATTATTGTTGTATTTTAGATAGATATTTTTTAGAAGTTTTGATTAAATAAAGTTGAATTGAAAAGAACATAATACTTACCAAAATTATATTAGAGATAGAAAAATATTGAGTATTAAAGATATTACTAATTCTGAGGGCAAAGTTTATTTAGAGCAATTTAACAAGTTACATAGGAAGTACCTAGACTAGATTAAAACTAGATTGAAACTACACGAGCAAAATAGAGGTAGAGAAATGGAAGATCAAAATTTACAGGTAGAGGCGAGAAATTTAGTTGCAATGGAAGTCCCCCTGGAAATGAATTAATTATCTTCAATATAAAAATTAGTTCCTAAAGAGCAAAGATATATAAAAGTGTGTGCAGAAACGATTTGCCGACTCCTAAAAAACACAATTTTCATGCAAGGGTGCCGCGCCGAAGGCCACTGAAATCGCAGTACAACCAAATTACCAGGTTGAAGTTTGCCAAAAAGTATCAGCATGAAAGCACAGAGTTTTGGTCCAAAGTAATGTTTGAAAATAAAAAATAATTAAAAATGTTATCGAAATTTTACAAATTACAGGTTTTATTTACTAATGAAACTAAAATAAATCTTTTTGGATCAGACGGAAGGCGTTTTATATGGAGAATGCCTGGTAAAGAGTTGGAGGATAAAAATATAAAAAAGACGGTGAAGTACGGTGGCGGCTCCGTGATGATATGGGGTTGCATGTCGGGAGCTGGATTCGGTAAAGTGCAGATTATTGATGGGATCTTAGATGGAAAGGGCTAGATTGACATTTTAAAACGAAATATCCTTAGTAGTGCTGTAAAACTTGGTATTCGTTAGTATTTCATGTTTTGTCAAGACAATGATCCCAAGCATACTTCATGGAATGCTCGGAATTATTATCGGTTATTATATAACTGCAAAAGGTCATTGCCACTCCTGCTCAATCTCCCGACATGAACCCCATTGAGCATATGTGGGGTGAGCTGAAGAAAAGACTTGCTGATAGATGCGTGAGCAGTAGACCGGTTCAAAAAATGTATGGGAAAAATTATGTGTTTTTTTTCTTCGGTACGCGTCCATTTTCGAAAAGTTCTAGCCCTAATGAGAAGAAAAATATTTCAAGACCCCAAAAATTTTGACCCCTAGGTATTCCGAAAATCGTTTAAATGTCATTTTAGGGCTGTTTACGACTTAAAACCTTTTGAATAATGTGTTGTCCAAACCAAATGACATATTGATAATATTTCGATGGGAGATCATTAATAATAATCCAGGCAATTTTTGGATTTTTAAATTTAAAAAAAAAAACTTTGTCCGTTATTTTTGGCGGAATTTTTAATCTGCAATTTAACTCACAAACGAACATTATCGTTTTTCCACATCAAATTTTTTTCTTATTTTGTTCTAGCAAAAAACAGTTAGAATTTTTGTATTTTTGGGCGAAGATTGGCCTTTCTAACGGTATATAATGTTGTACATTCTTTGCACCATAAAATAAAAAAACAAAAAAAAAATAAATTGGAAGAAGTTTATTTTTGGAAACGTTTTGAAATTTTTTCTGTGGTTATCTACCACCTGCAGCAAATATTGTTTTTGCTCTTCAGTCGGTGTTATTGAATTATTAAATCAGTTATTAATGCCACACTTCTTTCTGCTGAATCGTTAATAACATTAAGCTGTGTGACAATTTGAAGACCACTAACATAAGCGCTTTTATTAAGCCACTCAGCAGGGTCAAGCATTAAGAAATCTGTAGATATTTTGAGTTTTTTAAAAAATAACTGCGTGTTGATGGTAACGAAATCATACAAATTAGCATTTAAATATGAAGCTTTGCAAGTAGCCTTTTTCAAAGTCTTTTCGTTTCCTGGATTGTTTTTTGTGAGTGCCAACACTTAGTGATCTATCGAAAAAATTCTTAAATTTTTGTTTTACAATTTCTGCTATCTGAAGATTAATACGTTTGTACCTATATAAAGAAATAAATTTGGCTTTAGGCAGTTAAATAAATTTAGTTGCGTTGTTTACTTTTCTAGACTCTGCAGAAACTCCAAATCGTTTGTAGGTGCCATTGCGGGAAATGGAGACAAAAATCAATATTTTTTGTATACTCCAACAACAAATAAGCATACATCTTGAACTAGTTTCTTTTCTTGAAGAGACATAGGAAACTGATTTTGGAACATCCAAATTTTTAATGAATAAATGGCTTTAGACATCCATCTTGCTCTGTGCATTGCTCCTGGATATCTAAAACATATATTTTTCTCTTTGTCCCCCCCAAGAAAGATTACAATAAGCTCGAATAACACTGTGGAACAAATTCAGGTTAGCATAAGTTATGTCGATTCCAGTTTAGTTTAGTTTAGTTTAGTTTATTTATTTAGTAGTATTTATAATACTTTAAAATATTTCAAATATGATTATTTTACAGATTTTTCTTTACAAAATATTCTGAGAGTGAGGGGTGAAAATAGAGGCTAAATTAGAAGACTCGTATCGCGGCGTTTGTTTATGTTAGTTCGACCTTCGAACTTTGCAGTCAAATGTCGATTTTCAGCATATTGTTTATATGGTTTTTTGGCTATAACTCGTCGACTAATTCATATTTTTTCAATCTGTAAAAGCCAAATTATTGCTAGAGACCTGTCCAACAATTAAAAGTTTTAAAAAAAAAATTGATTTAGAAAATTTTTGTGGTGCTTATGAAGCAAAATGTTGGAAAAATAATTTTTTTTTCATGCTTTTTGAAAATATTTTCCACAAAACTAAGTCCTTTTTGCTTTCTGTTTGATCTATAATATGCTTCTCAGTTTCTTCAATAAATTTCATTTGAAAAGAAAATGGCCTTAGTCGACAATTTGCGTTAAAAATCCCAAAACCATTAAACAAATAGCGATTTAGGTACAAGTAATTAAAAAGGGAAGTTCCAAGAATTAGGAATTAGTAAAACAACTTTTTTGTTTTCAACCACCGCACAGGTAGCGATTTTTTTTATTTCGTACAAGCGAACTAATTTCAAAAATGAAGATTCAGTTAAGACTCGAAACTCAGCCGAAGCTGATGTCTTTTAATTTTCGCTCGGTCGTGAAAAAACTACCTATTGATTTTTTTGGAACTTATTTCATTTTGCGAGTGATTTGATTTACTTAAGTGCATCGGTTTCATAAAAATAACAAATAAAATATTGTATAATATGTATTGTATTAAAAATGTCGGAACCAAAATGTAAAATGGACCATTTATGTAATGTTTGTGGACGTTTCATAGCAAACGATGAAAAATGTGGCATTGCGAGTGATATTTTTTTGGAAGCCTATAAACTATATTTCTCGCAAGAGTTTATCACTGACGTAAACTATGCCGCTAAAAAAGTTTCCTTTAATTGCTATTCAACTCTTATGCAATGGAAAAGTGAAAAGAAGAAGGCTATGCCTTATGGTATACCAATGATGACCATAAAACTTTGAATAGAAGGAAAGCAAAGAATAAAACTTATGTAGAAGTGCCAAGTGTCCAATTACCATTACCGCACTCAGAATTCGTTCCAGTACCAACATACCGAAGTACTGATCTTCAAACAGATATCAGTACTACATCCGTTGCTGCTACATCCATGGATTTCTTCTCTGAATACGACCCTATATAGGCTTCCAAAAAAAAAAAATCACTCGCAATGCCACATTTTTCATCGCTTGCTATGAAACGTCCACGAACATTACAAAAATGATCCATTTCACATTTTGGTTCCGACATTTTTAATGCAATATATATTATGCTATGTTTTTTTTATTTTTTTTTATTTTTATGAAACCGATGCACTAAACTGAAATCACTCACAAAATGAAATAAGTTCCAACAAAATTAATAGCGAATTTTATCACGACCGAGTGAAAATTAAAAGACATCAGCTTCGGCTGAGTTTCGAGTCTTAACTGAATCTTCATTTTTGAAATTAGTTCGCTTGGACGAAATAAAAAAAAAATCGCTACCTGTGCGGTGGTTGAAAACAAAAAGTTGTTTTACTAATTCCTAATTCTTGAAATTTACCTTTTTAATTACTTCTACCTAAATCGCTATTTTGGGATTTTTAACGCAAATTATCGACTAAGACCATTTTCTTTTCAAATGAAATTTATTGAAGAAACTGAGAAGCATATTATAGATCAAACGGAAAGCAAAAAAGACTTAGTTTTGTGGAAAATATTTTCAAAAAGCATGAAAAAATAATAATTTTTCCAACATTTTGCTTCATAAGCACCACAAAAATTTTCTAAATCAATTTTTTAAAAAATTTTGATTGTTGGACAGGTCTCTAGCAAAAATTTGGCTTTTACAGATTGAAAAAATATGTATTAGTCGACGAGTTATAGCCAAAAAAAAACCATATAAACAATATGCTGAAAATCGGCATTTGACTGCAAAGTTCGAAGGTAGATTAAAAAAAAATTCGAACATAAACAAACGCCGCGATACGGGTCTTCAAATTTAGCCTCTATTTTCACCCCTCACTCTCAGAATCGACCTAACTTTTGCTAACCTGAATTTGTTCCACAGTGTAATTCGGCATAATCATGTCTTGCGTGATGAATCTATAATTGCAAATAATTTTCTTTAAATTACGAAATAATTAGATCAAAGATATACCAAAAGTTGTGTTTAAGCGAAATCCAAACTCTCTGCTATTAACTCATCAATATTTTCAACAACGTAATCATCATCTATTCCTTTCCGAAACTCAGATTGCTTAGTTTTGCCATTGCTTTTGAAATTTTTTAAATAAAGAAATATCAGGACTGATCGTCGATCCTTCAGCACTTTTTATTACAGTGGACAAAATGAGTTCGAGAATGTGGTGTCTGCAAGCAAAGTGAAAGAAACTTTTGTCTAATTCCTTTTCTATTAAAGCGCAAGCACCATTTCTTTTCCCTTGAATTATAAAAATAAATTGTTATCAAAGCTATCGAAGTTTGGTGCATAAATTAAATTTCTCATTTCTATGTCAAGTCTGTTTTAGAATGTTATTGTGCATAAGAATAAAGCTACCTGTATTTGTGGCAGTGGTATCAAAGCAGAGACCACTAATTTTTTCTTTCAATTTCCACTCGTGAATCAACTGGCAAATGGCAGTAGCTTGGTTTTTACCAGTACCACTTTGAAGAGAGGGTACCCCTAGCAGTTGGGACTTCCCTCCACCTGAAACCAGGACTGGTAGTCGATCAACAATATCGTGTCATGTTAAAGAGGGCAACAATTTTCCATCCCAATGAATTGTCAATTGGCTTTTGGTGTAAAACACAGTCTTTATTTCTGCTGCCTCTTTCTTTCGCGATTTCATTCTCGTTCTCCACGTGGTTGATGTACTTAAAATAATATTGTCACGTTTATAACCCATTTCAGACAGAACGGATCCGAGAACTAGAGTTCCCTTGCTGTACGATATGTTCACTCTATCCAGAGAACATATTGCTGAAGATAAAATATTTGTTGGGGGACTTAAGTTTGGTTCCAAACGCTTTGGTATAAATGGGTGATAAGGTTCGTCGTCATCTACACTCATTTCGCTTTCATTATCAGCTTCCATATATTATTTGTTTTTGTCTTCGATAACTGTTTTTTTTTTTAATTCATGTTCCGTTTTGTTTTTTAGATATATCAAATATAAGACTTAGTTGTGAAATAAATAACGATTTCCTTTGTTCGTTTGGTTTCGATTTAAATTTTTTTTTATCTTTGTTGGAGTTTTACTTCAACATTGAAAGAAAGCAGACGTATTTGGAATATACATAAATATAAATTTATTAATTCCTTTTGACGAATTTTTTTGTTGTGACTATAGACTAATTTTGGGGTAGTCACGCACAGTCACGCATAGTCACGCACAGTCACGGAGTGCTTTAAAACCCATTTCCCTTATCCGATCGATCTGAAACTTGGTCGATACTTGCCGTGAAAAAAGATTAAATTTGACATAGTCACGCACAGTCACGCATAGTCAAGCATACTCACGCACATTCACAGAGAGATTAAAACCTCACGTCCCCTCATCCGGTCGATCTGAAACTTTGTCCAAAGATTTGTTGTGACCAAAGATTAATTTTAAGATAGTCAAACACAGTCACGCATAGTCACGCACAGTCACGGAGTAATTTAAATCCCATTTCCCCTCATCCGATCGATCTGAAAGTTTGTCCATAGACTTGTTGTGGCCAAAGATTAATTTTAAGATAGTCACACACAGTCACGCATAGTCACGAACAGTCACGGAATGATGTAAACCCCATTTCCCCTCATCCAATCAATATTTAACTTGGTTCACAGAGTTGTTGTCGCCAAATATTAACTTAAAGATAGTCACACATAGTCACGCCCAGTCACGGAGTGATTTAAAGCCCATCAATCTGAAACTTGGTCCATAGACTTGTTACGATCAAAGATTAATTTTAAAATAGTCACGCATAGTATTGGGTTTTTAAGAATCGTTGTCCATAAAAAGATGTACACGGTTTGAAGTATTGTTTTATATTGATTGTTTTATTATCAAAACCTTTTTTATATATGTATATGAATAGTTATAATCAATTTATATGGTAACTAAAAGCTAAACTTATATGATAACTAAAAGCTAAGCGAATTAGGGTGTAAATGAAAATACTCAATGGCTAGACACTGGTATGTGTAAGGTGATCCAACGACGGTATTAAATGTTTGTATTTAAATGTATCGTTCGTTGGCACTAAATATTTGGAATTATTTGTCGGTCATTGCTATTAAGTATTGAGTTTAATTATTACTAATTAAGTTGGTATTTTCACTACACCTCCCCTTTTAAAGAGAAAGATCCCATAGTAATCAGTGATCAAGTGATTTCGATGAGAGCTTTCTTCAATACTATATAATATACTTCTTTTAATAATATTTAGTAATATTTAATAATTTAATAATTTTGTTAAATTTTCCTTTTTTTTATAATTTTCTGATATAATATTTTCCTTATAAATAAATTTGTTAATCTTGATTACAATGAATTTGAAAAATTAAACCAAAACTTACTACAAATTATTATTAAGATTATATATATATCTGGCCAGCTCTATATACAAAATTATAAAAGTTATTTACTAAAAATTTTAATATTTCCCTTATAAACCTTTTAAATTTTCCCTTTTATCTTTACAAATACATTATTCTTGTCGTCAATGTCAATCACTTTAAATGGTCCTTTGTAAACTGGTTCCAGTTTGTGTGACGTGTGATTCCTAATGAATATCTCCTGACCTAGTGTAATGTCAGTATTGTTGATGTTCTTGTCATAGAAAATCTTTTGGTATGTCTTCGTTTTGTCAATTAATTGTTTCGCTCTATTCAATGCAGTTTGTAGACGGAATTTTACCTCCTTGGTTTAATCGTCAAAATTATATATGGTGTCTACCTTGTCGTGTGTTATCAGTGGATTTTGATTTGGTGCGTTTGAAAAAATTAATTCAAATGGGCAGTATCCATGTACCGTTGAAGGTGTTGTGTTGAAAGTATACGTAAAATATTTTATCCATTCATCCCAATCGTTTCGGGATGCGTGAATGTATGAGCGTATGTATTCGTTAAATGTGCGATGTGATCTTTCAACTGTTCCTACTGTTTGATGGTGGTAAGAGGCTGATGTTGACTTTTCTATCCTTAGAAGTGTTAGAAGTTCCGAAAGAATTTGATTGTTGTACTCAGTACCCATATCGCTCAGTATTTTTACCATAGGCCCATAAATTAATATAAAATGCTCCACTAATGCCTTTGCTATGGTTCTGGCGTTTTTATTAATTACTGGTATTGCTACTAGATATTTGGTGAGATCACATATTATAGTGACAATGTATTGATTACCGTTTTCTGATATAGGAAGTGGTCCTACTGTATCTATTATTACTGTTTGAAAAGGTTTTTGCGGTGTTGGGGTGATAATCATATTTGGTTTTATGTGTTTCGTGGTCTTATTAATCTGACATTGAACACATTTCTTAACATATTGCCTCACATCTTTAGTGATATTTTTCCAATAGTAAAATTGTCTAAGTTTCTTAAGAAGTCTAATTGTTCCTGGGTGTCCTCCGAAAAGGTGGTTGTCATGAAATTTTCTCAATAAATGTTTTTGTTCATTTTTGTTAGTTATTATCTGTATTTTGGGTGTTAGCGCTATTTGTAATTTGTGTATATGTTGATTAGCTTTTTGTTTAAATTTTTCAACTGATACGAGGCTAAATAAGTTATCATTCGAATTCATTTGTATTTTATTTAAATTTCTACTTATTGCTTCTTTTTCAAGAATTGGAAAAAATTTATCTAAATCAATATTTCCATTAGCAAAAGTGTTCTGTATATTAATTCTCGGTGCTAGCACTTTTTTACCTCGTTTAAAATGACGGGTTGGGGTGTTTCCGTCAATATTCAACTTAAGTTTAACCCACTTTTTTACGCAATCGAAGCCAATAGTTTCGAAAACTTTAGGCTTTTTATTAATTACTGTATTATTTCCTTCATTAATTTTATCATTAGTCGTATTTCGTGATTGTGCGCGTGTGGTTACCCTGCAAACAGTATTGATGGAAGGGATTGATTTAATATCATCGAAGGCGATTCGAGACAGCGCGTCCGCTCCTGAATTGTCATTACCTTTTATGTATTCTATAACAAAATGATACTCTTCCAGTTCCAATCGAATTCTGGTCAATCTGCTAGAAGGGTTTTTTAAAGAATATAAATATGTTAATGGTTTATGATCGCTACGTACTATAAATTTTTTGCCATATATGTAGGGTCGAAAGTGATTAATTGCCCATTGTATTGCCATTAATTCTTGTTCTGTTGGGGCTTTATTTGATTCTCCGTTTGTAAATGCACGTGACGCATATGCTACAGGTAACTGTATCCCATCTCGTTCCTGTGATAATATTGCGCCGCAGGCTATTTTACTTGCATCTGTAGTTATGTAGAATGTGTTGTCAAAATCCGGATATTGAAGAATTTGTGGAGATAGTAATGCTGTCTAGAGATGTTGAAATGCTTGCTCACAGTCAGCCGACCATACGAAGGGTTCTTTTTTTCTAGTTAGTCTAGTTAAATGTACAGAATAAAATGCAAAATTCGATATAAAACGTCTGTAATAATTACAGAAAGCTACGAAACGACGAACTTCATCGCCATTTGTGGGTCTGGGGTAGTTTCTAATTGCATCGTATTTGTTTTTGTCCGGCAAAATACCCTTATCAGTACATCTATGACCCAGATATGTCACTTCGGATCTGAAAAAAGTACATTTGTCTGGATGTAATTTTAAATTACAATCTCTGCATCTTTGGAACACAATTTCCAAGTTTTTTAGCATGTGTTTTATTGAACATCCTGTGACAATAACATCATCCATATATATAAAAGTTTTCAAAGGTGCTAAACCTGCAAACGCCAGATTCATCATTCTCTGAAAGGAATTTGGGGCTACTTTTAAACCATATGGTAAACGGGTGAACCTATATGAACCATTTTCCGTTGAAAAGGAAGTAATGTTTCTTGATTTTTCATTCAATCCGATTTGATGAAATCCCGAGGTTAAATCTAAGCAACAGAAAAATTTTGCTCTTCCCAATTGGTCTAAAATGTCCTCAATTCTGGGTAGTGGAAATTTATCCGCTATTAACTCTTTGTTTATTTGCCTATAATCGATAACTAGACGCCATCTTCTGTCAGGGTTATTTGGTAACGATTTCTTTGGTACAAGCGTTATAGGACTATTATAATTGGACGCTGATGGTTCAACTATTCCGTCCTGCCGTAGTTTTTCAACCTGTCTTGTTATTTCCTCCTTTTGTGAGTGTAGCGTACGATAATTTTTGATGTATACAGGATTGTGATCTGAAACCCTTAAATTTTGTGTGTAAAAATTATTTGTGCTTATCTTATCACTTTCCAAGGCGAAGATATCGATATACTTTGAACATAATTTAGTCAATTAATCTTTAATCATTTCAGGAAAATTTTGTGTTAACTTCTCCAAAATTGTTTTGTTTCTTTCATTAGATGCTTTCAGAATTTCATAGTCAGACAGTTTTTCATATTTTAATGATATTTTATTTAAATACTTATTTTCAGAATTTGTGTTACAATTCGTACATATGGAAAGTTTCTCGATACTATGCACCCAGCTACAAATACTCCATCTTCTATTGTTTGGCTTGGAACGACTAAATCAGAAACTTCATTATCGACAGTAATGGCTCTGAAAACTTCCGCGCGAGCTGGTAATGTTATTGTATCATCACCTATTCTTTCAAGTATTGGGATATCTATGGGATAATTTAAATTGTAAGGTCTTAATGAGAGTAAATTTGAGTTTGCGTCTTGTCCATATTGAATACTCGCATTATATGTTTTCAAGAAGTCTAAACCTAAGATACCTTGAAATGGAATTGGGAACGCATCCGAAATTACATTAAATTTTTGTGGGATGAGAAAATCCCTTACTTTTAATTCAATTTCAATTGCCCCGAGTGATTCAATAATTCCTTTTCCTATTCCAGATATTTGTATAATGTTTTTTGTGTTGATTTTTAACGAGTTAAGGGCACCGATTCTAATTAGTGAAATGTCCGCTCCGGTGTCTACAAGGAATGTAGTTAAATCATTATGAGGTGATATCCGAATCTCAATAAAACTACTTAAATGGAGATTTAAGTGGAATATTTTCCTCACTGATCTAATATGTGCCTTGTGTCCATTTAATCCTGATGATAACCCCCCGCGTCTGGGGGGGATCCCGTTTTCCGAGACCCCCTGTGTAAATCTTATACGTCCTCTGTTTTGTTGACGGTTTTGTTGATTTCCATTGTGGTGATTTTGACCTTGGCGTTGCCCATTGTAACGGTTATTATTATAATTTCCGTAATTATTGTTTCTACGCCTTTCTTGTCCGCGCCCACGGTTATTAATTCCATTGTTTCTGTGGTTCTGATTAACCGAACTACGACGCTTAAAATAAAATACCGAAGAATTTGAAATGGACGCTTCGGTGCTGGCTTCTATGAATTTAGATACCACTTCATTAAGAGTCATGAAGTTTCCTGTCTTGATGATGAGTTTTACTTCATCACTTGCAGCGTTTCTAGAAATGTCTTTGGCCGCATTTTGCCTTATCAATTTCTCAGCAATATCCTGTGGGTAGCCTTCTCTTAAATAGGCACCACCTAGTTTTTTTGCGATTTCCTGGATCTCCTCTGCATAGGTGGTAGCAGATTTTGATTGTTGTTTAATGTTCATTAGTTTTGAACATAGTAATTCTGACGACTCTCCTTGTACCGATGATTTTAGTTTATTTTTAATTTCCTGTATGGTGTTATCGTTTGTAATAATATTCCTTGCATGTCCCTTCAACTTGGTTTTTATTACGTCTATTGCTATTATCTCATGGGTTTCCTTTATCCTGTCTATTAATGTCAATGCGTCCAGGAAACTTTGTAGCTCGCCCACGCTACCATCAAAAACTGGGACAATTTTTGTGGCCTTATCCATGACATCATCCTCGGTTCGCGGCATGATTATCGTCTTTATCTCTACGTTTGTCTCCTTACTGTTTTCTCCTATATTCGTGGTTTCTCTGTCTCACTTTCGTCTGTCTCTGTGATTTCCCTATCTATCTCGCAGCTTAACTTTAGTGGGACTTTAATGTTAACGTTATGTTTATGAAAGACTTTGATCAATTGGTCCCTAAATTTATGAAAAATCGCATTGGCCTCCTCCTTGTGAGGTGTTGTGTACCTGTCGTATTGTCCGTGTAATGTTGCCCTTATAGTGTTGAAAGTTTCTATTAAAATTTGGATATGTTTATTCAATGTTTCCTGTTTTATCGCCCTATTCTGATATATGCACTTATACGATTGTCTAAATTTAATCTTTAATGGCTCTAAACTTTCCAAAATATTTTCCCATTTCATTATTTTTAATCAACTTTTCTTTACATGCCAAATTTTTTTTTTTTTTTTTATATATATGTATATATATATAAAATTTAAATCTTAACTCCGATTAGTTTCAGTTTAATTTTTTGACATTATAGAGAAAAAGACATAAATGTATTAAATTCATAAGTTTTTTTTCATTTTAATTTTCTTTGTTATATTATATAAAAAAAAAATTATTTTCAATTATTTATTATTTACTTAACATATAGAACTTACTTTCTAGGCTTACGTTTGTCTCTTCTGATGTTTGTTGCTTGCTATAGCATCTTTTCATTCTCCTTTGCAGCTTTCATTTTCATCTTCTTATGGTTCTTCAGATGTTTAGTTGTTGCGTCATGCTGTGTCTCCTTATATTTGTTGTTGGTGGTTGACGGTGTTTCTATTCTTATTTACCACTTTAAGTGTCATCTTTATTATGTATATGATAGCCATTATTATCATTGTATTGATTGACAATGTTTCGATGTAATTCTTGTTTTCACTTTTAATTGTAGTAGTATTTTCATCAGTTTTAATTTGCAGATTTTTACGTAGTCTTTCTACTACTTCTTTATTATTATTGTCCTCAGTGGATTTACCCACTTCATAACCCGCAACAAGTAACGGTATTGTGGATAAGATTTTCTTCCACCACGTCATGTTTATGGTTGTATTCACTATATTGTAGAAGTTGGTTATTTGTTTTTGTAAAGTTTGAATTAATGTTGTTACAATTTTATGTGATTTTGGTTTTTATTTTATTCCACAACACTACATATTTATTACATACGGTTAATCAAACGTTAATTTGTTTTTAGTTAATACTTCTCAGAGTTTTAATTATATAAATTGTAATTTCTTTTTTGCTTTTAAAAACATTTTTTTTTTTCAGTTTTTGTTTAATAGTTTCTAATACACATTTTTTTTTAATTTTGTTGCCGGGCGTTTTTCCTTTTCATATTCCGTTTTTTATCACTTATCACTGTTGGTCTAACTCTGGTCACGGTCGCCATATTGGGTTTTTAAGAATCGTTGTCCATAAAAAGATGTACACGGTTTGAAGTATTGTTTTATATTGATTATTTTATTATCAAAACCTTTTTTATATATATGAATAGTTATAATCAATTTATACGGTAACTAAAAGGTAAACTTTTATGATAACTAAAAGCTAAGCGAATTAGGGGGTAAATGAAAATACTCGATGGCTAGACACTGGTATGTGTAAGGTGATCCAACGACGGTATTAAATGTTTGTATTTAAATGTATCGTTCGTTGGCACTAAATATTTGGAATTATTTGTCGGTCATTGCTATTAACTATCGAGTTTAATTATTACTAATTAAGTTGGTATTTTCACTACAATAGTCACGGAGAGATTCAAAACTCATACGCATAAGGAAGAAAGAGTTTTAATAAAAACTTTTTTTATGGGTTAGATTCTTTAGTGAATAAGTTTCCAATGTTTAATAAATTGATATCCATTTAAATAATAAAAAAATATATATGTATATAAATAAACGTAATATGAAAGATTCAAAAAAACAGAAATGGAAATTTTGTAGAAACAAATAAATTTAATCGAAAATCAAATTTTAAAAAAAAATTTTTTTGTGCTAATGGAAAAGATAAATTCAGATACAAGTAGACTAAGTTCTAATGCGAGGAAATCATTACATAATCCGTATATTACGGTAACAATAGCATCTCTTATTTTCTTATGATCTTAGTCTAACATTTACTAATTAAATTATTGTTGTATTTTAGATAGATATCTTTTAGAAGTTTTGATAAAATAAAGTTGAATTGAAAAGAACATAATACTTAGCAAAATTATATTAGAGGTAGAAAAATATTGAGTATTAAAGATATTACTAATTCTGAGGGCAAAGTTTATTTAGAGCAATTTAACAAGTTACATAGGAAGTACCTAGACTAGATTAAAACTAGATTGAAACTACACGAGCAAAATAGAGGTAGAGAAATGGAAGATCAAAATTTACAGGTAGAGGCGAGAAATTTAGTTGCAATGGAAGTCCCCCTGGAAATGAATTAATTATCTTCAATATAAAAATTAGTTCCTAAAGAGCAAAAAGATATAAAAGTGTGTGCAGAAACGATTTGCCGACTCCTAAAAAACACAATTTTCATGCAAGGGTGCCGCGCCGAAGGCCACTGAAATCGCAGTAAAACCAAATTACCAGGTTGAAGTTTGCCAAAAAGTATCAGCATGAAAGCGCAGAGTTTCGGTCCAAAGTAATGTTTGAAAATAAAAAATAATTAAAAATGTTATCGAAATTTTACAAATTACAGGTTTTATGTACTAACGAAACTAAATCTTTTTGGATCAGACGGAAGGCGTTTTATATGGAGAATGCCTGGTAAAGAGTTGGAGGATAAAAATATAAAAAAGACGGTGAAGTACGGTGGCGGCTCCGTGATGATATGGGGTTGCATGTCGGGAGCTGGAGTCGGTAAAGTGCAGATTATTGATGGGATCTTAGATGGAAAGGGCTACATTGACATTTTAAAACGAAATATCCTTAGTAGTGCTGTAAAACTTGGTATTCGTGAGTATTTCATGTTTTGTCAAGACAATGATCCCAAGCATACTTCATGGAATGCTCGGAATTATTATCGGTTATTATATAACTGCAAAAGGTCATTGCCACTCCTGCTCAATCTCCCGACATGAACCCCATTGAGCATCTGTGGGGTGAGCTGAAGAAAAGACTTGCTGATAGATGCGTGAGCAGTAGACCGGTTCAAAAAATGTATGGGAAAAATTATGTGTTTTTTTTTCTTCGGTGCGCGTCCATTTTCGAAAAGTTCTAGCCCTAATGAGAAGAAAAATATTTCAAGACCCCAAAAGTTTTGACCCCTAGGTATTCCGAAAATCGTTTAAAGGTCATTTTAGGGCTGTTTACGACTTAAAACCTTTTGAATAATGTGTTGTCCAAACCAAATGACATATGGATAATATTTCGATGGGAGATCATTAATAATAATCCAGGCAATTTTTGGATTTTTAAATTAAAAAAAAAACTTTGTCCGTTATTTTTGGCGGAATTTTTAATCTGCAATTTAACTCACAAACGAACATTATCGTTTTTCCACATCAAATTTTTTTCTTATTTTGTTCTAGCAAAAAACAGTTAGAATTTTTGTATTTTTGGGCGAAGATTGGCCTTTCTAACGGTATATAATGTTGTACATTCTTTGGACCATAAAATTAAAAAACAAAAAAAAAATAAATTGTAAGAAGTTTATTTTTGGAAACGTTTTGAAATTTTTTCTGTGGTTATCTACCACCTGCAGCAAATAGTGTTTTTGCTCTTCATTCGATGTTATTGAATTATTAAATCAGTTATTAATGCCACACTTCTTTCTGCTGAATCGTTAATAACATTAAGCTGTGTGACAATTTGAAGACCACTAACATAAGCGCTTTTATTAAGCCACTCAGCAGGGTCAAGCGTTAAGAAATCTGTAGATATTTTGAGTTTTTTAAAAAATAACTGCGTGTTGATGGTAACGAAATCATACAAATTAGCATTTAAATATGAAGCTTTGCAAGTAGCCTTTTTCAAAGTCTTTTCGTTTCCTGGATTGTTTTTAATTGACTCCGCAATTTTTTTGTGAGTGTCAACACTTAGTGATCTATCGAAAAAATTCTTAAATTTTTGTTTTGCAATTTCTGCTATCTGAGGATTAATACGTTTGTACCTATATAAAGAAATAAATTTGGCTTTAGGCAGTTAAATAACAAATTTAGTTGCGTTGTTTACTTTTCTAGACTCTGCAGAAACTTCAAATCGTTTGTAGGTGCCATTGCGGGAAATGGAGACAAAAATCAATATTTTTTGTACACTCAAACAACAAATAAGCATACATCTTGAACTAGTTTCTTTTCTTGAAGAGACATAGGAAACTGATTTTGGAACATCCAAATTTTTAATGAATAAATGGCTTTAGACATCCATCTTGCTCTGTGCATTGTTCCTGGATATCTAAAACGTATATTTTTCTCTTTGTCCCCCCAAGAAAGATTACAATAAGCTCGAATAACACTGTGGAACAAATTCAGGTTAGCATAAGTTATGTCGATTCTAGTTTAGTTTAGTTTAGTTTATTTATTTAGTAGTATTTATAATACTTAAAAATATTTCAAATATGATTATTTTACAGATTTTTCTTTACAAAATATTCTGAGAGTGAGGGGTGAAAATAGAGGCTAAATTAGAAGACTCGTATCGCGGCGTTTGTTTATGTTAGTTCGACCTTCGAACTTTGCAGTCAAATGTCGATTTTCAGCATATTGTTTATATGGTTTTTTGGCTATAACTCGTCGACTAATTCATATTTTTTCAATCTGTAAAAGCCAAATTATTGCTAGAGACCTGTCTAACAATTAAAATTTTTAAAAAAAATTGATTTAGAAAATTTTTGTGGTGCTTATGAAGCAAAATGTTGGAAAAATAATTTTTTTTTTCATGCTTTTTGAAAATATTTTCCACAAAACTAAGTCTTTTTTGCTTTCTGTTTGATCTATAATTTCAAATTTCATTTGAAAAGAAAATGGTCTTAGTCGATAATTTGCGTTAAAAAACCCAAAACCATTAAATAAATAGCGATTTAGGTACAAGTTATTAAAAAGGGAAGTTCCAAGAATTAGGAATTAGTAAAACAACTTTTTTGCTTTCAACCACCGCACAGGTACCGATTTTTTTTTATTTCGCACAAGCGAACTAATTTCAAAAATGAAGATTCAGTTAAGACTCGAAACTCAGCCGAAGCTGATGTCTTTTAATTTTCGCTCGGTCGTGATAAAATTCGCTATTAATTTTTTTGGAACTTATTTCATTTTGCGAGTGATTTGAGTTAAGTGCATCGGTTTCATAAAAATAACAAATAAAACATTGTATAATATATATTGTATTAAAAATGTCGGAACCAAAATGTAAAATGGACCATTTATGTAAAATGGACCAATGTAAATGTGGCATTGCGAGTGATATTTTTTTGGAAGCCTATAAACTATATTTCTCGCAAGAGTTTATCACTGACGTAAACTATGCCCCTAAAAAAGTTTGCTTTAATTGCTATTCAACTCTTATGCAATGGAAAAGTGAAAAGAAGAAGGCTATGCCTTTTGGTATACCAATGATGACCATAAAACTTTGAATAGAAGGAAAGCAAAGAATAAAACTTATGTAGAAGTGCCAAGTGTCCAATTACCATTACCGCACTCAGAATTCATTCCAGTACCAACATACCGAAGTACTGATCTTCAAACAGATATCAGTACTACATCCGTTGCTGCTACATCCATGGATTTCTTCTCAGAATACGACCCTATATAGGCTTCCAAAAAAAATCACTCGCATTGCCACATTTTTAATCGCTTGCTATGAAACGTCCACAAACATTACAAAAATGGTCCGTTTTACATTTTGGTTCCGACATTTTTAATACAATATATATTATACAATGTTTTTTTTTTTTGTTATTTTTATGAAACCGATGCACTAAACTGAAATCACTCGCAAAATGAAATAAGTTCCAAAAAGATTAATAGGGAATTTTATCACGACCGAGCGAAAATTAAAAGACATCAGCTTCGGCTGAGTTTCG
The DNA here is from genome assembly GCA_963682025.1 of Cordilura impudica. Taxonomy (NCBI): domain Eukaryota; kingdom Metazoa; phylum Arthropoda; class Insecta; order Diptera; family Scathophagidae; genus Cordilura; species Cordilura impudica. The sequence goes on from OY821519.1 coordinate 162,139,825, forward strand.
AGTCTTAACTGAATCTTCATTTTTGAAATTAGTTCGCTTGGAACAAAAAAGTTGTTTTACTAATTCCTAATTCTTGGAACTTCCCTTTTTAATTACTTCTACCTAAATCGCTATTTATTTAATGGTTTTGGGATTTTTAACGCAAATTATCGACTAAGACCATTTTCTTTTCAAATGAAATTTATTGAAGAAACTGAGAAGCATATTATAGATCAAATATTTTCAAAAAGCATGAAAAATAATAATTTTTCCAACATTTTGCTTCATAAGCACCACAAAAATTTTCTAAATCAATTTTTTCAAAAATTTTAATTGTTGGACAGGTCTCTAGCAATAATTTGGCTTTTACAGATTGAAAAAATATGAATTAGTCGACGAGTTAAAACCAAAAAAACCATATAAACAATATGCTGAAAATCGGCATTTGACTGCAAAGTTCGAAGGTCGATTAAAAAAAAATTCGAACTAACATAAACAAACGCCGCGATACGGGTCTTCTAATTTAGCCTCTATTTTCACCCCTCACTCTCAGAATCGACCTAACTTTTGCTAACCTGAATTTGTTCCACAGTGTAATTCGGCATAATCATGTCTTGCGTGATGAATCTATAATTGCAAATAATTTTCTTTAAATTACGAAATAATTAGATCAAAGATATACCAAAAGTTGTGTTTAAGCGAAATCCAAACTCTCTTCTATTAACTCATCAATATTTTCAACAACGTAATCATCATCTATTCCTTTCCGAAACTCAGATTGCTTAATGTTTTGCCATTGCTTTTGAAATTTTTTAAATAAAGAAATATCAGGACTGATCGTCGATCCTTCAGCACTTTTTATTACAGTGAACAAAATGAGTTCGAGAATGTGGTGTCTGCAAGCAAAGTGCAAGAAACTTTTGTCTAATTCCTTTTCTATTAAAGCGCAAGCACCATTTCTTTTCCCTTGAATTATAAAAATAAATTGTTATCAAAGCTATCGAAGTTTGGTGCATAAATTAAATTTCTCATTTCTATGTCAAGTCTGTTTTAGAATGTTATTGTGCATAAGAATAAAGCTACCTGTATTTGTGGCAGTGGTATCAAAGCAGAGACCACTAATTTTTTCTTTTAATTTCCACTCGTGAATCAACTGGCAAATGGCAGTAGCTTGGTTTTTACCAGTACCACTTTGAAGAGAGGGTACCCCTAGCAGTTGGGACTTCCCTCCACCTGAAACCAGGACTGGTAGTCGATCAACAATATCGTGTCCTGTTAAACAGGGCAACAATTTGCCATCCCAATGAATTGTCAATTGGCTTTTGGTGTAAAACACAGTCTTTATTTCTGCTGCCTCTTTCTTTCGCGATTTCATTCTCGTTCTCCACGTGGTTGATGTACTTAAAATAATATTGTCACGTTTATAACCCATTTCAGACAGAACGGATCCGAGAACTAGAGTTCCCTTGCTGTTCGATATGTTCACTCTATCCAGAGAACATATTGCTGAAGATAAAATATTTGTTGGGGGACTTAAGTTTGGTTCCAAACTCTTTGGTATAAATGGGTGATAAGGTTCGTCGTCATCTACACTTATTTATTTTATTTATAAGATAAAATACTCATGGCAAAAGGAATTAAAGAAAATTTACCACAGGAATTACAACAGAGTATCTCCTGAATATCAACTATTATCTAAGCAAATACAACTTTTAAAAATAATAATAAAAGAACAGAACAAAAGAATTAAGTAATCGTCTTTCTCATATAAAACCGGGACCTAATGCATATAAAAACATTTACAACATTATTGGAAATAAGATCTAAAGGATTTGAAAAAGTTATTGTTGATAATATAACCTATGAAGAAGATACCGTTAAAGTTGAACTTTTTCGTAGACATTTTTCAAATGTCTATAGAAATGATATACCTAATAGACCTAATATTTCAGAAGTATTTCTTATGGTTGACAATTGTTTATCTCATTCTACTTCTATAATTTGTGATTTTTCTTCAAATTTTAATTCTTTAACAAACGCAGATAGTTTTCACTTTACTCGTCCTTCTGAAGTAAAAAATATTATACAATCTCTTAATTCAAAAAAATCTTCAGGTTCAGATTTTATAATAAAAAACTTCCAATTTCTGCAATCGAATATTTAACAATTTTATTTAATAACTGTTTAAATAATGGTTATTTTCCGAACTCATGGAAAATTTCTAAAATTTGCCCTATTTAAAAAAAAGAAAATAATTTTTGTATTAATAACTCGAGACCAATCTCATTACTTTCAAATTTTGGCAAATTGTTTGAACGTACTATTAGATAAAAGATGGATATCTCTGTCAATCATGACTATATACCCTGTTATCAGTTTGGATTCAAAAGAAATCATTCTTCGATTGATGCTAAAGTTAAATTTCACAATGATGTTATTTTAAGCCCCCGTGATCAAAATTGTACCGCAGCCATATCTTTAGACATTGAAAAAGCTTTCGATAAAGCTTTTCATAAAGTGATTATTTATAAATTAATTCAAATTGGTTGTAATCCTTTTATTATTAAAATTTTAAGTAACTATTTTGAAAACAGGAAATTCTTTGATAATATTAATGATACTCATTCAGATATAAGTATAATTAACAGCGTCGTACCTCAAGGAGCAATATTAGCTCCACTTCTATATAATATTTTAATTTATGATTTTCCACACATATATAATTGTTCAAATAGTATTTTATATGCTGATGATTCACTCATTTATGCTAGTCAAAAATCACCATTTATTGCTTTAGAATTAGTAAAAAAAAAACATTTTTTTTTAATTGATGACTATTACAAAAGTTGGGGAATTAAAATTAACCCTCTGAAATTAGAAGCAATATGTTTTAGAAATGCTTCAGGCAAATGTCCATATTATGTTTTACCTCAAAGTAAAAACTTAGTTTTATTTTTCAACGGTGTTAATATCCAGTTTAAAGACAAAATTAAATATCTTGGCATTACATTTAACAAATTATTTAAATTCAATGATCATGCACGTATTGTTAAAAAGAAAGCAATTGGAATTAAAGGTATGTTCACAAATTACTTGTTAATAAAAATTTGAGTAAAAAAACAAAATTAATGCATTAAAAATTGAAAACCTGAAAACTTAAATTAAAAAATTGAAAAGCAAATATAAAAAATTGTTTGAAAGTCGTTAATATTTGAAAAAAATAAAAATTTGGTCTGATGTAAAACAAATTTAGTAAATAAATATTAAGGTCTGAAAAGTGGTATTAAAATTGGTTATACTTTAACTTAATTGGAATAATTCAATAGAAATAAACATATACACCTGAAATAAACGAATATTTTCTCAAATAAATCGAAAAAAATGATTTTGTGAATGAAAAATACGTTGCCAGCTCTAAAAAACCTCAATAGAATATATAAAATGTATTTAAATTCAAAGTTAACGGATATATTTTTACTTAATAAACAAGCTAAAATATATTGGAAATGAAAATGAACTATAGTTGTGAATATTATTTAGACGAATTAAACAATACGCACGTTTTGAATATTTGTAAGATACTGAATATTTTATTAAAATTAAAATCCTTAAGAGCTAAATGTAAAAATCTTAAAACTTATCTAGAACTAACATTTATACCTGCGCCTCACACAAGCTGGTCTTTCTAGTGATAACATCAGTTTCACACATGTGTTTTATTATTATGGAAAAACAGATAATAAACTATCCTTAGGTAATATATATGTATGTAATCCTAAACCTTTCTAATGATAACATCAGTTTCTCACATGTGTTTTATTATTATGGAAAAACAGATAATAAACTATCCTAAGATAATACATATGTGATCATTAAAATTTAGGGTTTTTTTTAATCATTAAACAATATACATAAAACTATCACGTTGTGTGAAACGCAGGCTAATAATAGAACCCATGTTCATATTTGAACATTCTGCGGCCGGCGAACTATAATCATACCAGCTCTATTCCTTAAAATAACCTTCCTTAATATAAAGCTAATGAATAAAATAATACATATGATTATTAATATTAATGAGAGGTGCCCAGATGCATGATGGAAATTAAGCCCCTTCAGATGAATATCCGTTGCTCTCAGTTTCTTTATTTCTTCTTTGAGGGAATTAATTTCAGCTGAGTGATCCATTAACATAGAACCCAGCGGCTTTATTAGTTCAGTCTCATTATAGCTTATTTCGTTGGTCAGATATGTGCCAAAGCTGCCTTCAATCTTTTCAGTTGTTTCAGTGCTAGCTGGTAATATAGTTTTTCCTACTCTCCCAGAGCAACCTGTTGCCAATGAGATTATCCCTTGTTTTGGTAGTGGGACTAATTCTTGGCTGTTCGATTCACAGAATACATGCAGAGTCGCATTCTCCATGGCCTTGAAGAGCCACATTTGCTTGTTGCTTAAGTTTACCCATGCGTGCTGACTGTTGACCTCAATGTAACGGCATTTAACGTCTCTATGCGGTTTTAATGGTGCAATCTCACAAAAATTATTATTTGCATCTTGCCAGGCCCAGTTTCCCTCGCACAGTAAATGCTTATCACCGACCTCTTTGCATTGATGAAACTCCAATTCGGACATCATATGATATACGTCATTGTCATAGCTGTACACCAAATATGGATTTGCAATAGACGCCCTCACCAAACTGTTGAATAGTTGAATTGGAATAGGAATCACTCTGAAAATATTGGATGCTTTGGAAGATATTAAAGGAATGTTAGTATTAATTATTAATTTATTTTCCAGAATATTCGCTTTCGCCTTCATCAATTTGAAAATTATTGGTAGTTGATTCTTCTGTACGCCTGGCAACCTTAACTTTTCCGGCAACCATTCTTTTATTTTAGCCATTTCTTGACTAAGCTGGGCTGGCTTTAACAGATCAGGACTAAGTTTCCCATGGTTAATATCCATGAGTAACCGTATAATGTAGGACTGCGTTCGCTCGACTTCTTCTAGTTGAGCTTCTATTTCCCTAGCAATCCCAAAAAACTTAATCGACTCCTTGTAAATGAACATATTTTCTTGTACTAACTTTGTAATATTGTCTATTCTTATCTGGAGTATGGTGTAGTCTGAGTTTACTTCATCTAAAGATTTAGTGAAGAGATTCGAAGTAGAATCTACTACGGACGTTTGCTTTTCCACTAACTCTTTGAGGCTGTATTGATTATCTACCAAATTTTTCAGGTTATGCTCCATATTTTCGCGGTCGTCATTATCCATTAATCCAAATAACAAGTGGTAAATTGAGCCAATAGTATTGATTCCTCTTTTCAATCGATTCTTTTTATTTAGGAAAAATAGTTGGTTAGACTGTCCCACTGCTTCAGTTCGGCCTTTCAATCGTTTTAATGTATTTTGACACTGCTCTCCAAATTCTCCAATTTTACCACAAATGAGGCTGCTTGTGGTAGTTAACTTTTCCACTTGTTCGAATGAAGTTATGTATGGTTTTAGGTCGTAATAAACCACTAGATTCCAGCTAGATGTAGTTACGTCGATCGTACCCAGATTATCCAAATATATTGCTGTTTGGTCATTAAATGCTGTTATTTTGGTTCCACCTGTTTGATTAGAACTCGCCACTGTACCGAACAGTAGCATTAACATCACCAACATTATTTTAGATATGTTGAAATTGTTGCTCTCCATTATATTCGTTTTGGTGTAGTATGCATTAGAGCGCTGCACCTCCTCGTCAGTATCTATCATCGTTCCCAGTGGACAAATCTTGGCTATTGGTCTCTTGAGAACCCCTTGTTGAACTTTCATTGTTACTACACGTATCTTGCCATCAGTACCAGGATGAGTCTCAATAACCCTGCCTAAAGGCCACCTTGCTGGAGAAGCGTTTTCATCTTTTATTAGCACCAAGTCATCTATTTTGATATTGGGTAGAGGGTGCTTCCATTTTCTCCTTTGCTGTAAAGTACTTAAGTACTCATCTTTCCACTGGTTCCAGAAATCTCGCTTCATTTTTTGTAAAAGTTTCCACCTATTTAGTGAACTCACTCTTTTAAGCTCATTTCCTCTTTCTGGCATATCGAGCAATGGTCTTCCAACAAGAAAATGACCTGGTGTCAATACATCTATATCTTCTACGTTTCCTTTCAGTTCACATAATGGCCGTGAATTTAAGACACTTTCCACCTGCGATAATAACGTCGCCATCTCTTCAAATGTTAATTTTGCTTCACCTACAACTCGCCGCAAATGATGCTTCACCAATTTCACTGCAGCCTCCCAAATTCCTCCGAAGTGAGGAGCTCCCGGGGGAATAAAGTGCCAAGTTATATTTTCACATGCTAATACTGCCGCTACTTCTGAGTTGTTTTTTAAAGCATCTGCGTATTCTTTATCAATTCTTCTGGCCGCCCCGATAAAATTGGTTCCATTATCAGAGTAAATATGTGAACTTTTCCCCCTTCTTGCAAAAAATCTTCTTAGTGCTGCCATAAATGCCTCTGTTGATAGTTCACTTACAGGTTCTAGATGAACAGCTTTCGTTACCATGCAGACAAACACTGCAATATAACCTTTATAAGATTTTTGGCCTCTTCCTCTCGATACTCGCATTTGAATTGGACCGGCATAGTCTACTCCAGTTTTCATAAAGGGATGAGCAATTCCAACTCTACTTTCCGGCAATTGTCCCATTATTTGGACCATAGTCTTGTGTTGATATCTTTGGCACCTTACACAGCTTCGTATGCACTTCTTTATGCTATTCTTTGCACCGACGACCCAAAACGATTTTCTTATAGTTGACTCCATTATTTGTACCCCACCATGTAACGTGGTAATATGAATATAATTTATCATCAGCTCTGTAAATTGACAGGTTGCCAATAATATTGGATGCTTCCTGCTATATGTTAGACCTGAGTTGAGCAACCTACCACCCACTCGCAGAATTTTGTTGTCGTCTAGAAACGGATTGAGACTGCAAATTTTATTTCTTGTTGGTATCTCTTTATTATTCTTTAGCAATGAAATTTCTTCTGGAAATAGCCGCAGTTGTACATTTCGAATAAGTACCGTTCTTGCATCATTTATTTCATCAGATGATAAATGAGTGGCTGTTTTACATCTTCTTAGCTTGCTAATAAATCTTATAACATAAGCCATTACCTTTATTAATTTGCTGTAATTGGACACCCTTCGGATCAACTCGTCTATGAAGTTCGTTTCTCCATTGACATATGTTGCTGCACTAAATAATACTGTTGTAACTTGCTTCGTCCAATTTTCTTCATTTTCTTTTAGCCATGTGGGACCATTCCACCACAAATAGTTTTCAACTAGTTTTTCTGGTACCATTCCTCTTGATGCGGCATCTGCTGGGTTGTCCTTAGTTCGTACATGGGACCACTTTGCTAACGGAATAAGGTTTTGTATTTCATTGACTCTCGTTCTAATGAATTTGTCTTTCGATCTTTCTTTGTTGTTAACCCATGCCAAAGCAATTGTTGAGTCACTCCACGCATATATTTTAACATCTCGTTGAATTAACAGCACAATTTTGTTTATTAATTTAGCTAGGTGATGCGCAGCACATAGTTCTAACTTGGGTAATGTTTTCCTGTTTTTGATAGGATTCACCTTACCTTTTGATGCTATTAACGTTATACTATGTCCGACCTTAGCGTATACTACCGCTGCATAGGCTTTACCTGACGCATCTGCAAAACCATGTAACTGCCATTTAGACCTCTCCGTTGTATAAAGCCATCTAGGGATCTTCACCTGGCCGATTTTAGATATATTTTTTAGAATCTTTTCCCATTCTTTACATAGTTCCTCAGAGAGCTTGGCATCCCATTCTAACTCCAGTAACCATAACTTTTGAATGTATAACTTCGCCAGCGTTGTTATCGGTGCTAGCCATCCAAGTGGGTCAAATATTTTTGCCAATGTAGATAACGCCAACCTCTTCGTTAAGATCGTTTGATCAATATTTTTAAAATAAAATGTAAAATTATCAGTTTCTGGTTCCCATTGCACTCCCAAGGTTTTAATAGCTTCTCCTTCCTTTATCTGGACAATTTTATTGTTGCTTAAATCAGTAATTTGCCCCAATATTTCTTTTTCATTTGAAAGCCATTTTCTTAGTACGAACCCGAACTTAAGAAGTTGATTATTTACCTCAATTTGGATATCCCTGCAATCTTCCTTGGTGTCAGCTCCAGCCATCAGGTCATCCATATAAAAGTTGTTTTTTATGATTCTGTGTACTCTAGGATTTGTTTTTTTGCATTCATTTGCAATTTCGAGCAAAGATCTTTTTGCCAAAAATGGTGCACAAGCTGTTCCATATGTAACGGTTTTGAGCTTATATTCTTCTATAGGTTTTTTAACATCACTTCGCCATAATATCATTTGATACGGTTGATCTTCTTCAGCTACCATCACTTGACGGAACATTTTCTCGACATCGGCTGTAATCACATACTTCCACAACCTCCAGTTAACCAATATTTCAAAGATGTCATGTTGTAACTTCGGCCCCGTGTGTAGAATATCATTGAGACTATGACCGTTGCCTGATTTTGCCGAAGCATCAAACACCACTCTTAATTTTGTTGTGGAGTTATCATTTCTTACGACTGCTTGATGAGGCATATAATAGTTACCAGCATTCTGTTGTTTAACCTTCTCCATATGGCCCATCTTCAGGTAATCTCGCATGAACTTATGATACTCGGATTTCAGATTCGTGTTCAACTTTAATTTCTTCTCCAAACTTAGCAAGCGAGCTGCCGCCATTTTCCTAGAATCTCCAAGTACTCGATCATCTTTGAAAGGTAGCCTGACGACCAATCTATTGTTTTCGTCCAAGCGTGTTGTTGTTTGAAAAAGGGTTTCACAACCATCGTTTGTTTCATTGGCTTCTGTTTCCCCAGAAATTTCTTCTATCTCCCAAAAGCGCTCAATTCCTTTTGTAGTAGCTATCATCACCTTATTTGAAGATACTGGAAAATTAAGTACACCTGACAGGATCCAACCCAGTGTTGTTTCTTGAGCAACTATTCTACCCCGCTTTACTATACCAGGCTGGATTATTTCGTTGAACAAATCTGCGCCAATTACTACATCAATTCTGTCGGATCTGTTGAAACTGGGATCAGCTAAACAATAGTTTCTCCATTCTTCTCTCTCTTCCTTAAACGTTTTTTCAGGTTGAGCTGATGCTAAGTCTTTCAATACTAAGGCATTTGTGTGATGAACAGCATTACTATTGAACCTTGGTTGAATTGATACATCTATTGTTGCTTTTGAGACGCCAACTACAGTATTTCTTAACCCAACTAGCTCTGTTTTTACCTTATGTTTTGGAAGCTGCAATATTTGAGCCGCTTCTTCTGAAATTGATGTCCTCTGTGAGCCTTGATCAATTAAAGCCCTTAGTATTATTGGTTCTCCTAAGCCAGATTTAATTATTACTTGTGCTGTTGCTAACAATGTTACTGATGAGTATTCTTTCGTAACATAATTTGCTGTCTTTTGGTTTATTTGCTGCTGTTCAGGCTTCTTTTTTTCAAATTCTGCATAATGTAACAGAGTGTGATGTTTTCTTCCACACTTATTGCAGCTGGATTTATATTTGAAGCATTTCTTATATGATTTGTGAGACATACATATTTCACAAAGATTTTCTTTCTTCACCCAGTTTTTTCTGGACAATAGGGGCTGGTCTATAAATTTTTTACAATCTTCTACATAATGACCAGTTAGCGAGCAGTATCGACAACTTACTTCTGATGTTTGGAACGTGTTGCTATATTTCATTGGAACCTTAATTGGACCACTATTTCTCTTACATTTCAGTGCCTGTTGAGCCAAATATTGTTGTTCCAAAAAATTCATAACATCTTGCAGATTCTGGATTTCTTTAGTTCTTTGTACACTTTGCTCATACCACACTAATCCTTCTCTATCAAGTTTTCTTATTACTATTCTAGCAATGAAGGGATCAGCATCTTTTAGTGAAATACCCATCGCTTTTAGTGCTTGAAGACATTCTGTTGTAGTATCCAAAAGCTGTTTGATACCAGTTGCGCCTTGTGTGTTAATACTTGGTTGGTCCAGTAGTTTGTCAGCCAGATTTGTAAATAACAACCTTTTGTTCTCATAACGCTGCTTCAGAATTGTCCACGCTGCTTCATAATTATCATCTGTTATTTTTAGATGTTGTATCATCCTACCAGCTTCGCCATGAACAATACTTTTCAACCTGTATAATTTCTCTACGTTAGGTAGAGATTTTTTTGCATCCACTAATTGCCGAAATAGATCGTGGAATGCTGGCCAATCACTTATATTGCCATTAAAATGTGGAATTTTTACATCTTCCAATTTTGTATTGGATTCCTTTGTATTTTCTTTTAATTCATCCGATCTGTTTGCCATTTTCTCTATCATAGCTTCGTATTCATTTTCTATGATATCGAAATCATCTACAATTAGATCATATAATGGGTCAGAATCCAAATCATCCATTATTTTTTGTATAGCGTTAAATTTTCTTTCAATAAAGTTTCTTCTTGCTTGTATCACACTTCTGGACAAAGAACTTAATGTTCCACTTAGCTGCTCTAATTTTGCCTCCAACTCATTTGTAAGCTGATAAAACCGCGTCTTTTTTCTTTCAACTGTAGTTGTGCTATCTTCTGCACTAGGATTTTGCTCCCCTTTAGAGCGTTGCAGATTTTCTCCGCGTTCCTTATCTTCTTCCTTTTGCTCTATTTTAGAGCTTTCAATATGCGATGCCCCTTGTGACTTCGCCGCATCCCGGAAGGTATCAATTAGTGCGCTTAGCATACTATACTGCTTTTCAGTTGTAGCGTACAGGGACTCCAATTCCCCGTCCTCTGCATATTCTTGTAGTATACTTGCGTGGACGAATTTATATGTGTTCCACGCCTCCTCTAACTGAGCACTATATGATTCCATCTTCACTTTGCGCATCTCTGGGACATCTATTTTTGGTCGGAGGCTACATATTTTCTCTGCCAAATTTTTCAATTGTTCCATAGCCTTTTCCTTTCTGACCATTATTGTTGATATATTTTTACTTCGTTATCTTCTTTTTTAAATTGAATCAAGGATATATTTTTATTTCACTGAATTTAAATTTTCAAAATATGTCTTAATACCCGATACCGATTCACTCACTTTTCGAAGGACCACAATGTGAATATTATTTAGACGAATTAAACAATACGCACGTTTTGAATATTTGTAAGATACTGAATATTTTATTAAAATTAAAATCCTTAAGAGCTAAATGTAAAAATCTTAAAACTTATCTAGAACTAACATTTATACCTGCGCCTCACACAAGCTGGTCTTTCTAGTGATAACATCAGTTTCACACATGTGTTTTATTATTATGGAAAAACAGATAATAAACTATCCTTAGGTAATATATATGTATGTAATCCTAAACCTTTCTAATGATAACATCAGTTTCTCACATGTGTTTTATTATTATGGAAAAACAGATAATAAACTATCCTAAGATAATACATATGTGATCATTAAAATTTAGGGTTTTTTTAATCATTAAACAATATACATAAAACTATCACGTTGTGTGAAACGCAGGCTAATAATAGAACCCATGTTCATATTTGAACATTCTGCGGCCGGCGAACTATAATCATACCAGCTCTATTCCTTAAAATAACCTTCCTTAATATAAAGCTAATGAATAAAATAATACATATGATTATTAATATTAATGAGAGGTGCCCAGATGCATGATGGAAATTAAGCCCCTTCAGATGAATATCCGTTGCTCTCAGTTTCTTTATTTCTTCTTTGAGGGAATTAATTTCAGCTGAGTGATCCATTAACATAGAACCCAGCGGCTTTATTAGTTCAGTCTCATTATAGCTTATTTCGTTGGTCAGATATGTGCCAAAGCTGCCTTCAATCTTTTCAGTTGTTTCAGTGCTAGCTGGTAATATAGTTTTTCCTACTCTCCCAGAGCAACCTGTTGCCAATGAGATTATCCCTTGTTTTGGTAGTGGGACTAATTCTTGGCTGTTCGATTCACAGAATACATGCAGAGTCGCATTCTCCATGGCCTTGAAGAGCCACATTTGCTTGTTGCTTAAGTTTACCCATGCGTGCTGACTGTTGACCTCAATGTAACGGCATTTAACGTCTCTATGCGGTTTTAATGGTGCAATCTCACAAAAATTATTATTTGCATCTTGCCAGGCCCAGTTTCCCTCGCACAGTAAATGCTTATCACCGACCTCTTTGCATTGATGAAACTCCAATTCGGACATCATATGATATACGTCATTGTCATAGCTGTACACCAAATATGGATTTGCAATAGACGCCCTCACCAAACTGTTGAATAGTTGAATTGGAATAGGAATCACTCTGAAAATATTGGATGCTTTGTAAGATATTAAAGGAATGTTAGTATTAATTATTAATTTATTTTCCAGAATATTCGCTTTCGCCTTCATCAATTTGAAAATTATTGGTAGTTGATTCTTCTGTACGCCTGGCAACCTTAACTTTTCCGGCAACCATTCTTTTATTTTAGCCATTTCTTGACTAAGCTGGGCTGGCTTTAACAGATCAGGACTAAGTTTCCCATGGTTAATATCCATGAGTAACCGTATAATGTAGGACTGCGTTCGCTCGACTTCTTCTAGTTGAGCTTCTATTTCCCTAGCAATCCCAAAAAACTTAATCGACTCCTTGTAAATGAACATATTTTCTTGTACTAACTTTGTAATATTGTCTATTCTTATCTGGAGTATGGTGTAGTCTGAGTTTACTTCATCTAAAGATTTAATGAAGAGATTCGAAGTAGAATCTACTACGGACGTTTGCTTTTCCACTAACTCTTTGAGGCTGTATTGATTATCTACCAAATTTTTCAGGTTATGCTCCATATTTTCGGGGTCGTCATTATCCATTAATCCAAATAACAAGTGGTAAATTGAGCCAATAGTATTGATTCCTCTTTTCAATCGATTCTTTTTATTTAGGAAAAATAGTTGGTTAGACTGTCCCACTGCTTCAGTTCGGCCTTTCAATCGTTTTAATGTATTTTGACACTGCTCTCCAAATTCTCCAATTTTACCACAAATGAGGCTGCTTGTGGTAGTTAACTTTTCCACTTGTTCGAATGAAGTTATGTATGGTTTTAGGTCGTAATAAACCACTAGATTCCAGCTAGATGTAGTTACGTCGATCGTACCCAGATTATCCAAATATATTGCTGTTTGGTCATTAAATGCTGTTATTTTGGTTCCACCTGTTTGATTAGAACTCGCCACTGTACCGAACAGTAGCATTAACATCACCAACATTATTTTAGATATGTTGAAATTGTTGCTCTCCATTATATTCGTTTTGGTGTAGTATGCATTAGAGCGCTGCACCTCCTCGTCAGTATCTATCATCGTTCCCAGTGGACAAATCTTGGCTATTGGTCTCTTGAGAACCCCTTGTTGAACTTTCATTGTTACTACACGTACCTTGCCATCAGTACCAGGATGAGTCTCAATAACCCTGCCTAAAGGCCACCTTGCTGGAGAAGCGTTTTCATCTTTTATTAGCACCAAGTCATCTATTTTGATATTGGGTAGAGGGTGCTTCCATTTTCTCCTTTGCTGTAAAGTACTTAAGTACTCATCTTTCCACTGGTTCCAGAAATCTCGCTTCATTTTTTGTAAAAGTTTCCACCTATTTAGTGAACTCACTCTTTTAAGCTCATTTCCTCTTTCTGGCATATCGAGCAATGGTCTTCCAACAAGAAAATGACCTGGTGTCAATACATCTATATCTTCTACGTTTCCTTTCAGTTCACATAATGGCCGTGAATTTAAGACACTTTCCACCTGCGATAATAACGTCGCCATCTCTTCAAATGTTAATTTTGCTTCACCTACAACTCGCCGCAAATGATGCTTCACCGATTTCACTGCAGCCTCCCAAATTCCTCCGAAGTGAGGAGCTCCCGGGGGAATAAAGTGCCAAGTTATATTTTCACATGCTAATACTGCCGCTACTTCTGAGTTGTTTTTTAAAGCATCTGCGTATTCTTTATCAATTCTTCTGGCCGCCCCGATAAAATTGGTTCCATTATCAGAGTAAATATGTGAACTTTTCCCCCTTCTTGCAAAAAATCTTCTTAGTGCTGCCATAAATGCCTCTGTTGATAGTTCACTTACAGGTTCTAGATGAACAGCTTTCGTTACCATGCAGACAAACACTGCAATATAACCTTTATAAGATTTTTGGCCTCTTCCTCTCGATACTCGCATTTGAATTGGACCGGCATAGTCTACTCCAGTTTTCATAAAGGGATGAGCAATTCCAACTCTACTTTCCGGCAATTGTCCCATTATTTGGACCATAGTCTTGTGTTGATATCTTTGGCACCTTACACAGCTTCGTATGCACTTCTTTATGCTATTCTTTGCACCGACGACCCAAAACGATTTTCTTATAGTTGACTCCATTATTTGTACCCCACCATGTAACGTGGTAATATGAATATAATTTATCATCAGCTCTGTAAATTGACAGGTTGCCAATAATATTGGATGCTTCCTGCTATATGTTAGACCTGAGTTGAGCAACCTACCACCCACTCGCAGAGTTTTGTTGTCGTCTAGAAACGGATTGAGACTGCAAATTTTATTTCTTGTTGGTATCTCTTTATTATTCTTTAGCAATGAAATTTCTTCTGGAAATAGCCGCAGTTGTACATTTCGAATAAGTACCGTTCTTGCATCATTTATTTCATCAGATGATAAATGAGTGGCTGTTTTACATCTTCTTAGCTTGCTAATAAATCTTATAACATAAGCCATTACCTTTATTAATTTGCTGTAATTGGACACCCTTCGGATCAACTCGTCTATGAAGTTCGTTTCTCCATTGACATATGTTGCTGCACTAAATAATACTGTTGTAACTTGCTTCGTCCAATTTTCTTCATTTTCTTTTAGCCATGTGGGACCATTCCACCACAAATAGTTTTCAACTAGTTTTTCTGGTACCATTCCTCTTGATGCGGCATCTGCTGGGTTGTCCTTAGTTCGTACATGGGACCACTTTGCTAACGGAATAAGGTTTTGTATTTCATTGACTCTCGTTCTAATGAATTTGTCTTTCGATCTTTCTTTGTTGTTAACCCATGCCAAAGCAATTGTTGAGTCACTCCACGCATATATTTTAACATCTCGTTGAATTAACAGCACAATTTTGTTTATTAATTTAGCTAGGTGATGCGCAGCACATAGTTCTAACTTGGGTAATGTTTTCCTGTTTTTGATAGGATTCACCTTACCTTTTGATGCTATTAACGTTATACTATGTCCGACCTTAGCGTATACTACCGCTGCATAGGCTTTACCTGACGCATCTGCAAAACCATGTAACTGCCATTTAGACCTCTCCGTTGTATAAAGCCATCTAGGGATCTTCACCTGGCCGATTTTAGATATATTTTTTAGAATCTTTTCCCATTCTTTACATAGTTCCTCAGAGAGCTTGGCATCCCATTCTAACTCCAGTAACCATAACTTTTGAATGTATAACTTCGCCAGCGTTGTTATCGGTGCTAGCCATCCAAGTGGGTCAAATATTTTTGCCAATGTAGATAACGCCAACCTCTTCGTTAAGATCGTTTGATCAATATTTTTAAAATAAAATGTAAAATTATCAGTTTCTGGTTCCCATTGCACTCCCAAGGTTTTAATAGCTTCTCCTTCCTTTATCTGGACAATTTTATTGTTGCTTAAATCAGTAATTTGCCCCAATATTTCTTTTTCATTTGAAAGCCATTTTCTTAGTACGAACCCGAACTTAAGAAGTTGATTATTTACCTCAATTTGGATATCCCTGCAATCTTCCTTGGTGTCAGCTCCAGCCATCAGGTCATCCATATAAAAGTTGTTTTTTATGATTCTGTGTACTCTAGGATTTGTTTTTTTGCATTCATTTGCAATTTCGAGCAAAGATCTTTTTGCCAAAAATGGTGCACAAGCTGTTCCATATGTAACGGTTTTGAGCTTATATTCTTCTATAGGTTTTTTAACATCACTTCGCCATAATATCATTTGATACGGTTGATCTTCTTCAGCTACCATCACTTGACGGAACATTTTCTCGACATCGGCTGTAATCACATACTTCCACAACCTCCAGTTAACCAATATTTCAAAGATGTCATGTTGTAACTTCGGCCCCGTGTGTAGAATATCATTGAGACTATGACCGTTGCCTGATTTTGCCGAAGCATCAAACACCACTCTTAATTTTGTTGTGGAGTTATCATTTCTTACGACTGCTTGATGAGGCATATAATAGTTACCAGCATTCTGTTGTTTAACCTTCTCCATATGGCCCATCTTCAGGTAATCTCGCATGAACTTATGATACTCGGATTTCAGATTCGTGTTCAACTTTAATTTCTTCTCCAAACTTAGCAAGCGAGCTGCCGCCATTTTCCTAGAATCTCCAAGTACTCGATCATCTTTGAAAGGTAGCCTGACGACCAATCTATTGTTTTCGTCCAAGCGTGTTGTTGTTTGAAAAAGGGTTTCACAACCATCGTTTGTTTCATTGGCTTCTGTTTCCCCAGAAATTTCTTCTATCTCCCAAAAGCGCTCAATTCCTTTTGTAGTAGCTATCATCACCTTATTTGAAGATACTGGAAAATTAAGTACACCTGACAGGATCCAACCCAGTGTTGTTTCTTGAGCAACTATTCTACCCCGCTTTACTATACCAGGCTGGATTATTTCGTTGAACAAATCTGCGCCAATTACTACATCAATTCTGTCGGATCTGTTGAAACTGGGATCAGCTAAACAATAGTTTCTCCATTCTTCTCTCTCTTCCTTAAACGTTTTTTCAGGTTGAGCTGATGCTAAGTCTTTCAATACTAAGGCATTTGTGTGATGAACAGCATTACTATTGAACCTTGGTTGAATTGATACATCTATTGTTGCTTTTGAGACGCCAACTACAGTATTTCCTAACCCAACTAGCTCTGTTTTTACCTTATGTTTTGGAAGCTGCAATATTTGAGCCGCTTCTTCTGAAATTGATGTCCTCTGTGAGCCTTGATCAATTAAAGCCCTTAGTATTATTGGTTCTCCTAAGCCAGATTTAATTATTACTTGTGCTGTTGCTAACAATGTTACTGATGAGTATTCTTTCGTAACATAATTTGCTGTCTTTTGGTTTATTTGCTGCTGTTCAGGCTTCTTTTTTTCAAATTCTGCATAATGTAACAGAGTGTGATGTTTTCTTCCACACTTATTGCAGCTGGATTTATATTTGAAGCATTTCTTATATGATTTGTGAGACATACATATTTCACAAAGATTTTCTTTCTTCACCCAGTTTTTTCTGGACAATAGGGGCTGGTCTATAAATTTTTTACAATCTTCTACATAATGACCAGTTAGCGAGCAGTATCGACAACTTACTTCTGATGTTTGGAACGTGTTGCTATATTTCATTGGAACCTTAATTGGACCACTATTTCTCTTACATTTCAGTGCCTGTTGAGCCAAATATTGTTGTTCCAAAAAATTCATAACATCTTGCAGATTCTGGATTTCTTTAGTTCTTTGTACACTTTGCTCATACCACACTAATCCTTCTCTATCAAGTTTTCTTATTACTATTCTAGCAATGAAGGGATCAGCATCTTTTAGTGAAATACCCATCGCTTTTAGTGCTTGAAGACATTCTGTTGTAGTATCCAAAAGCTGTTTGATACCAGTTGCGCCTTGTGTGTTAATACTTGGTTGGTCCAGTAGTTTGTCAGCCAGATTTGTAAATAACAACCTTTTGTTCTCATAACGCTGCTTCAGAATTGTCCACGCTGCTTCATAATTATCATCTGTTATTTTTAGATGTTGTATCATCCTACCAGCTTCGCCATGAACAATACTTTTCAACCTGTATAATTTCTCTACGTTAGGTAGAGATTTTTTTGCATCCACTAATTGCCGAAATAGATCGTGGAATGCTGGCCAATCACTTATATTGCCATTAAAATGTGGAATTTTTACATCTTCCAATTTTGTATTGGATTCCTTTGTATTTTCTTTTAATTCATCCGATCTGTTTGCCATTTTCTCTATCATAGCTTCGTATTCATTTTCTATGATATCGAAATCATCTACAATTAGATCATATAATGGGTCAGAATCCAAATCATCCATTATTTTTTGTATAGCGTTAAATTTTCTTTCAATAAAGTTTCTTCTTGCTTGTATCACACTTCCGGACAAAGAACTTAATGTTCCACTTAGCTGCTCTAATTTTGCCTCCAACTCATTTGTAAGCTGATAAAACCGCGTCTTTTTTCTTTCAACTGTAGTTGTGCTATCTTCTGCACTAGGATTTTGCTCCCCTTTAGAGCGTTGCAGATTTTCTCCGCGTTCCTTATCTTCTTCCTTTTGCTCTATTTTAGAGCTTTCAATATGCGATGCCCCTTGTGACTTCGCCGCATCCCGGAAGGTATCAATTAGTGCGCTTAGCATACTATACTGCTTTTCAGTTGTAGCGTACAGGGACTCCAATTCCCCGTCCTCTGCATATTCTTGTAGTATACTTGCGTGGACGAATTTATATGTGTTCCACGCCTCCTCTAACTGAGCACTATATGATTCCATCTTCACTTTGCGCATCTCTGGGACATCTATTTTTGGTCGGAGGCTACATATTTTCTCTGCCAAATTTTTCAATTGTTCCATAGCCTTTTCCTTTCTGACCATTATTGTTGATATATTTTTACTTCGTTATCTTCTTTTTTAAATTGAATCAAGGATATATTTTTATTTCACTGAATTTAAATTTTCAAAATATGTCTTAATACCCGATACCGATTCACTCACTTTTCGAAGGACCACAATGTGAATATTATTTAGACGAATTAAACAATACGCACGTTTTGAATATTTGTAAGATACTGAATATTTTATTAAAATTAAAATCCTTAAGAGCTAAATGTAAAAATCTTAAAACTTATCTAGAACTAACATTTATACCTGCGCCTCACACAAGCTGGTCTTTCTAGTGATAACATCAGTTTCACACATGTGTTTTATTATTATGGAAAAACAGATAATAAACTATCCTTAGGTAATATATATGTATGTAATCCTAAACCTTTCTAATGATAACATCAGTTTCTCACATGTGTTTTATTATTATGGAAAAACAGATAATAAACTATCCTAAGATAATACATATGTGATCATTAAAATTTAGGGTTTTTTTTAATCATTAAACAATATACATAAAACTATCACGTTGTGTGAAACGCAGGCTAATAATAGAACCCATGTTCATATTTGAACAATAGTAACTAACTGAAAGATACTTGAAAATAAAAAATAGTTAAAAAATTGGATTATGTGAAATATGACTTCAAAAATATTTTGAAATAAATTTAAATATGATAAATTTTTTTCATTGAATTACTTATAGGTTTAATAAAACCATATAATTCTATAAACGAAAAACTTAAACTATTAATAAAGAATCTTTTCTAAATAAAGTATTCTTTATAAAACAAGAAATAACTAACTGAAAGATACCTATCTATCCTACATTGAAATGTTCTAAGAAAAAATGCAATGTAACTACATTTTAAATATTTAAAAGTTCTGTCAATAGCAAATATATATTTTAAAAAACTTTAGGTTTGTGGGCTTTTGCTTTCATTGCATTATAGTAAAAAAAATTGTTTTAATTTTTTAACCTAGCAGTAAACATGTTTTACAGTTTGCATTTTGTATATTTGCGTATATTCATATAAACGAAAAAAGAACTGTGTGTTAACATGTTCGTGTTAGTAAACATTTTAACATTAGAGGCATAACTTCTTTTTATTCACTTACAGTTGTTTTTTATAACAACCCCATCTTGTTATATTAAGTAGAACATTATGAACTCAAAAAAAGTTATGCCTCCAATGTTTTTGCTAAACATTGCGAAATTCAACATGACCAATAGTATGCTAACTATAAGTAAATCGAATATGGGTGCGAGATTTGCTTAACATTAGGTTTTCAACTCCAAGTAAGGTTAATATGGGTGTGATTGTTGCTACACATTATGTTTTCAATTCTAAGTAAGGTGAATATGGGTGTTATTTTGTTATACATTGCGAAATTCAACATATCTACTAGTATTGGTAACTATAAGTAAGGTGAATATGGGTGTGAGATTTGCTAAACATTAGGTTTTCAACTCCAAGTAAGGTGAATATGGGTGAAAGTTTTTGCTAAACGTGGTGAATATGGCTGTGAGTTTTTGCTAAACGTGGTGAATATGGTGGCGCCCTCTGCGATACTATTTGCGGTGACAATTGGAACTAAATACGCTCCACCAAATGTACTAAAAAAGTGATTTAGAAACCCCACAAATATACTACTCAAGTGAGAAACAAATACATAAAAATATTCTTAAAGTGAAAAAAGTGCAGTGCTAAATTGGAAAAATTACAGAAATATAAAGAGATGTGTGTTTAGTGTTTTTTTAATGAGAACGGTAACAATCATTCGTGTTAATAGTGTATACTAATTCCCTTAACTCCGCTAATATCGTACATTCTCTTAAAATACATACACTCTTGTCTCTACTTCCAATTGTTATTCATGTTATACAAATTATCGCCTGTGAGACCATAACCACAACAAAAACATTAAATGCGCAGCCCAGTGCAATCATAACAACAACAAATACCAACAATAACCCAGACATAAACAACTACAGTATCAGCAATAACAGTACGCGAGTAACGTATCCGTACCCAAATTCAACCTACGCCACTGAAATAAGCGTAGAAGATTTAATAAAGAAATACACACATTACTGATTGTTTTCATTAACAAATTGAAATCAAAATTTTTGCTTTGCTTTCAGTTCATTAACATTAAGTATAAAAATGTATCAAGTAATATTGCAGTAACAAACTGAAGGCAAAAATTCCGCTTTGCTTTCAGTACATTAATAAGAAATTAAATAAATAAATGTATCGAATAACGTTTATCGATCGTTTTGATTTTTACAGGCTGAAAACAAAAGTTCTACTTTGTTGACAAGTTCGGTTTTGTTGCAATTAAGGGAAAAAAGATTCGATGGCATTTTTTTTAGAAAATATATAGAACATGGAAACTAAATTTTTAGTTAGTGTTAAGATCAATGTTAACAAATAAAGTACATTTTGTTTGGTGCTAAAACCAAAAAATTCTAGTGTTTCCTTTTTTTAAACAACGTAATTGGCGCAGTCGGGAAGTTAGAATCTAAAGATCCTAACTAAAAGAACCTAAACGATCAAAATATTTGTGAACTTGAAAACAAATATTATAAATTTAAATTTTGAGAAAAAACAACCCTTAAATAAACTGAAAACATTTGTGAACTTAAAAACAGAAATATAAATTTTGCAAAAAAAAAAATCGTGAAAAAACCCTTAAATAAACTGAAAAGATTTGTGAATTTAAAAACAAAATTATAAATTATGTGAAAATCCTGAAAAACCCTAAATAAACCCAAAAAATTAGAAATAAAATTTGTGTGAAAGGTGCAAAGAAGTATAGTCATATGCATAGACAATCAAAATTCGATAAGAACCGTAATATCCAAGAAGAAATGGCCGAAACAACCAGAGAAAATATGGAGGAGGTTATTCGTAGACAAGAAGTGATGATTACGGAACTGCAACAACAAATCAGACTTAATGCAATGGAACAACAGCAAAATGTTCAAATGGCACAACAGGCTGAAGGCTACAACCGACGTCTATCTGTGGTGGAAGTCCTTAAACAGTTTCGACAATTGAGGAGCTTGGACGAAAAACACAACGTATTGGCCTTTATTAATTCGGTGGAGGCAATTTTGGCTCTGTGTTCGCCGAATGACCAGGAGTTATTGAAATTGGCTATGTCCATTGTTGTGAACGACAAGATAATCGGTGAAGCAGCAAAATATGTTCAGGAGCTGGGAATCGAAATTAAGAATAAGCTGCTGGACCAATACCGACCGAGATATACGTATGGGGATGTGGTTATGAATTTTCGTTATCTAAAAGTAAGTAATCTAAGAGAACTCTTCGAGTTCGCTATACAAACTAAATTTGAATTAAACCAAATATATATGTACGACGAGGACAAGCCCACATTGTATAGACCAGAATGTATTGAAAGGGACTTAGTTAACATAATAATTGACAAAATCGATATCACAATGAGATCACATTCCGACAAACGGAGCTCTTTAAATCAGTTAATGACTAAATATACTCAGATTGTGGCTTTGGATGATTATAGGGTGATTCATACTAAATTTAGGAAAAATCATAGAACTGTCAACCGTAGTGCGAATTGGAACAATACGGAAGGAAATTAAAGATTTTCCACGTAGGAGTTATAATGACGGCGAGAATGCTAATGGAAAGTCGAACAGACAAAATAGCTACAATAATAATAATAATTACATTAATAAACAAAACCCTGCAAATTATTACCGCAGTGAAAGACAATCATACGGACAACAGTTCTCTTCAAACGGTTACAATCCTAATAGATACACACCAAATAACACAACCATACAAAGAAATTCGAATACTAACAATTACAACCAGACAGGGGTTACCCGTATGAGCATGGATACTCGTAACTCCAGGATGGGTCCTGAACCTATGGAGGTGGGAACTATCCATGAAGCTCGGGCAAAGAGGAAAGCGATATAAATTTTATCATACCGCCTCGAGGACCACATTGCCCATAGTGAGGATTTCAATAGGGAAACAGAACATTAGGTGCCTTGTCTATACAGGCTCTACTACCAGTATTCTAAGAGAAGGACTATTAACAGAACAGTATCAGAAAATTACACTTAGGAATCCTTTATTTTATAAAACGCTAAATGGTACAAATGAAATTAAATATGTAGTGACTACACCATTCCCAGAGGAATTTGGTTGTCTTGGTACACTTCAGTGGAAGGTTATTAATTTTTCAAACAAAAACTTCTCTGGTATAATTGGTCAAAATTTTTGGAAGCCCTAAGGGCGAAAATTGATTACGAACGAAAATGTATCGATATATTGAATAATAAACTATATTTCGAAGAATATAATTACCCCGAATATGTACAAAATGTTTGTAATTTACAACAAATAGAAAATAGAAACATAAAAGATGGTATTAATTTATCCCATATGAATGACGAGGAACGTCAGGCAACCTTAAGGCTGCTTCCCGATTTCGAGGATTTATTCTTTAAAGACGGGGACATCTTGTCATACACAAACCAGGTATCTCATGAGATAATCACAAATGAGAGGCCTTTATATTCTAAAATATACAGGTATCCGCAAATACATGAGGAAGAAATTAAACGTCAAATTAATGAAATGATTGAACAGAAAATAATACGGGAGAGCAATTCACCCTACAATAGTGCATTGTGGATCGTCGAGAAGAAATTAGACAATTCCGTAAAAGGAAATATAGAATCGTTATAGATTACAGAAAGCTAAATGAATATACGGTCGATGATAAATATCCCATTCCGAACCTGAACTCGCTATTAGATAAACTTGGTAGAGCACAATACTTTACAACTTTGGACTTGGCTAAGGGTTTCCACCAAATTCCGTTTAGAGAGGCAGACAGGGCAAAAACCGCATTCTCAACACCTTTTGGACACTACGAATTTATTCGTATGCCATTTGGCTTGAAAAATGCCCCATCAACTTTTCAAAGGTTGATGAATAAAATTCTTTACGAATACATAAATAAAATATGCGTCGTTTATATGGACGACATACTGGTGTTCGGAACTTCTTTAGAAGAACACTTGACTAATTTGAAATTGATATTTAGGGCACTTAAGAGGGCAGGACTGAAAATACAAATCGATAAATGCGACTTTCTTAAGAAAGAAACGCAATTCCTGGGTCACATCCTCACAACGGACGGAATAAGGCCAAATCCGGAAAAGGTCAAAATAATTAGGAATCTAAAGATACCAAATAGTACGAAGAAAATAAAATCTTTCCTAGGAATGACAGGCTTTTACAGGAAATTTATAAAGGATTATGCAAAAATTGCATACCCTATGACACGGTTTTTGAAAAAAGATCAACCAATCAATGAGTATGATCCTGCTTTTATTACTTCTTTCGAGAAACTAAAAGATCTCGTAACAAATTCTCCAGTATTGCATTACCCCAATTTCACAAAAAAATTTAAAATTACTACTGATGCCAGCAACTTCGCAATAGGGGCCGATCTGTGTCAAGATGGACACCGTGTTGCATATGCATCCAGAACTCTAAATAAGCATGAGACAAATTATGCTACTGTAAAAAAAGAATTACTTGCCATAGTATGGGCAGTAAAATACTTTCGTCCATACGTTTTTGGTAGAGAGTTCGACTTAGAGAGTGGTCATCAACCACTGAAGTGGCTGATGACGAAATATTCTGGAAAGGATATAAGCCCGAGGCTCCAAAGATGGCTCGTGGATCTGGGAGAATATAATTTTTCACTTGAATATATAAAGGGGAGGACTAATAATATTGCTGATTTTCTAAGTAGAGTGCAAAATGATGAGATTAATGCCGAAATAGAATCCATTCACACTGATGGGGATAATAATAGCATGTCAGTTGAAGTAGAAACAGTCCACTCACAGGAGTAGGACTTAGGATTTTAAATTCCAATTTTGGATACGGTTGTGAACAGATTTAAGACACAAATAGTTATAACACAGGAAAAACGGAACACAGTTGAAAACATTTTCAAGTTTAGACGTATTTGTATAGATCAAAATGACATTGATGAAAATAGAGTTTTGGACATCACTAGAAGGGAAATAATAAAGGGAAAAGTAGGAATATATACCTGCCTGGATGACCACGAGTATTATAGGGTCCAGAGGATTATCGAAGAAGAATTTTCTGCAAACCGGAACGTAAAATTCATCAGGTGTTCCCGAATTGCGGAGGATATCGAGAATGGCGAAGATATGAGAAGGCAAATCGCCCTTTTTCATAAAAATGAAAGCGGCCATTGCGGCATAACAGCAACTTTCGAAGGGTTAAAGGCTAAACTGTATAACCCTCAACTTAAAGAGGAAATAAATAGAGTCATAAATAATTGCGATATATGTTCGGGGGGAAATATGATAGAAAACCCATCAAAAGTAAGTTCCGAATGACAGAGACACCACACACTATTAATGAGATTATTCATGTGGATACTTACTTTAATAGCAAGAATTCTTTTATTGTGTTTGTTGATAAGTTTTCGAAACACGCCACATGTTTGCCACTTACGGATAGGAACAGTATTACACTTGTAGCCCAGCTACAACAGTTTTCGGCAATAAGGGGCAGGGTGAATAAAATGGTGTTTGACAATGAGTTCAACAACGAGAACGTTAAGGAGTTCATGAGAAATGAGGGTATATAGTATCACACTACCAAACCAAATAGTCACACTGGTAACAGTGACATTGAGAGATTAAACAATACCATCACGGAGAAAATACGGACTTTGAATCTTGAAAATCATTTGCCGATCACACAGCAAATATACAATTCAATTATGTTATATAATGGCACATAACATAGCACAATCAAATGCACACCTCTGGAAGTACAGAATCACACAATAGATCACACGGTAATTTACGAGAGGCTGTGCAAAATTAAGAAGGAAAGAATAGACAGGGCAAACAAAAATAGGGAAAATTATATAGAAACCAGACGGGAGGGTTTCATAAAACATTATAAGAATGTACGACATAAAGAGGAACCTAAGTTCAGAAAAAGGCCTTTGCAAGGGATACATACGAGTAACATCAAAAGATCCAATAAATTTAGCAGTTCTCAAATGACTGAAAACTAATAGTTAACCTTAAATTAAATAAAAAAAAAAAAAATAAAAAAATTTCAGATAATAACCATGGTACTGCTCATAATTGTGACATCTGGGCTGGGGACAACAGAGATGCAAATTACTCAGATCCCAAAGGAAAATGTATACACAATCATCAAAATGTTTGATACGGAGATCGCTAACGAAACTAGCATTGTTCTGCATGTTATACAGCCAACGGAAATAGTTAAGATTATAGACATGTTCGAGGAAAATACAGGGAATTTAAACACAAACTATAAGACAGTTTTAGCCTCAGAAATTAAAGCACTTAGATCTAAGATAAGATCTGTTGTGCCCTTTGGAAGGCGCAATGCCAAACAAGAAAGGTTTATCAATGTTAAAAATAAGATATATACATTCGAGGATTATAAAGCATTAAAAGAATTAAAATTATCGGAGCATTGTATATTCCAAAGTAATTGTGAACTAGTTCTAAGCAATAAAACGTCATTTCAATCATTGGATGACGAAACAATAATCATTAAAAATGCAAAAAAATTTGGAAATCATAACAAATTGTAATCAAATAAGTAGTATTAAGATAAATGGAAATAATGTTTTGACGTTTTCCAATTGTGAAATCTTTATTGAGGATGCAAAATTTTACAATAAAAAAGATAAATACATTGACAAATATATTAACTTTATTGAATATCAAGAACAAAATTTTACAAAACAATTAACCTTTAGAAATATAGCTATAAGCAATTTTAAGAATATTGAAAAAATTAAAGAGTTGAAGTACAATCAAAATGTATCTTATTCAATGATTGCAACGTTAGGAATTTTAATAGTGATAACAATAATAGCAGTGTGTTGTTTGTTAAAGAATAAATCAGTAAAAGTTAAAATAAATTAAACGATTCAGGAGAATCGATTGACAAAAGGGGGAGGAGTTACGTATCCGTAGCCAAATTCAACCTACGCCACTGAAATAAGCGTAGAAGATTTAATAAAGAAATACACACATTGCTGATTGTTTTCATTAACAAATTGAAATCAAAATTTTTGCTTTGCTTTCAGTTCATTAACATTAAGAATAAAAATGTATCAAGTAATATTGCAGTAACAAACTGAAGGCAAAAATTCCGCTTTGCTTTCAGTACATTAATAAGAAATTAAATAAATAAATGTATCGAATAACGCTTATCGATCGTTTTGATTTTTACAGGATGAAAACAAAAGTTCTACATTGTTTTCGGTTTTGTTGACATTAAGAGAAAAAAAGATTCGATGGCATTTTTTTGAAAATATATAGAACATGGAAACAAAATTTTTAGTTAGTCTTAAGATCAATGTTAACAAATGAAGTACATTTTTTTTGGTGCTAAAACCAAAAAATTCTAGTGTTTCTTTTTTTTTTAAACAACGTAATTCGCGCGCTTAACAACAAAATAAACTAAACGTGCCAACGTCAAAACGCAATGCTAAGCGGATTCCCAGGCAGTAACCCGAATCCGCACACACAGTCCCCAAAAACATCGTACGATTGTTCAACGTGGGAAAACGCTGAATCAATAATTATGTTTGTTTAAGTTTTATTTAAGTTGTATTCTTTTGTAAAGTCTTCGCAGTCGGTTTAGAGAATTAAACAATAAAGGTTTGTTGCTAACATTGGTTAGTAACATAAAAAAATACTTTTTTAAACTTTAACAAAATAAATCTTTAATTGGCGCCCTCGGAAAAAAGAGTCCTATGTCGTAAAAAAGTTTATAGACAGCGGAAACGGTGCGCTTTAGTAGTCTCTCCTAAGAGACATAAGAGAGGTCCTCTTAAGGATCAGCGGCCACGGTACGAAATAATAAAAAATAAATGAAATAATAAAATAATAAAAATAGTAATTAATTAAACTTTAAAATAAACTAAAATAAATCTAGTGAAAAATAAATAAACTTAGTGAAAAATAAATGAACTATTTCATAAAAATTTACAGCTAATGAATTTCAAAAAGAAATTTCGTAAAAATTTATAGTTAGTGCCAATAATTTTATAATTTTCAAAAGAAATAGGACAAAAAACAATTTTATAATTAAATTCTGAAGGAATTTTTTTTTTTTTTTTTCAATTCCATTATTTCATACAAATTTCTAGTACCAATAAGAAAAAAAATTAACAGATAAAATTTATAACGACATGAGTATTGTCAAACGAAAGATAATTTTATGTAGAAATGTTCTTGATTTTAAGGTCCAGTTCCAAAAAAATTAAGGCAAGAGTACAAAATATATCAACCACGTTATTTCAAAAACTGCAGGTGAAAATTTTTTATCAGACTTGGATTCAGTATAACTAAGTTTATTAGAAAAGATGTATTACAAAGACAGGTGCTGCAAAATGTTTAAAATTGTTGAGTAGAGTAATTAGAATATTACATTTAGATTTAGTTTAACTCTGCGTAACTTTTTTAGTCCTAAGTATTGTTCAATGTAACTTTAACAACGTATTGAGAAAAATACATACTTTGTTATTAAATATGAAAATAAAAAATAATCACTATTTAAAAAAAAAATTAAAACAAACTTTCTCACATGTATATGTAGTATAGTGTAGCTAAAACAAAAAATATTTGCTTAAAAATTAATACATTTTATTTGTAACGCAATATTTTCTGATACTTTATAAGTATAAATAACATCCAAAAGACCCTGCTTTTTGGTACTCTTTGCCACCTTTTTATTGAATAATCCTTATTATTAAACTCGCCAGCATTCAATTTAGGTAGTTTAGTAGTATTTGATGTAGTGACTCCCGATGTTTGAAACTTAAAATTAAAAGCCAAAGCTCACAGTTTAGTTTACAATTTATCTAAATCATGATCACATAATGTGCTAGGCTCATAATCGAGACGAAATTTCTTGAACTTTTTACAAATAAATAGTTACTCCTTCATCGGGAGCATAGTTTTCTAGTGAATTCCAATCTGTGTAGACGACAAAGCATAGGATTTTGCCCTAGTTTGATTTCATACCAAGCATGTTTTATATTTATATTTCTGATTTTTTCTAATTCCTGTTTTAGTGGATTTTGTTTCGAGACATTATTAAACTATGCCTACGCACTACTGCATTATCTATACGCTGTGACAATACCTTTCGTTGTGCCTTATCCTTTTGAAAGTAATTAAAATATTGTGCTGATAGTTGAATACATCCATCATGAGTATAACTTGAAAATCTACTTCTTTGCTACTTAAATCGGCCGCTATTTGTAAAGCTAGTCTAGTTTCTTTAATTTTTTTGGAGGTGATAGGGGTTGTTGGTGCGATTTAGGAGAAATAGTTTTTTCGGTTTGACCTTGATTTGTACATAACTTTGTTAGTTATTATCGGATTTCAGCAATATATATAGCACTGGAAAGCTTCATTTGGTATTTAAAAAATTTGAAATCCATTAACCCATTATGAACCTATTAATTTTTTTGTATTTTTTGAAATTTTTTTTTCGGAAACGTCCCATTATCTCATAAAATAATCGATATAATGTTGGTACATATTTACATCAACTGTGTGATAGCTGGGTCCATTAGCTTCATTTCGATGTATGTTTTGACCTCTTAGCCCTCTTAGGACCGGAGATATTAGGGATTTTACCTACACTTTTTAATTTTTTTTCGCGAAATTAACCCTTAATATATTATTCTATTATTCTACTCTTATGTATTCGTTATAGTATCTACTATTATTGACTCTTATTTATCCGTCCTATTATGAAAAATTTTTTGGCTGCGGCGCTTTTCCGAACAAAAATTTTACAAATAATACATTTTCTCTTTTTATGCCCAAATCAACCCATAATATATTATACTATTACTATTTTGATCTAATTTCTAACACTAACTGGAATGATTTGTTGTGCCATACTTCTATTGATTTAATGGTGGAGGTCTTTTATGGAACTATGTATTCTTTTATGGATGAATGCATCCCAAAGCGTTCTGTCTACAAACGAACTGGCCCGCCTTGGAACTCAAAACAAATATCAAGATTAAAAAATTTGAAGAACAAGTATTATAAAAAGTATAAAATTTTTAGTTCTCTTGTATTTTTTGAAAAATACTCCATTCATCGTGCCGAATATAATATTCTTAACAATTATTTATACAAAAACTATCTAAACAAAATGAAGGAAGATTTCAATCGTGATCCTAAAGCATTTTACAACTTTGTTAATTCAAAAAGAAAAACTACTGGTTATCCATCTGTAATGAAATTAAACGATATCGAATCTAGTGATGATACTATAATAAGTAACATGTTTGCAGACTTTTTTGCTAGTACATATTCTGTTGCTCAATATTGTTCCAACAGCTATTCATATCCAATAAACACAAATCAAGCTATATCTTTTCCCCTAATTGATAAGGCAGAACTTGTTAATAGCCTGAAGAAACTTAAAGTTTCATTTACTCATGGACCTGATGGAGTACCTAGTTCTATTCTCAATTATTGTGCTACTTCCTTGGCAACACCACTGACTCTGTTGTTTAATGCGTCAATAAAAAACGGTTATTTTCCAAAATTTTGGACAGCTTCTTACATCATTCCATTATTTAAATCTGGAAATAGATCGGATGTTTCTAATTACCGTGGTATTGCTAAACTTAGTGCAATCCCTAAGCTTTTCGAGAAATTTATTACAGATTTTTTGTGCTATCACTCATCTTCAATTTTGTCACCATTTCAACACGGATTTCGGAAAGGATGACGTTACAAATGTGCTTCATTTTACGACAATAATTAACGATGGTTTTGTCAAGAAAAAGCAAACAGATGCAGTATACACCGATTTTAGTAAGGCTTTCGATAAAGTAAACCATAACCTTCTACTGATCAAATTGGATTTATTAGGTTTAATACCATTAAGCCTTAAATGGATAAAATCATATCTTTCTGAGAGAACACAACGTGTAATGTATAATAACATGTCATCTAAAGATATTACTGTGACTTCTGGTGTTCCTCAAGGCAGCCATCTTGGACCAATTCTTTTCTCCCTTTTCATCAATGATCTTCCAAAAGTGATAAATTTTTGTAACGTTTTAATGTACGCTGATGATGTTAAAATTTTTTTAAGTTACTGTCAACATAATGATCATATTCATCTTCAATCAGATCTCAACAATTTCTTTTCGTGGTGTAACCGTAACCTAATGGAACTAAATTTGAAAAAATGTAAATGTATGCGTTTTTCTAGAAATAATGTTTTTCCTGCTAACTACTTTTTGGGCGGATATCAGCTTGAACTTGTTGATACTTTTCTGGATTTAGGGATTCTACTTGATCCTAAATTAAACTTTATATCTCATGTCACCATGACAGTTAATAAAGCTAGAGGTACACTCGCCTTTATTAAAAGATGGGCAAAAGAATTTATTGATCCTTACATAACCAAACAACTTTTTACATCTCTTGTAAGATCTATTTTAGAATATGGGTCAATAATATGGGATCCCTTCTATAACATTCATATTCAACGAATCGAGTCTGTACAGAAACAATTTCTACTCTTTTGCTTACGTGGCTTACCTTGGAATTCTGCAATTGATCTACCTTCATACGCTGATCGACTTAAATTAATAAAATTACCTACTTTGGAAAGCCGTAGGACTATGCTAAAAGTAACATTTATGATCAACCTAATTAATGGTGAAATCTGTTCTGACTTTCTTGTCAACAATATAACTTTTAATGTTCCTCAACGAGTATCACGCCAATTCCAACCACTCTTTGTTAAATGTTTTCAAACCAACTATGCTCTAGCTGATCCTTTTAGAAGAATTTGTTGTGTTTATAATAATCTTTATCAATTAATTGATTTTTCGTTGAACACTGATGTAATTAAGCATAATATCATTATTTTCTTAAATTCCTAACTATTTGTTTTTATTTTTAAATCATTTAATTGTTTCAATATATGTACATATGTAATTATATCATTTATACAGGTCTGTAAGGATTTATTCCATTGACCTAATAAATAAATAAAAATTATTCTACTCTTACTTATCCCTCCTATTATGAAAATTTTTTTGAAAAAATTGCGCGATATTCGGACAAATATTCCAAACATCTCGTTACCCCCCTAAGACACTGATATATTCTACGGAGATTACGTCTCTTGGCCTACTTTCTGAGACATGTTTTCAGCTCTCTACAAGGACAACCCTCGACTTACTCCGGTAGAAAAACTATCATTTGCTTAAGAAAACCCAGAATGAGGCTCGTGATATTGTGAGAACTTGCCCTCTTACCAATGCCGGTTTTGAGATGGCATGGCAAAACCTGGTTGATCGATATGATAATAAAGAAGTCCTTCTCAACGCATAGCTCAATACCCTTTTCAGTCCGAATTCAATTTCAAAGGAATCAGGACCCAGCATAAAGACTCTTGAGCGTAGCATTAATTATTGCATTACAAACCTATCGTTGCTCAATATAGATACGAATAGTTGGGACATTATTTTTGTATATCTCTGTTCTTTATGTCTCTCCGATATCACATTGGACTTATGGAAACAACACCACAAAACCAGCCCAGAGCTACCTACAAACTCTAGTCTGTCGCAGATCTTCGAGTTTCCAAGTTAACCACCAGTTCTACGAAGAATTTTCCCTCAACAAAAAATTATAGTTCTCTCGATTCCAGGAAGCTCAAACGTTGGTTCGGATAACGCTATGAAATGCACCCTCTGTACCGAGTCGCATCCTCTCAGACTATGCCCCGTTTTTTTTACGAATGTCAGCAGTAGAGCGTTTTTCTACTGTTAGAAGCCAGAAGCGTTGCACTACTTGTTTAACAACTTTACATGACTTCAAGAAATGCAAAAGCCACTATGCGTGCTCTTTTTGCAAACAAAAGCATCACACCCTACTTCATCGCGCATCAACTTCAACAAATTCCAACCAGGTTTCAGGTAGAAGTCAAAATCCCCAAAATACAGCATCGGCCAAACCCAGCTCTAGTCCGAATACTCTTCGAACTATTAATCCTCAAACTTTATCAACCCCTGATAACCCTCAATTTAATTCTGCTGCTGCAGTTCGTGTACGTCAATCGTACTCGACCCGTTTGCAGCCAAGTCCATACACTGCTATCATCCTTGGAACTGCTTTACTAGATGTTTGTGCTGATGATATCAGATGCATAGTTCGTGCTCTCATAGACCCTGCCTCTGAAGCATCATTTGTTTCTGGCTCTCTTCAAAGGAAACTCGCATTGCCCTCTCGATTCTCTGAATCCCAAGTCATGGGTTTAAATGGTACCCTTTCTGCCACATCAAAAAAAATCAGTGTTTTAATGATCAGTTCTCCGCTAGATAAAAAAACTTTTCTACCCGAACCGAGCTATTTGTGGTTCGAAAACTCACAGGCCGATTACCAAATCACTCCCTTCTCTGGTTCATCAAATCTTCATTTTCAGATCTGCCAATGGCAGATGTTGAACTGCATAAAAGTTCCCATGTTGATCTACTCTTAGGGGGTGATATCTATCCTCGAGTCATTCGCAGCGGCGTTCGTTGGGATAACGAGCAAAACCTTGTGGCACAACAGACCGTTTTCGGTTGGATAGTGACTGGTGAGATTGACTCTTCCCAACAACCTCAAATTGTCTCCACATTTTGCACTGATATTAAAATGAACCAACAGCTTACTCGCTTTTGGGATCTCGAAGAAGTCCCGGAAGTTTCTCAAATGTCAGAGGACGATCGATATTGCGAAGACCTATATCAAAAAACCACTTATCGAAACAAAGATGGTCGATTTGTAGTTTCCCTGCCCTTTATACGAGATACATCTTCCACAAAAACCCTTGGAAACTCTCGTAATAATGCCATAGCACAATATCTTCGTAATGAAGCCCGCTTAATGAAACAACCCAGTGCTAAATCTCACTCTGATCAAGTCAAAGTAGAATAATTAACCCTTCACCATATGGTTAAGGTTAACCCCGATTTGTCAGCTGAGCCCAATATGTCATATTATCTCCCCCATCATGTGGTGATAAAACCCGACAGTAGTTACTAAACTTCGAGTAGTATTCAATGAATCCAGCCCCTCTCCTAATGGCATAAGTCTAAACGGTATGTTATACCCGGGGCCAATATTACAACCTGACCTACCATTATTATTTTATGATGGTTGATCATCGGACTTCGAAATGAAGACAGTTACTTTTGGAGTAAACGCGCCCCCTATCTGGCTACTAGAACATTCAAAGAATTAGCCTGTGAACCCGAAACCACCGTTGTATCTGAGGCTGAGAAATTACATGTACGTTGATGACGTCTTATTTGGATCTCACGATTTGGTACAAGCCATTAATGCTCGTAAAGAGCTGGTTAAAGTGTTGAGTTCAGCTGGATTTTCTCTCAGAAAATGGACAGCGAACAATGAACGCCTTTTAAAGGATATACCCCCAGAATATCTACTCGATGCAGATTTTCTGAAACTGTCAGATTCATGCACTTAAGAAACCTTAGGTTTATGATGGAATGCTAGAAGTGAATTTTTCTATTTTAAACCCGTTTACCATCCCGACGAATGCATTTATACAAAACGTGCTGTTTTATCTGACATTGCAAAACTGTTTGACCCCGCCGGTTGGTTCGCTCCCAAAATAGTTGCTGCAAAAATTATAATGCAGCAAATTTGGGAAGATAAAACAGATTGGGATGAAGAACTAAAACCTTTAACCTTAACCTTTAACCTTTAATGCATGACCAACTATTCACTGAACTGGTAGATAAGGCTAACCTCTTAGCTGAACTTTTTTCAAAAAACTCGTTTTTGCCGGATAGCCATCAACCTCTGCCCGAACTTGAAAGTGTATCTTGTACTATGCCTAAAATATTCTTTCGAGCACGTGCAGTTAAAAAGGTTTTTCGGATCTCAACATTAATAAGTCTTCGGGACCCGATGGTATACCAGCACTGGTGCTGAAACAGTGCTCTTCGACGCTAGCCAGTCCATTGGCCAACCTTTTCAGCCTTTCGTACCGTGCGGGTCTTTCCTTCTTGCTGGAAAGTTCCTAATGTCCAACCAATCCCTAAAAATGGTGCGGCTAATAACCCTGAAAATTACCGTCCAATGGCAATCTGCTCTGCGCTCTCAAAGGTGATGGAGAGCATGATCAATTTCAATCTTGTGAACTACTTTGAGGCAAATTCACTTCTTAATGATCGACAGTATGGCTTCCGTAGAAATCGTTTCACGGGAGACCTTTTAGCACTACTTTCTGAGCGCTGGAGTAGATCCATTCGCAATTTTTGCGAAAGTAAAGTGGTTGCTCTGGATATTTCCAAGGCATTCGATCGTGTGTGGCACGGTGCATTGATATCAAAGCTTATTGCATTTGGGGTCGGTAACGACTTCTCTCGATTTATATCGAGTTTTCTCCAAGACCGAACAATACGTGTTGTTATTGATGGGGTCTCATCTAATGAGTTTCAGTTTAATTCAGTTGTACCCCAAGGTTCCGTTCTTTCTCCTCCTCTTTCCTTTCTCTTTCGCAGATGACAGCCGCATTTGTCATTCATTTTCCTTTAATTGTAGGCCAAGCCTCTTGGAGGTTGGGGGGCAGAAGGCAGACAATGAATGACACACTCAATCAAGACCTGTTAACAATCTCTGAGTGGGGTAAAGCCAATAGGGTTGATTTTAATGCGCTGAAGACTCAATGCTGTATGTTGACCCATAGGGCCATGGAATCAACAATGTCATCTGTATATATGGGTGGTATAGGTATTGAGGAGTCGGATACTCTTGATGTTCTAGGCGTGAGAATTCAATGTGATGTTCGTTGGAACGAGCATGTTTTTCAAGTGTTGAAAGAAGCATTCAAGTGTCTTGGTTTTCTAAAACGGTGTAAAAATTTCTTCACTCCTGATCTCCTTAAAATCTATACCACTTACATCCGACCGAAAATGGAATACAACTCCCATATATGGGCAAGAGCTTCAAAGTCTATTTTGGAGCTACTGGACCGTGTGCAAAGGAGAGCGTTGGAGCTCATCAATGAACACCGTCGGAATGTGGGTTGTGTAGCACTGTTCTGTTCATATTACCATGGGAAATGTTCTTCTGAGATTAGCGAACTTATTCCAAGTGCTCGAGTTTCGGTTCGCTCTACCCGCTTCTCTAGTAAATCATATCCGTTTGTAGTCTATTGTCCAGTTGACCGCACAACGCATTACAGAGAGAATTCGTTTATCAATGGAACTAGCCGCATGTGGAATAAACTCCCCGCAGAGGTCTTTCCTGACAGTTATAATCTAATAAAAATGAAGTCATATATAAACAAATACTACTCCCTCTTTCCTCCTTCCCACAACCTATTTTACTTAAATCAACATAATGCACTGCATTTGTAGGGGGCATCCCCTGAGTGTTGGTTAATATAAAAAAAAATACAACGCAAAAAGTTTCTCGATGATTACCCGACATCGAAAAAAATTAAAATTTCGTTGATTACGAAACCTCTCTTCCTATCGAACTACACGGTTTTTGTGATGTACCCGAGAAAGCTTAGGCGGCTACTCTATATATAAGAACCGACACAGCGAATGGTAAAGTTCACACCCATCTCTTAGCTGCAAAAACGAAAGTTTCACCCGTGAAATCCGTCACACTCCCGCGACAAGAACTTTGCAGTGCAAAAATTTTCAAATCGATCCGAACCCAATTGAATGTTGGAAACTTTCGCACCTATATGTGGACAGATTCCACAATAGTGCTTGCATGGTTACAAAACCCACTAATAAATGGAAAACATTCGTTGCGAACCGTGTAACTTCGATAGTTGAAGAACTTAAGCATAATACCTGGTCACACGTTGATTCAAAAGATAACACCGCCGTTGGTAATGATTTGTGGTGGCACGGACCCTCTTGGCTAAAATTGCCACCTTCCGAATGGCCTTCAAATCATTACAATTTGGAAACCCAAGAGGAAATTAGACCAATCAAAACCTACATTACCCAAGTTACTAATTTTGATATTTTAGGACGTTTTTCTGACCTTTCAAGAGCCATGCGAGTGCTCTGTTACGTATTTCGGAACTTTTACACCCTCTCGCATAAACACCATTTTCGATATACAAATACTGAAATGATTCAAAAGGAAATGA
Organism: Cordilura impudica; assembly: GCA_963682025.1. NCBI lineage: Eukaryota > Metazoa > Arthropoda > Insecta > Diptera > Scathophagidae > Cordilura > Cordilura impudica. The sequence continues at coordinate 162,176,948 of OY821519.1, forward strand.
ATCATGTTAGAAATCGATTGATCATAATGTGTCTATTTCACTGAATACGATGTAATCTCTCAAGGTTTATCCCCAAAAAGTAGTCTATTGACGTTGAACCCCTTTATTGACTCCGAAGGATTTATGAGAGTGAACGGTAGACTTTCTAAATCCCCTATGCTTACCTACGATGAACGGTTTCCCAAAATATTGCCATATAATGGAAAATTTAATCGATTATATATTGAACTGGCTCATAAAACATCTATACATGGTGAAACTTAACAAAATCTATTGTTCGTAACTGTAGAAATTGCGCTTTGCAGAAAAATATTCGAAGTCAGCAAATGATGGTAGCTGTTCCACCCTAAAGAACAGCCCTTTGCCGTCCTTTTACTAACACTGGAGTTGATTTTGCAGGACGATTTGACATTAAGTCTTATGCAGGGCATGGTTGCAAAGTAACATAAGGCTATGTCCTAGTTTTTGTGTGCTTTGCAACGAAAGCTATACATCTAGAGGTCACTAGTAAAATATTCACCCCTGCTTTTACAGCTGCCTTCTCACGTTGCTTCTCACTTCGCGGTTGCCCTCTTAATATGTACTCTGATAATGGTACTGCCTTCGTTGGAGCTGCAAATATTCTAGACAGAGATCAGAAGCATTTACTTTCTCTAGTTCGAAAACAATTCATTTCACAAAATTCTCTTCAATCCATAGAATGGCATTTCATACCCCCCGGTGCTCACCATATGGGAGGATTATGGGAAGCGGGTGTGAAAAGTTTTAAAACGCACCTTAAAAAATCTCTCATGCTCAAACTTGTACATTCGAAGAATTTTCAACGATGTTCTCTCGAAGAGAAGCCTGTCTGAACTCGCGACCCTTAATCTCCATGACCGAAAACCCATCAGATCTCTGTGCCCTTACTCCTGGTCATTTCCTCATTGGAGCCCCTCTTTTAGCATCCGTCGAACCTGACATGTCGCATCAATCACTAGTTATGTGAACCGATGGCTAAAACTAAAGGTACTTCACCATAATTTCGCCCTCCGATGGAAGGAGTATCTTAATGAGTTACACAAGCGAACTAAATGGCAGTACCCCAACGTGGCTTCACAACAAATGACCTTGTTGTCTTTAGACGCGATAACTTGACCCCACATCAATGTCGACTCGGTCGCGTTGAAAAGGTTATTCGTGGATCCGACTCTAGAGTAAGATTCTGTGAAGTGCGAACATCTAACGGTCTGGTTACCCGACCAATTATTAAATTAGTTTTGATGCCACCCTATGAACAATAAAAACGATCTTTCTTACATTTCAGAAACTGTCTGAGCTGCAACGACGCCAAAGAACCAACCGAAGCGAAGTTTCAGCAGAAGTCTCTCGCAGTCAACAAAGAACGCCATCATATGTACGCCCAAAACGATTGAAGGATTGTCGTTACTGCGTCTTAGACCACCCTTTAAGAAAGTGAATCCGTTTTAGACGACTGTCGGTTCAACAACGGATCAAGGTGGTTCATAAATATCGGTACTGCATAAACTGCCTAGCGCATTCACATATCTTGAAAGACTGCCAGTGCCGTGACAGGTGCCAAATATGTATGTGTATCGGAGCATCATACTCTACTCCACCAAAACGACCAAATGGCAATTGTATCAAGACGGAGCCATCAGCAGACTCAACAACATCGGTAGCGTCAACACATCGGCACCGTCAACAACATCGGCAACGTCAACGACATCAGCATTATCAACAACAAAATTATTAACAACAAAATAACCAACAACAAAATTATCAACCACAAATTCGACAACTACAACAACAACATCTACCCATTTATCCCAAGATTGTAATAAATGTTAATCGGAATTAACTTTTCCTTCTATACAACTATATTAATTGCTGACTACCATGAATTTAAACTTGAATTTTTTACTGAATTGCTTATAAGTTATATAAAATACCTTCACCAAGATATACCCTTAACTTCTGTGCTGATATCTTGAACCTAACACCTTCCACCAAAGAATATATAGTTTTTGGTGACCTAAATGCCAAACATTGTTCTTGGAATTGGCGTTCAAATAATACTGCAGGTATCGCACTCAACAACCTACAGCAATCAAGCAACTTTTTCATTCACTATCCTTATTCCAACCTTGTCCCCCACCAACACAATCGTTTTAAATCACTGTGACTGTGCGTGACTATGCGTGACCCTGCGTGAATAAGTCAAAGTTAATCTTTTTTCCACAGCAAGTGTATAGACCAAGTTTCAGATCGATCGGATGAGGGGAAAGGACATTTAGGTCACTCCGTGACTGTGCGTGACTATGCGTGACTGCGTGACTACCCCAAATTTAATCTATAGTCACAACAAGACTATGGGTCAAGTTTCAGATCAATTGGATAAGGGGGAATGGGGTTGCCCACGACAGACAGTGACAAATAGTATGAGTTAAAAGAAAGCAAGTTTTTTTCGATCAAATCAGGGAAGCTATGGTCGGATAATTTTTCTTTATTTTTTAGTTAATACCATTAAAATTAGTCCAAAAAAATGTTTTCCAAGTATATTTGAGTACAATTTTATTAAATACAGTGCTATCCGCTTAAACCGAACTTGACGGGACCGGAAGAAATGGTTCGTTTTAACCGAAGTTCGGTTTAAATTAAATGTTTAATAAAACACAAATTACATAACCATACATCTGTTTGTACATACATGCACATATTTGTAGATATTTACATTAGGGTGACAGCCATTTTTTTTTTTTTTTGAATTTCAAGACGTGCGGGTCGGATTATTGTGACACTGGATCTAAAACTTTAGTGCGCGAAATTCGAGCCAAATCGGACAATGCTTTCTGGAAGCGCATTGAGTTCAAAGTTCAAAAATTATCAAAACAAATAATTTTTCACAAAAATTTTGATATTAATAATTACATTTCAATTAAATTAATCAATAAACTATAATCTAGAGTAAATTATCTTTCTAATAAAACAACAAAATCTATTATTGGTTGAAAAACAGCCAAAGTATATCAAGTTCCCCAGGCAATAAATACGCCGCTCACATTTTTAAAGACATTGACATAATTTACAACAACAATATTTTTGCATTCTCCTGATCCCAAAATGATCTTATGAAAAGTATTTTGCATCTCGTCTATTGTTATGCCGTTCTAAATTAATGTCAAAACGGCACGTATTTTTTAACGCTATTTCAAAATCTCCAATTTTACTTTTTTAAAAATTTTGTTCAAGAAATTTACCGAAATCAACGATTGGACTTTAAGGTCTTATTGAAAAAATATATGTGATTAAAAATGACAAATATTGTAGGTATACTGTTCTTAATTTGGCGAGGGCAGCGTTTTTTTCCGCGGATTTGACGAAAAATGTGATTTTTCATACTTTTTCAACTTTTAGGCTACATCTTTTGGGTGTTTTCATATTTCTAATATCTTTTGTCAAAATATTATAGTACTTGATATAAGTTCTCAATCTTATAAGTTAAGATTAAATTAAAACATTATAAACGGTTCCTCTTTAAGGTCAAAGGTCAAATTTAAGGAGATTTACATTTTTTTAAACAAAATATCGAAATAATATATATTTGTGGAAGGATTTCGATAAAACTTGTTGATAATATTTTAATAAAGTCCCAATATAAAAGAACTGATTGAGAACAAGTCGCAGGGTTGCTACTGAAGTTCATCTTACCAGGAAAATAACGAAATTTCGCTCGCAAATGAAGATCGTTTTAACCGAAAGTTCGGTTAAAACGAGTTCGTCTTAAGTGGTCCGAAGTACATATGTTTAGTGAGAAATAAGTTGGGGCTTTTAGAATGGTTCGTCTTACCCGAAAGTACGTTTAAGCGGGTTCGGTTTAAGTGAAAGGCACTGTAATACTAAATACCAGTGTAGGTATATAGTGCAAGGAGTACAGTATGAGAACTTAAACATTACATTTTATACATCTTAAAGTAAATCATCAATATCATCATCGTCATCATCTTCATCATCATCATCATCATCATCATCATCAGCAACTTCATCATCATCCTCATTATCATCAACAATACATAATTGGGTCAGAGGTTATCAAAAACATATTAAAAATGTCTTGGTTTGATTTCTCGCGACTGCACTTTCGTGAATGAAACTCCCTATATTTTTTAAAATCTTTATTTTGAGCTTCTTGCGCTTCTTCTGATAACGGCCCAATAGCTAAAATAGCATTTGACACAATTTCGGGTCCGTGAATAAAATACTTGTGCAAAGTGGAGTCATATTGTACCTAGGATATGTTTAAACAAAAAGTCGTCCTGTATTGTGTGCATATTGTAGTGTGTTTGACTAGTCTTAGTTACCATGCCTTCTGCATGTAACTAAATACTCACATTCTGTTGAGTTATTTGTCCACACGCACTATAGCTCGTTCACCTGTAAACCGCTGAGCCAACTAAGTACCACGGTTAGCTTTAACTAGATATACGTGTGAATGTGCGAATGTATGTAGTATTTGTAGGTAACTTTAAGTTGAGTAAATAAATAAAAAGTCAGTTGTGAGTAAGCAATCAAAAGAGGTGTTTGTGTTTACGGTACATACTTTATATGGCGACCGTGACAGGACGGTGCAATAAGTGCGAGAAAAGAACTTCGTTATAAACTAATGATTATATAACAAAAAAAAAATTTACATTGAAAGAAATGAAAAAATTCGAACAAACCGTAAAATTAATAATTTTTCCATATAATTATTTATATTTATTGAGAATGAAAAGCGTTAAAACCAACCATCAAATCTGCACCATTTGCTAAATTTCAAATATAAATTACATGTCATAAATAACATAATACACAAAACGTAAAAAAAAATTTTCTTTTAAATCATTTTAACTTTTTTTTAAAATACTAACAAGTGTATTTTGTTTTTGATTTAACAAAAATTATATGCGTGTGAATAATTTCTTTGTACTTTGAATCAAGCAAAAGTATTAAATGTCGTTAACATGCAAACTGAACTCGCTTTTTGTTTACGAAAAAAAGTGTTGAATTAATCAGTTAAATAAAATCAGATGGAACACCATTGCTGAGGGATGAACAGGTGTGGCTAATACACCTGCAACGTCAACAACAACAATAGCAGCATCATCAGCAACAGAACCAGCAGCAGCAGAATCAGCAACAGCAGGAACAACAGCTAAGTAGATACTTTATATGGCGACAATTAAATTATTAAATTAAGATAAAAATATAAACAAAATTTGAATACCTACAATATAAATTTAACTATTGAATTATTTCATATAGTGAATATTGAATTTTTTTTTTTTAAATTTTTATAAATAACTTTAAATTCTTATTAATTTTTTTACCATATATAATAATTTAAATATTGGCTTGTTAATTTTCCGATGAATTCAAATTAATTAAAATAGATTATTAAATGTTAAATATCATTAAACAAAAATTACCCTCTAATTTTATGAAGACTTAAAATATATATAAAATTAATTATTTGAGAAATATAAATTTATCTATAAAATTTTAGTCAAGAGAAAAATATATATATACGTACCTAAAGTCAAACATAACATTACATATCAAATAGAAACCATAATTTCGGTATTAATAAAAATTAAAACTACATAAATATAAAATTACATAAATTAAAATTATTAAATTAGAATTCTAAATATAGATATGGGAAGTCAGGAGTCGAAAAGAGTAGAAAACACTGGGGAGGTAATAAATGAAATAATAACAGTACCCCAAGAAAATAGATTAAACATGCTAGAGTACTTAGTATTACTCATAACAATAGTGGTAGTGCTAGAATTTTTATGGAAAATACACTCAGCATACAAGGGGGGTCTAAAGAAAAGATATCAATCATCGGCAAGAATAGCCGAGATTTAGAAAAATGGCAGGAAAATATTTTATTTTAATCTCGCTCGTACCAATGGTTTAATATAATATACATTTATTTTTTCTAGGTTCTATTAACCATGACAATTGAGGTGACTATCATAAAAGATTTTTTTTTCTCAGTTGAATAGTTAGGCAGAGAATTTTTTGTCTTCATTTTCTCTTTTCCTTTTTATATATGGACTGGCCAAAGATTTTGGGCCAGTGTAGGAATATTAGGGAAGAATTTGACAAATCGTACAAGTGTCTAAATACAGACAGACCGACTAGGGAGGATACTGTCGAAGAGAAGAGATAAGGCTCGTACTAAACGTCCACTACGAACGACTTACGACTGCACATAAAGTTGCAGCCGAAGGGTTCTTTTTTGACGTACGGAGTAGACTTATCGCAGTAGCAGCAAGAAGAGGCATAGAGGTAAAACTGCCTCTAACACTTCATGAGCGAGTGTCCTTAGAAGTGTTGGATCAGGAAATAGACACTGATAAAGAAACACAATTGTTAGAGAATAATATAGACCAAAATAAGTACCCACAATTAATAATGGCGCAGACACCAGTACAATTTTTGAACATAGGCTCGAAGATGTTACCCGATTTCGATGGCAAAGCAGAATGGATTCAGTAAAAGAAACACACGATGCCCTTGCAGTTAGTCTGATCAAGACAAAACTAAAAGGGCCTGCCAGGAATATCTTGTCCACCGAGACCACGGTACAAGATGTGGTTGCAAAACTGAAAACTTCTGTAAAAGGAGAATCAGTTGATATGTTGTCAGCAAAGCTGATGAACATCAGGCAATCTGGCAAAAGCGCAAATGCCTACGTAAGGGAAGTCGAAGACCTTACTAAGGCTCTGGAAGGTGCCTACATCTCAGTCGGTCTATCGACCGAAAGGGCCAGCCAATATTCGACAAAATTGGCTGTAAAAGCTATTGTTAAAAATGCCCAGAATGACAGGGTTAGACTCATTATTGAATCAGGACAGTTCGAAAATATGAATGAACTGGTGGCTAAGTTCGTCAGCAGCTGTACCGAGACATATGGACAGCCGAATACAGTTTTGTATACGAATAGCCGAGGGCAACGAAATTCCAACAGGGGAAACAACCGCGGTAATTACCATAGGAATTTCTCCAATAATTCGAATAACCGAGGTAGAGGAAACTACCAGGGTAATAGTAATGGACAATACAGGAATAATAGAAATCGTGGAACAAATAGTTGACGAGGCTATAATAGTGTAAATATCAGGATGATCAATGATCAAAATGAGGTTCCGGGAAACGGGAACCAACCTCTGAGGGAATAATCAATAGAATATATAAGCTCAATCTCAGTCTAGGTGTATTTGTTAAACTTCACAACACAACAAACAAATTATTAACATTGCTTGTAGATACAGGAGCAGATATATCACTGCTAAAAATTTAATATGTAGACCACGACCACTTGAATTCAAGGGAAATAACAACCCTCAGCGGTATAGGTCGAGGCACGGTACAATCAATTGGCTGCACGCAAATGGACCTAAGAGTTGAAAACATACTAATAAAGCATAAATTTCATGCAGTACCGAATGATTTTCCCATACCATGCGATGGAATCATCGGTATAGATTTCCTTAAAGAATTCAATTGTAAACTGGATTTTATGGAAGTATTGGCTCGTTTTACGACCACACAATTTCTAACATTTTGCGATACCAATAAAAAACACCTGTATCATGCTACCAGCAAGATCACAAGTGGTGCGGAAAATATACATTGACTCAGAGCATAAGGAATTATTGATTCCAAATCAGGAAATTCAACACGGCGTATATATTGCAAATACAATAGTTCAAGGGAATAAAGCGTACGTAAGAATACTGAACTCTAATGACTATGATACGGCACTGAGTACAATGAATATAATGACGGAGGACCTATCAAATTATGATATTTTACAAACGACCAAAGAATCGGCGAATAGATCGGGAAAAGTTCTGCAAAAACTTAGCAAAAATTTTCCTGATCAATTCAAAGAGACTTTAACAAAACTCTGTACCACATATAGCGACATATTCGCCCTGGAAACATAAACAGTTTCTACAAATAATTTTTATAAGCAAAAACTTAGTCTGAGTGACAAAACGACGAGCTATATAAAAAACTATAGAATACCACACGCTCATAAAGCGGAAATTAATAGGCAAGTTGAAAAACTGGTAAATGATGGGATAGTAGAACCATCGACTTCGGAATATTACAGCCCCTTACTACTAGTACCTAAAAAATCATTACCGGACTCAAAGGAGAAAAGGTGGCGATTGGTAATCGACTATCGCCAAGTGAATAAAAAGATAATTGCAGACAAATTCCCACTACCAAGAATAGACCAGTTAGGACGGGCAAAATATATTTCATGCCTAGACCTAATGTCTGGATTTCACCAGATATAATTGCATGAGGATTCAAGGGACATAACATCCTTTTCTACCGTCAATGGCTCTTATCGTCTTAAACGACTCCCATACGGTCTTAAGATTGCTCCAAACTCTTTTCAACGCATGATGACTCTAGCGTTTTCTGGTTTAACACCATCACAAGCATTTTTATATATGGATGATTTGGTAGTACTAGGATGCTCAGAAAAACATATGTTTAAAAATTTAACAGATGTTTTCGAACTATGCCGAAAGTACAATCTAAAACCACATCCAGAGAAATGCACATTTTTCATGCACGAGGTCACTTATCTTGGGCATAAATGTACTGACAAAGTTATCCTGCCGGATAACAGTAAGTACAAAGCAATCAGAGAGTATCCAGTCCCAACTAATGCAGACGAAGCCAAAAGATTCGTTGCTTTCTGCAACTATTATAGAAGGTTTTTTTGAACATTCCCGTCATTTGTCAAGACTGACAAAGAAAAATGTTAGATTTCAATGGACCGGAGAATGCCAAATGGCATATGAATATCTTAAAAAGGCGTTAATGAATCCGGGAATTCTGCAATATCCTGACTTTGATAAACCATTTTGCATCACAACGGATGCCAGTAAACATGCCTGTGGGGCGGCACTTAGTCAGGAGTATGTATGAAGGCAAACAGCTTCCAGTCGCTTACGCCTCAAAGACTTTCACTAAAGGGGAAAGTAATAAATCCACAATTGAGCAAGAGCTCACAGCCATTCACTGGGCAATTACATATTTTAGGCCATATATATATGGTACACATTTTTTGGTCGGAACAGATCATCGCCCCCTAACCTACCTGTTCTCCTTAAAGAACCCAAGTTCTAAATTAACCCGTATGAGACTAGATCTCGAAGAATATAATTTCACAGTGGTATATCTCAGAGGTAAAGAAAACGTCGTCGCAGATGCATTATCAAGGATATCAATAGATGATTTGAAGGAAATGGATAGAACCATCTGAAATATACTAAAGGTATCCACAAGGTCATCTACGAAACACACAAAGACGAAAATCCCCTAAATCAGCAAAAAGAGTACAAACGGCCCAATGTATTGGAGATCATAAATTATACTGACGTCAGAAAATATCCAAAATTAGGAATGACCCCAACCCAATGCTATTTGAAGCGCGGGGGAAAAATTATCCGAAGGATAATGATAGACGACCTGTTTGTTAATGGGAAAATCGACCTAGGACAATTCTTCCCAAGGCTGGAAACATTGGCCGGCAAACATGGTATTGTCAAATTACAAATGGCACCCAGTGAACAAATTTTCGAATTTGTCACATTGAATGAATTTAAGTCCGTGGGCAATGAGAAATTGATAAATTTAAGAGTAGCGCTACTACCAAGGGTGACCAAGCTGAAAAAGAAGGGTGATATAATAAAAACTATCGAAAAATATCATGATGACCCAATACAAGGAGGACATTGTGGTATTACACGGACACTAAATAAAATAAAAATATATTTTTATTGGCCGGGAATGATTAGAGACATAGCAAAATACGTCAAATCATGCCAGAAGTGTCAGAAGGCAAAGGTGACTCGACATACGAGAACACCCATGACCCTGACGGAAACGCGTACTAACTCTTTTGAAACTGTGTTGATAGATACTATTGGTCCGTTACCTCGGACGGAAAAGGGTAATGAATACGCGGTGACACTTATATTTGATCTTACCAAGTACTTGGTCACAATACCAATACCTGACAAAAGCGCGAAGACCACTGCGAAGGCTATATTCGAATCTCATATACTAACGTACGGTCCTATGATGACGATCATAACGGACATGGGTACGGAGTATAAAAATTCCTTAATTGATGACTTGTGTAAGTATCTCAAAATAGAGAATATAACATCAACAGCCTACCATCATCAGACCCTTGGTACTGTAGAACGCAGTCATCGAACGTTCAATGAGTACGTACGATCGTATTTATCAGTTAATAAGGATGACTGGGACGAATGGTTATTGTACTTTACGTACTGTTTCAATACAACCCCTTTTGTGGTACATGGATATTGTCCATACGAATTGGTGTTCGGAAGAATACCACATGGGTTTGAAGTATTCAACACACTCAAAGACGTAACACCACTCCATAACGTCGATGATTATTCGAAGGAGATTAGGTATAGATTGGAAATAGTCTATAACAGAGTTAGAATTATGCTAGATAGGGCAAAATTAAGGCAAAAGGAATTCTATGACAGGCAAAGTAAGGAAATAAGATTGAGAAAAAATGACTGGGTTCTGCTTAGAAACGAAGCAGGACACAAGTTAGAAGATAAATATTTAGGACCTTTTAAGGTAATAGAGTTAGGTAGTAACAATAATGTAATTATAAAAGATAATAGGAATAAGAAACAAGTTATACATAGAGATAGATTAAAGATTTATAATAAATAGATGGCCATGTAAGTATATTAGGGACAATTTATTTTTCGGTTATACCGAAAGATTTACTTTAAAATTAAATATTACAATTAATATTAAAAAAAAAAAAATAATAAATAAAACTAAAACTAGAACTTAAATTTAAAACTAAAATTAAATGCTAAACTTAAACTGAAATAAAATCAAATTGAAAAAGAACACCTTTTAATAATTAAAATTAACAATTAAAATTAAAAATTAAATTTAAAATTAAGTTTAAAATTAATATTAACATTAAAATTCAAATTAAAACTACAACTTAAAATCAAAATTAGAATAACAGTTAGAATTTATAATTTAAAGACAATGACTAAATTTAGAATATGAAAATAACAAAAATAAACCAATTTCTGTTGTAATTATATATAAAAGAATGATCAACCAATTATTGATCATTCTTTTTTTCTAAAAAAGGGAGGTGAAGTGTGTTTGACTAGTCTTAGTTACCATGCCTTCTGCATGTAACTAAATACTCAAATTCTGTTGAGTTATTTGTCCACACGCACTATAGCTTGTTCACCTGTAAACCGCTGAGCCAGCTAAGTCCCTCGGTTAGCTTTAACTAGATATACGTGTGAATGTGCGAATGTATGTAGTATTTGTAGGTAACTTTAAGTTGAGTAAATAAATAAAAAGTCAGTTGTGAGTAAGAAATCAAAAGAGGTGTTTGTGTATAATATATTGTGTTTATAATATATGTTACATTTTTCATTATTAATTTCATGGCCGCTGGCCACAGCAATAAGCGCACGTGCATTTTTTTTTTTATTAAATTAACATCTATTTTTGTTATTTCGGCAGTTTTTTCAGCGTTTTGAAAAAAAAAACGTCTTGCCGTATTCCCATCATTCGTGTTTCCAAAACCAGGTTTGGGTTGGTCAACTATTAATCCCATAGTCTCTTTAAATTTTTTCTGAATTTCCTTTTTTGTTTCAGCTACTGTTCTTTTTTCATAATCAGTTCTAGCCTGCCACTTTTGTTAAGGTATTTTATATGCCACGTGCAAAAGATATTCCAAAATGGATAGGCCAGATCTTAAATTGTCTACATGTACAGGTCTTTGGATCATGTCTTCTATATTATTAAAATCCTTACTTGTAGCGCCACATAAGTAACACTTTTGTGTTGATGTGGTTTCTGTTAAGGGATTGCAAACTTTTCCATCTACCATTGCCAAAATTAAATTGTGGAAAACATATACAACTTTCTCACCAATCGTGACAGTTAAACAGGTTAAATTCTGTATTTCCTCTTCAACTCTTTTTTTTCACTAATTGACACATATGCGGTTTCCTTGATAAATGCAATTTTCAAGGGTCTGCAAAACCTAGTTGAAGACGACCGTGGATTTTGCCAAATTACCCTCTCCTCCAACATAAGCCTAAGTGGCACAATTGTGGTTAAAAAAACTGATTATCACTAGCATCAGATCCATGAAAGGCTTGTTTGTATGAGCTATGGCCAGAGCTTCCACCAAAGCCTTATTTTGAGTATAATACTACATTCGACTTCGTAATGCCTAATGAGTCAATAACAGTTTCTTGAAGTTCTATTAGTCGCTCCGCTGTGTGATTAAGAAGACCTTGTAAAGTTACTTCAACGGAGATCTTGCTTATTTTAAAGCTGGTCGATTCTGGGTAAGTTTTTTTTTTCAGTTTGAATATTGTTGTAGGAGGGAAATATTTGAGGAGCAGATTGTCTAACAACATTGTATTGATGTCGAGTTAGTTTAGCTTCTACAAAAACAGCCAAAGCTTTTCTATTCGATATTTTTAAGGAGGGAAGTGGTTGTTTCAACTTTTTGTTTAAATGTATGCCTTTGCAGAACTTTTGATATATGGCTCGCAACACTTTTGATTCCTCTACATAACCTGCGTTTTGTAATTTAACCTGTGAAGCATGAAGTAACTCTGGCAATGATATGGTGTCCCTTAAAACCTTTGTTTTTTATATTTACTCCAACCACTGGACTCGGTAAAACTAATTTCTTTTCGACCACGTTTTGCAGTCGGGGCACGAGTAAAACCAATAGAGGATTCCAACCAGATTTTATTTTGATTAATAAACCTCATTTCCATTCTATGCGCTCTAGTCCACCTAGATTTAAATTCATAAAAGAAAACATTAATTCGTTTATTAAAATCGCACATATTATCGTCTGAGCACTTGGTGCGTTTTTTGATTTCTTCTTTTAAAAATATCATCTTGTCATTCATTGTTTGACCGCTTGAATTCATCATAATATCAAATAAGCTTCGATGAGTATAAAAAACAACATTCGAACTTGTTTCTATAAAAAAAAATGCTAATAAAAAAAAACCTTTTAAAAATCCCTTTTACCCGATTACTTTAAACTGCACAACACGATCACTATTTGTCAAAACAAAGAATATTATAAAAAAACACATAAACAAAATATTATTAAAACAAAGAATATTATTAAAAGAAACAAAATAACACCATTAATATACCGAAAAGAAGACCACAAATAAACAACAACAGCAGCAGTCGCGAGATTAATTTGATTTTTAGCTAATTTGATTGCTGCAACACTTGTATTAAAAAATGCATAGCTTCTAAAAGGCACAAAAAGACAGACTAAAATTTTGCAATATTATAGAGATTTATGTCCTCTTTAATTTAAACCAAAAATTATGACAAGAATGTACACGAATAATAACTATATATCCATCTAAAATATATAAATAATAATTTTTTCTTGCATTTCCAATATAAATAACAAAATCTAAAACACTTTGACACTCAATTTGATACACAAATGTTAACGAAATATTTGCAAAATAACCTAAACTTGATGGTTCCATTGAAAAATTGTTAACTTTAAAATAAATAAAATTTTCAACGCGAAAGTTTTCACTTTTTTTAGCCTTTTTTGCACAAATATGTCTATAAAGTTTGACTTTGAAGTTTCACTACAAAAACACCAGAGCACTTTTGACATTTATTTTAACGACAAGTGATGTAGAATTTTATATACTCTAATCAGGTACAAACAATTTAAAAAAAAAATTTTTTTTTAAATAATCCAAGAAAACAGGCTATTCCAACCCAATATGCACCGTTTGGCATAATGGCGTAGTATTCAATCTTCTTGATGTAAATATACCAAAATATTTATGTAAACTTATTTCAGATATCATTCACGGCAGAAGCTTTAAAGTTGCGATTAATAATGAAACATCATCTCCAAAAACAGATGATACCGCGTTCATTTCTTCAAACAAAACTTAAAGTGCACTCTTGAAGAAAATAGCAAAGGTACTTGTAAATTGCAGTAAATATTTCCACAAATGGAAAATCAAAATTAATCCAAACAAGCCCCAAGCAATAATTTTTTCATTCAAAAAATAAATGTACTTAGCGATGTCAAATATCTCGGAGTTGTCTTGGACAAAAAGCTTACATTTAAACAACATATTATGGTTACGTGCCAAAAAGCTATAAAATCATTTAGAGCATTATGGCCACTACTAAATAGAAGGCCATTTCTAAGCCCCAACAATTAAAATCTACTCTTCAAAAGTGTTATAAGGCCAATACTAACATAAGCGTGTCCTCTTTGGAGTGACGCTGCCATCTGCCACCTAAAACGATACAAAACATATGTAGCGTTTGTGGCGTAGAAAAAAAATGTCTTAAAATGATAAACAAAAAGCCATGGAGGTATCGTACAAATCTTCTTCATGGAGAAACAGGTTATGAAAAATTTATCGATTTCATAACAAGGATTAATAACAATTACTTTGCCAAAATTGAAAACTCCTCTTACCCACTGATAAGAGAATGTAGAGAAATAACTTAAAATTAAAAAAGAAATCACCAAATTGAAAATTATATGCTTATAGAGGTCTATTATTTCTAATAAACCTCCTATAAGCACATAAATATTTTCAGATAGTATTTGAATCTATTATATCATATAAAGGTTTTTCCTCCCATTTTCCTTTAAAAATCATTAAAAAATAAAATAAAAACTATTTAATATCTTTAGATCCTATGTATTATTTGTTGCAATATCTATATAAAGATAAGATCTTATATGTAAATATCAAATTTGTTAAAATGTATAAATAAAGGGAAAATATATAAATGAATGAAATATATAAAATACTTTATAAAAAAAATAAAATGTACTGTAACTTATTCTATATGTACTTACTTCCCATACTTCCCCCACCCCCTTTAGATGTTGCAATCCTGCAAGGGGCTGGATGTTTACGTGAAGAATAACTAATATAACTATAATTATGTCCTCAAATGTATCTGTAGTATATTTCCCAATGAGAAGCTCTCTCCTGCTTGGAAGAGTTCTAAACCTCAGTTTTAAACTAACTATTTTTTCTAAGAATTTTGTAAAAGAAGTCCGTCGCAAATCACCCACCAAGAGAAAAGGTAATACCCCCATAGCAAAATAAATATTTATTTGAATTATAATTTACTCACTTGCGTTTTTCTTTTCTTCTCCGCAAATTTGATTTTCACGATATAAAATATTACTTTTAAATTCTCCCCCGTGAACAGAATTAATTTTAACCAAAAATTAACATTGTAAAAAATTTTATAGAGCTATCGCCAGTAGACTTTGATGGTATATAAATAACACCAAAGTAGTAGCTACTAGTAGTATCGCCTCAAAATATCACATTACAATTGTATCAGTAGACTTTGAAAAAGTATAGGACAAAATAGGTATTCACTCAGTGATTGATTAATTAATCTCTTGGAAACTTGGACCAAATATAATTAATTATATAATTAATTTTATGACCAACCGCAAGTTTATTGTTCGATTAGTAGTTTATTGTTCGATTAGGTAAAAACAGCTGTCAAACTTTTAATCTACACAATGGAATACCACAAGGATCTCCATTGTCAGTCATTATATTTATGTCGAATACAATATCCTTAATATTATAATAAAATCAAAAAGGGAAAAAATCCTATCTTTTATAAAAATAACCTTGTTGAAGATATTTAACAGTGGTGTGAAGAATCAGGTGCTACCTTATCGACGACAAAGTGTCAATATATGCACGTATGCAGGAAACACAATTGTACATGCAATATTATCTAAAATATTTTACATATTGCCGAAACTAATAAATTTAAAAATTTAGGAGTAGTATTTCACAGAAATCTTAGATGGAGCTCGCACATTGAATACCTGATTAATGTTTTATCCAATTGTATTAACACAATCAAATGTCGTTCATGCATCAAATTTAATTCCAACACTATCCCTAGTACAAATTATCAAATCCTTAATTATATCTAAAATAAGAAATTGGTTAATCTTATATGGCAAATCACCTAAATCTACGCTGAAAAAATTAAATACTATAACTAATACATTTAACCGTTGTGTTCTATACAAACCACCCCCCAGTAACAACAAAATATTTTAATCGAATATGTTAAATATTGAATCTCTATACTATCTTGAAGCAAGAAACCTAATTAAATCAGGATTTAGGATTTGTGTTAGAATATTCTAATTTGGGCTTTCAAGGTCATGTATATCCTTAAATGTAAATAAAAGATTAATTTATTTAATTTTTCTATCCAACGTTTCTCTGGTATCTTCCAGTTCATCAGGGATAATATCTTTACATTTAATTTTTAAAAACATATAATTTGTTTTTATACACCACGACATAAAAACACAAAAAATAAATTAAAAAATAAATTCAAAATAATAAATGCAAAGATAAAAATTAAATATCACAGTAAAATCTATAAACTAAGTATCACAGTTGGAGTAAGAAATTAAACGAAATTATTGCGATGGTATAATTTGCGTTAATGTTGTCTATGTCATCCTTTTTATTCATTGCACGTTGTTGTTTTTGTTGTATTCGCAAACTTTCCAAAGTATATCGTTTATTCTCTCGTCTTTCTTTGTCTAAAATGTTTACATTATCAAGATCTGCAGTGTGTCCCTTTTCTAAACAATGCTGTGCTAGAGCTGTTGCTTGTCTATTTTTTCTTATGTCAGCTTCGTGTTCTGCTACTCTTGTGTTCAAACTTCTTTCTGTGGTTCCTATGTATACGTCATCACAGCTTTCGTTTGGTTTACCAATGCATTTTATTTCGTATACTACATTACTTTGCTCTCCCTTTTCTATTTTTGTTTTTGTTCTTGTAAAAAGCGCGTTAATTGTTTTGTTGGGCTTATGTGCTAATGATGCATCTTCGTAGTTTATTATTTTTTTAATTGTTTTCTATCTGTCAGCCCTGGTATGTATGACAGACTATAAAATTTTTTGGAGGAGAGCAAATGGAGGAGGAGAGCACGAAGCTGACATAAGAAAAAATAAACAAGCAACAGCTCTAGCACAGCATTGTTTAGAAAAGGGACACTTTTTTTTTTTTTGTTACTGATTTTAAAGTTATGTTATTCATTTGAAAGTAAATACTACTAAACCTCGGGAGCCAAAAAATTGCGACTCTATCTCAACTATATCACAGCGAACAGGGTCTTCGAAAATGGGCTTTCTCAGTATTTTGCTAAAAATAAAAATTTCTTTGTAAATTTTTATTTTTGAATGACTGTAACTTTTTTGATTTAAAAGATTTTGAAGTGAAATAAATTTTGTATAATTTTGTGGCTTCCATACTATTAATGTTAAAAATGTAAAATCACTGAGTCATTCCGAAATTTAAAAAAAAAAAAATTTTTTAAAAAAGGTCCAAATTTTCCGAAAATCTCCTACTTAATAGAGCATAACTCCTGCCAGTCAAAAGCAGTCAGAAAATATCTTGCACTCTTCTATAGTCCCCTATACTCCTATACCCCATTATACACCCGCCAGTTTCCGCCCTGTGCACCAGAACATTTTTTCTGGCCCAAGGTTAGATATTTTCTGCAAAAATTTATGAATACAAAAGTTGTCCACTATGTGGTTAGGATATATTAAGTTTGAGGTGATGTTTGTAACTGCCAAAAATATTGGACCTTTATCCATCTTTTATTATACGATCCACTCGAAAACACTTTCTGAGTCGATTAAACGATGTCCGTCCGTCCGTCTGAGTGTTATGAATACAAAAGTTGGTCGTACCGGTGCACCGCGGTGTATTTTTTGCGTGTCGGTAGAGTTGTCAGGAGTTGTTATATACTTATAAAAAAAAAGGGTTGAGATATAATGCGCTTAATTGTTACAGGTACATTTACATAGGTATCTTTCAAAAACATTAATAGTCCGAATTAGAGTTATATAGTTTAAATACCTGACAAAATGGGAAACAATTTAAATAACAGGTAAATGGTAAAAAAAAAACTATTGCGACATAGCCCTTTAAGATATGAGCAGGTATGCTTCACCTTTTAAAAGGGGTTAGGGTGTGGGTTGTTTATGCTTCTAAAAGTGGTAATAAAAGATAAAAATTTTTATTTTACATAATTGCAAGAAAGAGTATTTATAATACTGTTTCCACAATTATTATTCATTACAATTTGTGCAATGGCTAAGTACTGTTACAGAGATCTGGCAGATATTTATTTTCAACGAAATGATGTAGACGATGTAATTTTGCACATAGTGAGCAACGACTTCTTTAAGAATTGTAACCTAGAAGACATTGAAATGCACAAAGGAAAAATTACTAATTTTGCATCGAATTTGAAAAGACGGTACATTGAATGCTCTCATAGCAAGGCAAAGATGTACAAACGTTACCAAGACTGGTTAATAAAGGAACTTATTTTTGAGAGTGCATCTACAACTGCCAACGAAAGTGGAAAAAAGGGTCGACCAGCAAAACCAATTGACGGATGTAGTGAAAGATCTCGAAGGCGCAAGCTGGAGAATATCAATGAAGAAATTTCTCAAAGAATTATTAAGGATTCATTTTTGCACCCAATTCAACCAACCAAAAATAAAAAAATAAAATTTAAATAATTGAAAAAATAGTAGAAGCGAGCCCAAGGCGCACAAAGAGGATTTTGAAAAGCATTCCTACACCAACTGAAGATAAGAAATTTACGCCGGAAGAAGCGTTCGCCCTATTTTTGGATTTGAAATTGACCAAAAATCAATATAATTAATTGCGGAAGCGAACCAATGAAAAGAATTGTGGGATTTTTCCAGAGTATCGAGATTTAGTTTCTGCCAAAAAAGAATGCTTACCTTCACAATCTGCTATTAGTATCACTTCAACATCAGCAGAAATATAATTGCAAGATCTCCTTGAACATACTGCATTACGATTGCTAAATACGCTTGATACTGATCATTTAAAAAAAGTTGGTAATGGCAGCATTACTTTAATTTCTAAACGGGGATGTGATGGATCCTCTGGTCAGAAACAATACAAGCAATTTAATGCCGAAAATTCATCAGATGCTAATTTATTTATGGTATCTTTCGTTCCATTGCGCTTAACAAAACGGTGTAGCGTCTTAGAGCCGTCAACTAGTAGAGCAACAGAAATTGATATATGGAAAAATGAAATTCCTTCTTCAACAAAGTATTGCAGACCAATAAAATTTGCATTCAAAAAGGAAACCAAAGATGTCATAACTGAAGAAGTTCAAAAAATAAAAGATCAAATTAAGGAACTTCAACCAGTAATATTTAAATTTGATGACCAAGACATTGAAGTACATTTTAAAATGTGTCACACAATGATTGATGGAAAAGTTGCACAAGCTTTAACTGAAACAAAGTCAACGTCAAGCTGCATTATATGCCAAAAGACATCAAGTCAATTAAGCCAACCCCCACCAGAAGAAGATAGTTTTAAGGATGCCTACGAATTTGGAATGTCCAATCCTCATGCTAGAATACGTTTCATGGATCATATTCTTAAATTGGGTTATGATTTGGAATTTGGTCCGTTAGGCGAAACAGTGAGAAAAAACAAAGAAAATGAAGAAAAAAGAAAGCAAAAAAAAACAAATTCAACAAAAATATCTACAGCTAGGCCTCGTAATCGACCAACCAAAACAAGGGGAAGGAAACACAAATGATGGAAATACTGCAAGGAGATTTTTTCCGATCCGGAAACTGCAGCATCTATCACAGGTGCAGATCTTGAATTAATAAGACGATTAAAAATCATATTACAAGTTCTAGCATGCAGCAGAAAGATAAATGCAAAAAAATTTGGAGAGTACGCCAATAAAACAGCTATACTTTATAATGAAAAATACTCTTGGAGATATATGCCATCCACAGTTCATAAAATTTTGTACCATGGGGAACAAATAATTCAAAACAATATGCTACCAATAGGAGATCTATCTGAAGAAGCGCAAGAAAAAAGGAACAAAGACTACAGATTCTTTCGCGAGCACAACACAAGGAAAATGTCCAGATGTACTAATGAAGACCTTATCACTATTTTGTTGTGCACTTCAGATCCATATATGTCCAACATTCGTCAAAAATTGAAAACTACCTCTATTGAATTACACGAAGAAGCTAAACAACTTCTAGAAGATGAAAATCAAGGCTATTTAGAAGAAATTTTTACTAAAATTGGTTGATTTAAAGTACTTTTTCATTACACTAACAATAAGTTACACTTTTTTTTATATAGTTAAAAAATTTTCTTGATTTAAAAATTTATATATTTTGTAAATTTACAATAAAAATTGTTATATTTCATAAATTTACCATAAAAATTGATATAGAAATATTTAAAAAAAACAATAAAAAAAAATTTAACTAAAGCAAAAACATACGAGTTTTTCATTGAAACTTCTCTATCTTAAACCAATATAAGGTAACTTTTACGTTCCCTGCTTAATAAATTATATTTTAACTCGGGATCTTTCAAAAAAAAAAAAAAAAACCTTTGGCCCTTGTGCACATTAGGACTAAAAAGTTTACGGGGGCCAAAGTTTGGCATTTTCTGAAAAAATTAACTTAAAAAATTGTTAAAAAGTATTAGTTGTAAAATTAACTGAAAAAATAAGACATATTAAAAAAAAACCTTTTTTTACCTTTTAACACTTCACTTTTGTACTAAAATTCAACTACAAATGAAAATGTATTTTAAACCCTCCGTAACTTTTTTGTTTCGGTCGAGAATTACGTTTTATAGCAAAACTTAAAGGCTAAAGTCTCACCTACCAAACAAAAAAACCGCATATCAAAATTCCAATCCAATCAAAAGTTATAGATTTTTGACCGCCTTCTCGTCAAATGGTCCACTGTGAGACGGTTCGAAGTGTAAAGATACTTTTTTTATTTTCGGTCGAGAATTACGTTTTATAGCAAAACTTAAAGGCTAAAGTCTCACCTACCAAACAAAAAAACCGCATATCAAAATTCCAATCCAATCAAAAGTTATAGATTTTTGACCGCCTTCTCCTCAAATGGTCCACTGTGAGACGGTTCGAAGTGTAAAGATACAGTATCATACGAGTATGCGGTCTATTGTAGACAGAATAATCTGTACCAATGTTCTCCCTTATTTAAGTTCCGTTTATTCTGCTGAGATAATAGCATTATATAAGGCGATTGAATTCTTCCAGGAGACGGGAAAATTTGCTATATGCACCGATTCTCTTTCAGCAATTCAAGCCATTTTAAATATCTACAACAATAATGCTTATGCAGTAAATATAAGAAACTCCTTAATCAAAAATTTCCCCAAAATTATCACAATCTGGATTCCACTTTCTAATAGACAGCAGCGAGTTTTCGAGCTGCGCTGCAAGTCACCATTAATTAAAACATTAAATTTCAATTTCTCAGATATTAGGAAAGCACTCAAAGAACAAACCTTTATTCTGAATTGTAATACATGGGATTATACAAGTAGTTGGTATAAATCAATCAACATGACAAAAAAATATTTATACTGTTGTTATGATAATGAGTTCACTGTTCACAACCATGTAATGATATGGTTACATAATTACTAAACACAGCTCTATTATTAAAACACTTCCTTATTTTAGAACATAAGTTAAGCATCAGTATACACACCTAACTTATATTATGAATACTTTTAGCTTATAAGATCAAGCCATTCAATAAAAGTAAAGCAAAAGAACAACACAACTGTGAGCGTAAAAAAAAGTAAACACCTTAGTTACTCATATTAAAAGTTTTATAAAAACAAATAATTAACACAAAATCAAAAATAAATATAAGGAATTCAAGAATTATTTAATAATAGCTGAACTCAATAAAAACATTTAACAAAAGTAATACAAGACAGAAATAAATGCACTTTATTTAGAAAATGACCAAATTTTATGCGTCAAAAAAAGTAAACAGCGAACAAAAGGCAACAGAACTTCAATACAAAAAGTGAACTTTTTAAATTTTTTAATATTTGTTTTATTTTTATTTGGCCTGAAGCACCTCATATAGTCTTCTAGGCATAGACTCGACAAGTTTGTTGGTTATATCGGGGGAGATTGTGCTACATTCTTCTTTTAGAGCCTTCTTTAAGTTTGCCTTGCTTCAAATAGCCCCTCAACTTATTTTTCTGTCCAGATTTTCCCTCAGATGGTGTAATGTACCATTAACGATTCGGAGATTCAGAGTAAATATTTCGCTATTCAAAACAGGCTTTTAAACCATTTGATTCAACAAAATTGATGTAACCTTAAACATCATGGTAATATAATGTAAAACCAACTTGGGTAAATCCGGGTTTGCATCTTGGCTTAAATCATTTACTTGATTTATTTAGATAATGTTTTTCATACACAAACAAATTAAACATATAATTAAAGAGTATACAAATGTCATAACTTTATTCGTTGAATTTATAATTGTGTTAAAAGGTTTTGACAAACCGGTATTAGTTTCTTAATAACTTTGAAACTAACGTTTTTAGAACATTAACTGATAGCTGTGCTTATTAAGGTGAAAGGTTGCATTTCGTAGTAAAGCAAAATATCTGTTTTTAGATTTTACCCCGACACCTTAAACAAGACTATTAACCGTGTCTATCAACCTGCATGTGACAGTGAAGGAAATTTGATTTCCTTTTTATTTCAACCAGCGACTAAAACAGGTCACAGAAATATTTCCTGATTAATCGTACAAAATCTGAATAATCCGTCAGTAAAATTTACTTTTCCTAACGTTACCAACGTAAATTTAGATTAGCATTCGCTTCTCTTACTCTGCCACTTCAGAAGAAGGTAAATATGTTTATTTTATTAAAGAAATATTTCGGGAAGAGTATACATATATCCAATTTTCAATAGATATATTTACATAGTAGTAATCTTGGAAGAATTCTCGGCGAGTAAGACGCCCCCTTATACGTCGCGATTGTATTGGTATAATTCCGCGCAACAACGTCCCAGCTTTAGCAGGTGGGCTGCAGTCCTGGGCTGCGCATCTTGCACAAAAATTTCCAAAACCGACACCTAGAAAGCCCTGCAATATCACTAAATTTGAAGTGCATAAAAACTACTCAAGTGTGAATTCTTAAAGAAAGGTTTTCTTTTTTTGTATAATTCGTAAAACTAACTAAATAATGTAAAATTCTGATCAAAGATAATGTATTATCATTTTTCAAGTACAAAAATCGGTAAAATTTCCATTCGTTAACCACAGCCAATATTTTAACGTTATGGTCATAAAACTATAAATTTAATTTTTTTTCCGCCGCAGTAATTAAAAGTCAACCCAAATCACCAAGAGATAACCAATAATTACTCCTCCTCTTAAAAATTCCATAACGCCTAAAATTAAATAAAATTTAACACATATCATAATGACTAAAAAGCGCTAAAATTGCCACATTACCAAAACAAAAAAAAAAAAAAAAAAAACAACAAAAGGATTATATAAAAGTATCTAACATCAAAAAGGAAAAAAATAAACATCAAATGCAAGAACAACATTAATTGATTTTTGTCATACAATCTCTCAGCATAGCTATCGTATTGGAAAGGCCTCTTCAAACTTCGATCGAGATGTTGGAAAGTTTTCTAATTTCTTAATTTATATGTTTTCTTGCATTGTTACAAAAATATTACTCTCTAAGAAGCAACAACAAATCCCATAACTAACTTAATAATTTGGTCAAGTTTTAAGTGTTATACTAAATGAAACAGGTGCTTACACCAAAATTGAGAGTAATTTGATGATCATTAATAGTAGTTATCGTAATTTCTTACATAACACCATGTTTTCTAGGCACATCGATTAGTTTTTGCTTCTTAAAATTGTTGTTGGAATTTTTATTAAAAAATGTATTTTTTGGTATAAAACATTTTTTTGTTTTTGTTGTAAATTTCAATTGCCTTGCATAAATAGCGTTTAAAAATTTATGTAGTGTTGGCCGCGGTGATGATATAAAAGGGAGTTTTATTTTCTTTTTCTACTTCTTGTTTTATAATATTAGTACTCCATTTATTTTCGGATGGATATTAAATTGGTACCTAAATATACTATTTTTTTGACCCAATAATTCCTAACAGAATTAATTGACCATTTTAAAATTTCTCAATAAAACTGAAAATTTATAGTTTAGATCCCATATTTTTATAAAATCAGATATATGTAATTTTTCCATTAACATCAATGGGTTTAATAAATTTATAATTTATCATGGATTGCTAATTAAAATAATTGGTGTTTTCTTGATGATATCGATGATGAGACCGAAGTAAGGTAATGTAAAAAAATTATATTAGGGGTTGTAAAAAAAAAAATCGAAGATGCCATTAGAACCAATGGTTTGGGAGGGTTTAGAGGCAATTTCTCCAACATCACCTGGAGATTTCGATAGGTAATGTAAACAATCTAAGAGTTATTCATTTCTTGTAGCTTTCAAGGGCGCATAGTTTAATAAGATTTATTGTTGTTTTTTTTTTATAAAAAAATAGGGAGTCTCCTAATAATATTGTTGTAGTGTCAAACTGATGATAAGGGAACTAGGTCACGAATCCCCCGCCCGACTGTCTTGTTAGCTAATTGATGGCTCCCGCAGACCTTTTCTATAACCAAGTTTTGAGATATTTACAATCTCTTAACTAACAGCTACAAAATATTGACACAATCACTGTCGTGTGTATTACAATAATTGGCGCCCAACGTGGGGCCCGTGTGAACTTAGGTTCATTCTGCTCCATCTGAAATTTATTCCGTTTCGATCTTCTGGATCACATTATTATCCCCATTGTTTAAGTAGAGTTCAAAAGTAAGCATAGATTATTAAATTATCGCGAATAAAATAAACTTTTTGTTGAATACTCCACAAAACTTTTTAGGATCTTTCAATTACTTGAGGTTGACAGGTTCGAATACACTGACCATTTAGTTGTTGTGGATATTTTCAGCATTTTGTAGATTGATTTCTGAAATTTTGTAATCTTTAGTAGTTTTGTATAACTGTTTGAAGTTTTTTGAATGTCGGCCTAGACTCTAGCTACTAATAATTAAATTGGAATTCATTATATATGCTAAATGCAAATTAGTGACCTTTTTTTTAGACAATCTCAAAACGAAAAAAAAGAGAATTGGCTTGCTGGTTAAGCCACAATCCAAAATTAATTTTGACTTTATGCATTACTCCATAGACCAATTTTTATTGTAAACTTTTAGTTTGTTTTTTTCCTATTAATACCTTGTAATTTATCTCACATCTTATCAAAAGAAAACACTTATAAATGAGTTTTTTTTTTACTGTAAATATAGTAATAATTTTCTGTTACTTATTATTAACGTTCAACGTCAACTTCAATTTGAATTAAAAGCGAATTTGTTAATTTTGCGGAAAATCCAGTACTACCAATTGTTTTACTGAAGTAAAAAATACGTTAAAATATAATTAAATATTTAAAATTAAAAGACAACTTATAGGAAATATTGTCATAGCGATATCGTTAGTACAAAAAATAAGTAAATTCAACTCGTATAACGTCGTATTATTTAGAATTTTTTTGATGGAGGATTCTTCTAAGTCAAAAACAAGACCAACAACTCCACCACCACCACTTCCAATGGCTACCGTAGGAATTGAACCTTCTGCTTGTCATGTGTGCAAAAACACCATGAAAGAAGAAAACTGTATAATAATCAACGAGTGCTCACATGCATACCACAGATCCTGTATAGAAACATATCTTTCCACTACATCAGAATGCCCAGTTTGCAAACGGGCTTGTCAATTAAGTGATTTGAAAAGATTCATTATTAGTTCGAGAGTTAGTCAGCAGCCTAAAATTGCTACTAGAAATAGAGGACGAGGTGCCATGTCTAAGCAGTACAATACTCGTAGCTATACTCAAGCCTTACAGGATATAGATTATCCTCAATTCAATTTATCTCTTGATAATACGGAAGAACAGGCAATATCTCTTGAACGGAATAATCAAATTACACCTACACGGCAATCCATTGAAAATCATAACAGTATTGATTATGATAAAATACAAACCATGATCGAAAGTAGTTTTACCCGGTTATTACAGAATTTTAATTTAGCTACTCATTCTCAGGGAAATGGTAATAGTACAGGACATACTCAAGAAAATAATCGCTCATCATCATTTGATATCCCGAATAGTAATGAGGTAGAGGACTTTTCTCAAAATCGAAATAATAATAGATCCACACCACCTAATAATTTTTCAAATGTACACCGCATAACATCATCTGCGGATAAAATTGCTTCGATTATATACAAATGGGACGTCAAATTCGATGGTTCTCAAAAGGAATAAATGTTTATGCATTTTTGTATCGCATAAGATCTTTTACAAATGATTATTTTGAAGGTGATTTTAATATTACTTGACAGAACTTGCATATTCTGTTAACAGGAAAGGCAAGGGACTGGTATTGGAGTTACCGTAAAAAGATAGATAAAATTACTTGGAAGGAATTTTGTACAGCTATTCAGTGCCAGTATAAGGAATTCAAATCGTCGTTTGATATCCGAGAAGAAATGAGAAATCGGAAACAAAAGATTGGTGAAACCTTTAACAGTTTTTTCGATGCAGTTTCTTCTATAATGGAACAGTTACCCATCCCAATGTCGGATGAAGAACTGTTAGAGATTTTAGCTCGTAACCTTCGTCCCGAAATACGTCAAGATTTACTTTACGTTCCGGTACATTCAATTCCTCAACTTCGTAAATTAGTCCAAATGCGTGAACAATTTTTAAATCATGAACATGTGAAAAGAAACGTTGTAAACCGTAATCCTAATGAGTTTGCGGCGCGTCGTCATATTTCGGAAATTGGTTTCTCGGACGAAAGTAGTACTGTAGATGTAGAAGAAAATTAGTTATCGGTGGAGGCCCTTCACAATCCAGATATTCTTTCAGAATGCTGGAATTGCACTGAGACTGGTCACCACTGGGAAAATTGCCTTCGATCAAGAACAATTTTTTGTTATGGTTGTGGAGCCAAAAACACTTACAAACCACAGTGCCCGAAATGTCTTGCTCGTAAATCGTCAAGAAACTACAAACCTCAAATTCACTCAAAAGAACCACTTTAGATACTTGCACTGCCTCAGAACCTTCTATTAAGTCAAATAAGACACTTCATTATGACCACAATAATCCCGATTTGACACCTGATTTGACTACCGGCCTTGACAACCAACCTGATTTGTATATTGATAAAAATGATAAAGCTTTTTCTAAAATTAAAATTTTAAAAAGTAAACCAGCCGATTCCTCTGATTCTAAAGTTAGTGTTTCAAAAATTATATACCCAAAGTTACCTTACCATAAGAGATGGGAACTTTACGTATCGAAACGTAATGAAATTTTTAATGATTTTGAGATTTCAGAATTGAATTTAAATCACAAACCAAAACGCTCTACTATCAGATTGAGAAAATAAATTTTTAATATCAGCCTTTGTAAATAATCCGAAAGATAGTCGTTGTTTGTTCCACCAAAGGCTGGTTGTGTAAGGAAAATGCGTGAGGTAGAAAATGCTGTCCAGGAATCACGACGATGTCAGGATTCGGCCACATAATGGTCTTGGGGGCACCTATGTTGTCTGTCGTTGATGATCGATGCTGATATAAAACACAGTGGTTGCAGCTGTTTATAAACTTTAACCTTTTATTTGAGTTTATACTTTAAAATAGAAACCTTGTGGTTTTTTAAAAAAGGTGAAAAAATGAAGAGGCTGCTGTTGGCCTTTTGATAGTGATGCTAGGAATGAGAAAAATGTGTTACAAAAAATACGATAGGCATATATATGCTGGCGGTAAAACGTCAACTTCGTTGGCGGCCAAAAAACATCCAACTAGTTGGTCTGGTTAGTCAGTTGGCAAATCCTATTGTTTGTCGTATGACACCAAAGCGCTGATTAGACGGTACGTTAACATACCGCCACCCCTGCGACGATAGTGCAACAATTAATTGGAGCCCACCATAAAAAATTAAATAAAGTACTGAACAATTTTAACAATTCATATTAAGTATATAAAGGAAATGAACATTTAAATTATGAATGAAATTATACAAGTATAATGGTATGTAAAAAAAGTGAATGGAACATTTCAGTTATGATAAGGAGAATAAAATTTAAAAAGGATTAATAATATAAAATATGAAAAGGCAAAAAAGGGCCACGTCAATTGTTGTACTCGTATTCAATGTAGTTGATGTTTCTGTCCAAAATAGGCATCACCAATCATCATTTATTGAATAGTATATCGACGATGGACCAGTGATGGTGGTTCGTCCTCGAAGAAAAAAATTATGCCCTGATCGCACGTAGATGGTCGCAAAGCGGGCAGCAATAATAGGTGATGAACAACGTTTGTGTCATTGTGAACTGCAAAATAGGATAATTATTATTAAGGAAAGTATCAGAAGAGTAATAGAAATTGTGGCAAATGAAAAACTGTCCCTTTTCTAATTTACATGACGTGGTAAGAATTGGTCTCGTGATTACAACATTTTGAGTTTTTAAATCGGCTACCCGAACTCTGCTATCTGCACCGCGATAAATCTTAGTAACACGACCTAAGCGCCATTCAGTTGGACAAAGAGGTTCATTTCTAAGTACCACGAGGTCGTTTTGTTGTAGGTCGATTTGAGGAAGTTTCCATTTGTTGCGTTTATGTAACTCCTTTAAATATTCGTCTTTCCATCGACGACAAATTTCATGTTGCATAGCCTTGACTTTACGCCACCTATTAACGATACTTATTGCCGGAGTCAATTCTTCAGGTTCAGTTGGAGTAAGTAACGCAGACCCAATCAGCAAATGGCCAGGAGTGAGGGCAGACAAATCTTCAACATTTAAGACAACATTAAGACAAGCTTCTATGGTGGCCAGAAGAGTGAAAAATTCCACAAAGGTGTATTTCATTTGACCAGCCATTTTTTTGAAATGCGTTTTAAAGCTTTTAATGCCGGCTTCCCATAATCCTCCCATATGGGGTGCTGCAGCGGGGATAAAATGCCACGATAAGCGTTGATGATCATATTTTGACAAAGCCGTATCTCGTAGCTCCTTTACGCGTTTACCAAAATTCGCGTCGATGTCTTTCGCAGCGCCAACGAAGTTCGACCGTTGTCAGAGTAAATACAGTTTGGGCAACCACGACGAGCGATGAAACGAGCTAATGCAGCTAAAGAGGCTGGAGTTGACAAATCGCTGACGGCTTCGAGATGAATCGCCTTGGTAGAGAAATAGACAGAGACACACGTAGCCCTTGGTGATTCTACAGTAACGACCTGTGAAGCTTTTAATTTCAAATGGGCCTGCAAAATCAACGTCTGTATTTTCAAAGGGGCGACTCAAAGTAGTTCTTTCTTTGGGCAACGCCATTATTTGTCCTTGATGCAATTTACGATGCACAACACACTCCTTGCAATTGTTGATACATGTTTTAATAAGAGTTTTTGGCTTTATTACCCAGCATTCATGCCGAATGACACTATGAACCAACCGCAAACCTCCATGATGAACCATTTTGTGAATAAAGTCAACATACAAACGAGCAAATCTACTGTGGTATGCCAATATTGTAGGAAACCTTTCGTGATAAGATAAATTTGGAGATATGCTTAAGCGACCATTTGCCCTAATAACTTTATGTTCATCCAAAAAAGGCGTAAGCGTCAACAATGGGCTACTAGATTCAATTTTCTTTTTGTTTAATAAGCAACTAAATTGTTTCTGAAAGTGGATCTGTTGAGATAAAGAAAATAGCCGATTTTTGACAGAGCGCAGTTCCCCAGCTGACAATTTTACAGATTCAAATCGAACTTTATTTCGAGATTTTAGCTGGATTCTATGAAAAAATCGAAACATGTAGGCGATAACGTGGATGGCTTTGGGCAAACTAGAAAATCGATATAATATATCTTCGTTTTCAGTACATCTAGCAACATAAACTTTAGCAACCTTACTTCCTTCGTTTGTTTCATAATCGGGTGGGTATGAAGGCCAGGAAGATTTGTGTAGTTTCAACCAATCTGGACCATGCCACCAAAGATTACAGCATTTCAACTTCGAAGGAATCAGCCCCCGGGTTGCTAGATCGGCAGGATTGTCCTGAGAAACCACGTGTGACCAATGATTATTACCGACCTTTTCTAGAATGGTGGCGACTCTGTTGGCAACAAAGGCTTTCCAACTACATGGTGGTTTTTTTAGCCACGCAAGAACTATCGTTGAGTCGGACCACAGAAAGAGCGAGCCAAATTTGCTGCATTAAGATTTTCGCTGTTATAATAACCGGAGAGAGCCAACCAGCAGGATCGAAAAGTCGCGCAATAACGGTAAGAACCTCTCTTTTGGTGTAAGAAGATTTTAGTGGAATTTTTTCTGTCGCAAAATAAAAGTAATCAACTGAAGCATTCCACTGAACACCCAGCGTCTTCGCATTACTTTTGTCATTCAAACACAGGAAATTTTCATTTAATAAATGGTCATAGGGCAACCCTTCTAAAATTTTTGTAGAATTTGCCGTTCATTTTCTTAATTCAAAACCAGCTGTTTTTAAAATAGCTATCAGCTGATCACGGAACTTTAGAATGTCGGGCAAGCTGTGAGCTCCGACCAACGCATCGTCGACATACATGGAGTCTCGCAGAATTCTTGCACCAAATGGAAAACGATTCTCGTCATCGTCCGCCAATTGCAAAAGTGTTCATAGAGCCAAATAAGGGGCATAATTGACGCCGAAAGTAAAACGAAAAACGATTCGGTGGAAAGGAGCGTGCTTTGGGTTGATCAAAATTTGCCTGTACATTTTTGCAATATCGGCATTGAACACGAACTCATAGAACCTCCATTTTAAAACAAAGAAAACCAAATCTTTTTGTAAAATGGGGCCAACGTGCAAAATGTCGTTAAGACTTGTCCCACTGGACGTAGCGCTAGAGGCATTAAAAACCACCCTCAACTTTGGATTTTCAACTACAGGATTTTCAATCTTTTCCATATGTGCCAAAGTCAAATATTCCTTAAGAATCTCATCATATAATATTTTATTTTCAGGTTTACGCAACAACGATTTTTCGTTTCTCTTAAATTGACTCGAAGCTATGTGTCTATTAGGGCCGAGCAAAGACAAATCAGATTTAAAGGGCAAATCAACTACGTATCTTCCTTCAGAATTTCTCACTGTAGTGGACCGAAATATTTCTTCACATAATTTATCAGCTTCAGACATTACTGGTTTATGTGAAACTTCCTCAAGCTCCCAAAATTTAGATAATTGTTCATCAATAGAGACATTAGTGAAATGGGATAGTCTTACAGAACGACGAGGACTTGTAGGGCCAGTAACAATCTACCCAAATATTGTTTCTTGAGCAGCTAGTGAATCAAAAACTGCATGTTGAACACCACCTCTCAAAATTGCTGGATAAACGGCTCCCCCTAACAAAATGTCAATTGCACCACTTTCAAAAAAATCTGGATCTGCATACCTCAGATTTGGTAGCTCCATATTTAAAGGATTAAAAGTGTGCGTTGGAATATCCCCTGTGACTTGTGGAACCACTAAAGCATCAATTTTAATAGATAAAATTGAATTTATTATCGAAGTTACAGAAAAGGTAGCCATTTTTTCGACTCTACTAATAACTTCTCCGCCTAGTCCAGCTACTTCAGCAGACACTGGTACAGTAGGCAACTTTAATAATTTTTGAATTTTTTCGGAAATTAAACTTTCATCCGAACATGGGTCAATTAAGGCTCTTATTTTAGTGCCACAATATGCTATATTAACCCATGCAGTAGCTAGCATCACCTTTTTGGCAACAGAATGATGGTGATTTTGAACCATATTGGAGGTAGTCGGCAATTGAGTGGACTGTACATTATAATGTGACGAAGCCGACTTAATTACCCTGCGCCATATTAAAAGATTGCTTTCTTTGTCCTTTGGTTTGTGTGAAATCTTTGTGCAAAAGATTGTGATGTTTCCTATTGCACTTTGAACAACCATTTTCATTGGGACAATCTGTGAACATGTGACCCATTTTGAGGCAATTAAAACAATAATGATATTTTCTTAACGTAGAAACACGTGTTTTGTAGTCCATGTTTAAAAATTTTCTACATGAGGTAATCGTATGGGCTTCTTTGCATAATTTGCATTGCGCCCCTTCCGCCTGAGTATGATGACTTTTAAGATATCTTCGTTTATTTGAGTTTTGAAGACTTTCACAATCAGATTGGGAACCACTGGGCCCAATAATGTCTGAAACACTTTCAAGTGCGTGAAACCTATCGGTTAAAAAATCATTCAACTCCTTCCATTTGGGAATCTCTGTTTTATTTTTTACGGATTGTTCCCAAAGGTTTAAAGTTTGCTGCGGTAGCCTAGAGGAGCACTGAAACACCAAATTTTGGATCCCACGCCTCAATATCTATTTTGAATAATCTAAGCACCGACATGCAATTATTCAAATCTCTCTGAAGCCTCTTAATTTCGGTAGAAGAATCTTTTTGGCATGGAGCCAAATTGAATAAAATCTTTAATTGGCTATTTACTAAAACGCGCTTATTTTCAAACTGGGCCTTCAAATTTTCCCACGCGATATCAAACCCATCTGCAGTTAAACTTATGTTTCTGTTTATTTCTCGAGCATCGCCCTTTGTTTTTTGAAAGAGATAATCAAGTTTTTCAACCGCACATTATTTATGTAAATTGCAGTAAATAAATCTCTGAAGGTGGGCCACGAAACATAATCGCCATGAAATATATCTGTATCACAAGGTGGTACGGGAACCGAAATTCCCTGCTTGGGTACCACTGAATTTGAAACAGGAGAATCTTCTTTAGGTATTTTTCGCTTTGCCTTCGTAACGATATTTACACATTTTACATAAGTTCTGTGAATTAAATTATGCCTAGTATGGACCGACACTATTTCCTTCTTCTTTTCTAGCGTTTCCACAGAACAACCATCATAAAGGCCTTTATATTTTGCCCACAATTTTTGGAATTCCGTTTTTTCAAACTCCAAGGCATCCACAGTATATGTGGTGAAATCCTCTTCCTTGAGCTTTGCTTCACATCTGACAATTTCATCAGCAGCCTCATTAAATTTGTCTAATGGTGTTTTCTTTTCTGAAATAAAATGTTACACCTTTATTATGCACATTTTTTTAATGTTTACCCCATTAAAACATAAAATCACAACTTTGTAAAACTTTTTTCAACGAACAGCTGTTTTTATTGACATTTTTCTTGAATATATTTCAACAAAAAAACTTAAGAAGCCAAAAGTAAAAATATAAATAATAATTAAAATGGAAAATTTTGAATATTTAATGTTTAAAAATGAAAGTGATGAGAGCCCAAGTAATAGTAAAACAGTGCAGTGTAAGTATATGAAGAAAATCATATAAAAATTATAATGTATATATATATAACTATTTTTTTAGTTTGGACAGATGGAGACATCCGGCTGTTACTGGAACTATACGCAAACTATTTGCCAGCAATTGGGCCAATGAAAAAACAAAAAAATGAGAATAGGGATATTTTATGGAACATCTTTCAAAATGTGTAATTTTGTTAATCGACTTGCGGGTTTAAAGTTACTGTCGAAGTTAAATATTGCTAACTAATTTCTTAATAAAAATTCATCGACAGGCATTAATTCTAAATTTTTATCGATTTTTAAAAAATTAAATCTAACATAATGATTCTGAATGATTGTACGAACAAACTGAGCTTTTCCAATTTATAGCTTTCTCTACATTAACATAGCCAGATCAATTACAAGTCTTGTAATGTGAACAGCTCTTTGTTTTTTTGCCATTGTCCTCTAGATGGAACTGTAATGGCATGTGAAATCTTAACAGATTACACAAATACATTGTAGCTCATGTGTTGTATGTTATCGTTATGTATTGTTGATCTGTATTGGAATAATTTCGTACAAACTCTCGTATATAAAAAAAGAAAAACATTTCTCATGTTCTTTTCTTTCAAATGTTGAGTTAAATAGTTGATTAAGTATGAGTTGAAGTAATAGACAGAAGGATGCTGACGATGAACAAGTCGCTTTGTTCGAAAGTAGCTACTCCATCTAGCGCTGTCTTCAATTTTTTTTCTAATATTTCTCTTACATTACAAAAAAATTATTACCTTTCTTTCATTAGAAAAATATATACATGATCTTAAACCGAACAATAAATGACTAATTATTCCAATACAGCTCAACAATACATAACAATAACAATTGAACTTTTTTCATTTCTTCACACAACTACACATTAATAAACAAAACAAATGTCAGCTGTTTTAACGTGCGATTCTCACCCTCTGTATTTTTAAAGTGCGAAATATGCAACATTTTCACATATTTATAGTGCGACATTTTTAGAAAAGAGCACGCTACCCTTTCGAAAGGTTGACACTTTTTTAGAAAAGAACACAATAAGAGAAAAAAGTGCGAAATGGGAAAAACATGCAACATTTTTTGTCAGAAAAGAAAACGCCATAAGGTTTACATATTTTAATTGCACCGCAAATTAAAAAGAAAAAACTGTGTTAAAATTTTTCACAAAATCTGCTTAAAATTTTCCCAAAGATCACGATAAAACTTATGAACTGTTCTATGATAAAAATTTTAAAATGTCTAAGAGGACTACAAAATCTCCAAAAATCCACAAAATGTTCTTAAAGATCAAGACGAAATGTTCAGCAATCAAAGTTTTTTAATGTTTAAAAGGTCTACAAAATTTCCAAAAAATCCAGAAAAATCTATGAAATGATTTCTGATAACCTCAAAAGTAAGTGGCGTGGTTTGACCGATGTAGAAAAATTCACTTAAGAAACCAAAATGGCGTAATGATGGACTACGAAAAAACAAATGGATTTTACCGAATACGGTCTTTTAGACACCGGTGCCAGCATTAGCTGTGTCGGGTCAGATCACCAATCAGGGTGCCATCACTGTTGATAGTGCCGTCACTGTTATTGTTTTGTCGTTTGTATATCCCTTTTCCTACTTGTTTACGTGTTGTATATTGTAGTTAGCTAACCAACAACAAACACCGTTGGTACGCTAACACAATATACATACGTCTCTCATATTATTGAGTGAGAGTTAACTGCTCTTTTCGTTAAGTAGTTTAGTATATACTTTGTCTTGTGATCTTCATATATAAATTGTAAATTGGTTTTAAGAGTAGTCGTAGTTGAATCTTTAAATAAAAAGCATTAAAGAACAATACAGTGCGTTTGATAGTTTTTAGTTATTTTTTATTAACTTTAATTTTTTATCAAACAAGCTGCATAGGCTCTAATTTTGCGTTAGAAGATTTTTCTAAATATTCAGCTTTTTCTAAATGTAAAACCTTTGTTAAAACCGCTGATGGTGCATCCCAAGAAGTCATTGGTTGGCTTAGTGTTAATGTTCAGTTCAAGGATCAAAGTCATCAAGTAAATTTGTTCATAATTCCTTCTATATCGCAGCGTCTTATACTCGGTATTGACTTTTGGAAGAAGTTTAGTTTAATTCCGAACGTTATTGAATCGGTCGATTTAATACATAAATCAATTTTAAGCTTTTGTCCGTCCGACTTGTCTGCTTGTAAAAAGTCCGATGATGTGTCCGAAAATATTGGTAAATCTGATTCTGAAAAATTAGATGAACATCGTTATTATTTAACTTCTAGTCAACATCAGCAACTTGATGCTGTTATTTCTCTATTTCCAAATTTTGAAAAGCAAGGATTGGGAAGAACCGGCTTAATTAAGCACGAGATCGATGTTAGTCATGCTAAAGCGATCAAACAGAGGTTCTATCCAGTTTCACCAGCAGTGGAGAAACTGATGTTTGCTGAGATAGATCGTATGTTGACATTGGGTGTGACTGAACCGTTATCCTCACCCTGGAGTTCTCCTATGAGATTGGTAATTAAACCAATAAAGTCCGCCTCTGTCTGGATGCTAGAAAGGTGAATGCAGCCACCAAAAAGGATGCGTATCCTTTAGCGTAAATTGAGGGAATTTCGCGTCTTCCACAGGCCAATATCATATCCAAGCTGGATTTAAAGGACACTTATTGGCAAATCGGTTTAACCGATGAATCTAAACCTATTACCGCATTTACAGTACCAGGAAGGCCACTGTATCAGTTTACAGTAATGCCTTTTGGGCTGTGCAATGCACCCTTGACGACTTAATTATTGTATCAGAGAATTTTGAGCAACACCTTGTCATTCTAGTGCGTATTTCAGAACAATTTCGTAAAGCAAATTTAACGTTGAATATATCCAAAAGTCCATTTTGCGTAACTAGGGTGAAATACCTTGGTTACATGATAGGCGATGGAGGGATAACCACTGACCCAGAAAAGGTTAGCTCTATTCGGGAATGGCCAGTGCCAAAGAATCTAAAACAAGTGAGAGGATTTTTAGGTCTTGCGGGGTGGTACAGAAGATTTATTGAAAACTTCTCTAGCGTAGTTTTTCCAATAAGTGAAAACCTATCCACCAAGAAAAAATTTACCTGGACCCCCGAAGCGCAAATAGCTTTCGAGAAAATTAAGGATTTGCTCACTTCAGCACGCGTTTTAAGTAACCCTGATTTTTAACAAAAATTCTATGTGCATTGCGATGCAAGCGATTATGGTATTGGCGCGGTACTGGTACAATTGGATGAACATGGTCAGGAGAAACCGATCGCGTTTATGAGCAAAAAACTAAATTCTGCTCAGAGAAATTATGGCGTGACTGAGCGTGAGTGTCTCGCGGCCATTGAAGCTATCGAACGATTTCGCTGCTATCTTGAATTTCAAGAATTTGTGGTTATTTCCGAACACTCAAGTCTAGTCTGGCTCATGCGGCAACCTAATCTGAGCGGAAGATTAGCACGGTGGGTCCTGATATTGCAAGCGTATAAATTTACCGTGAGTCATCGCAAAGGTAGAGATAATATTGTACAGGATGCTCTGTCATGGATATATTGTGATGAACTTGCTATGATTGAACTACAAGAGCCGGAGATAAACCTAAATTCGCCATTTTTTCAACAAAAAGAATATGAAAAGTTAAAAACTAAAATTCAAGAAAATCAGTCAAAATATCCTGACATTAAAATCGCTGATCGTTATGTATACATACGTACCAACATTACGATGGTAATGAAGATAATTAAAATCAAGCATGGAAGCTCTGGATCCCTTTTGGTCTTCGTCAAGATCTAATTTCGCGATTCCATGATTCGCCAACATCTGCTCATGGAGGCATGTTTAAAACTCTCGAACTTTTGAGGCGTAATTTTTTTGGCCAGGGATGGTAAGAGACTGTAGGGAATTTGTAAGAAACTGCGAAATATGCAAAACCACAAAAATATTTACTGGCAAGACTGACTTGCCACAAGGCTGTAATAATGGAGCGCAGTCGTTTCGAGCTTCTAGTACAATATTAACAAATTTGCTTATCTCTGAATCAATTGAATTTTTGGAGTTATATGAGGTTGTGTTAATGGTGATTTTGTTGTTAATTATATTTCTAAACGCCAACCAGTTTGTAAGTTAGTAGTCATAGTGCCTCATATCAATTCCACTAACAGTTGAATTTTCAATTTTGCAAATAATGGGTCTGTGATCAGATGGAATTTCAAATTCGAATACATCCATATTAATATTTAATGAGCTACTGCTTAAAACTAAGTCGATAATTGAAGCATTTCTATTTCTTTGTGACGGATAAAAAGTTGGACTGTTGGGGTAATTTATAAAAAAGTTATTTGACTGTTCAAGTTGAAACAATACGTTGCCTGCAGTATTGTTAGTGATGCAATGCCGTGCAGAATGTCTTGCATTAAAATCACCTAGTCCAATGTAATCGTCATTAAATGAAGTTAGTTTTATTATGTCATTTGCAGAGCTATTTTTATATTTCGGTGAATACGTAGTGCAAATAATTAGTTTTCTGTTATTTACTTTTATTTCGATTGCAAGATTTTCTATTCCGAGTGTGTTTATAATCGGAAGAACTTTGTGCTGGACTGACCTGCGTACAATTAGAGCTACGCCACCCCCCCCTTGAATCTTGTCTATCGTTACGTGTATTACAAAATTTTTAAAATAACTTTTATGCTTTTCATTTAGATGAGTTTCATTTAAAGATGCTATATGAATATCCTCTCTTTCCATTAACGTTTCATGTTTACGTGAGCGTTAAAGGGGACCCACCGTATTCAGCTGATGTCGGACTAAAATGGATGTTGACAACCAGAGTGCGCTGTGGTTATTTAAGTCTTTCCTTAGTGACATTCGCTTTTAAATTCGTTCTAAATTCTAAATTTCTAACCGCGACATTGTATTCGTTTTTTAATCGTTTTTTGACTCTTCAACCTTAAGGATCGTGTTTTTGGTGTTAAATTGTAATGAATTTATTTTGTATCTACATGTATCTTGTATCGCCATATGGGAAAAAATTAAAAGGAGAGTAATCTTGATGTGACTCTGAATTTTGTAGAAAACCTTAATTTTTGTGTCTTATTTAACTATTTTTTGGTAGCCATAGCTTGCTTGTTGGTTCCACAGTTCTCGAAAACCAACCCCCATTTCTGCTTGTGAACCCCTCTTTTTTTTGTTTTTTCTTTGACATTTTTTCCTAGCAATAAATATTTCACAAGCAGAAACGGGGGTTGGTTTTCCGAGAACTGTGGAACCAACAAGCAAGCTATGGCTACCAAAAAATAGTAAAATAAGACACAAAAATTAAGGTTTTTCTACAAAATTCAGTCACATCAATATTACTCTCCTTTTAATTTTTTCCAATATGGCGATACAAGATACATGTAGATACAAAATAAATTCAAAAAACGATTAAAAAACGAATACAATGTCGCGGTTAGAAATTTAGAATTTAGAACGAATTTAAAAGCGAATGTCACTAAGGAAAGACTTAAATAACCACAGCGCACTCTGGTTGTCAACATCCATTTTAGTCCGACATCAGCTGAATACGGTGGGTTCCCTTTAACGCTCACGTAAACATTTCAAATTGAAGTAAATGTGAAAAAGTAGTAATGCCATTCGCATTCCAGTGAAGAATTTTTAAGTCATTGTTATTAATATAAACCATATGCATATTTAACAATTGACATTACAACTTGTATTTGTTGTACTTTGGCTGTGCATTTTTGTAGATCGCTTAATGCTGTTGTAAAAATATTAAATAGTTCATCTATGTTAAAGAGATCATTGTTTCCTCTCACGCAATTGTCATATGAGAGGGTATTACGATTAGTGTTGTTGTTGGGGTTGTTTATATGGATATCATTATTAAAGTACTGTGGTGA
The DNA here is from genome assembly GCA_963682025.1 of Cordilura impudica. Lineage (NCBI taxonomy): Eukaryota > Metazoa > Arthropoda > Insecta > Diptera > Scathophagidae > Cordilura > Cordilura impudica. The sequence goes on from OY821519.1 coordinate 162,216,491, forward strand.
ACTTTGTTTATTGTTGTTGTAGTTTCGTGTATTTTTTCTTGTTGCTTTAGCTCTTGTCTCTAAATAAAGTGATCGAAAAGGGCAACTATTGTCATTTGCAGAGTGATTTGTTCGTTCTTTGCCATGCTTTTTACAATTGAAACAAGAAAATACTGCAGGTATTTTATCTTGATTCTGAAGTGGGCAATCTATAGTGTGGGGTTGGTTGGCACATATCATACATGCTGGAAGGCGATTACAGTGTTCACCTCCATGGCCATACATAAGGCAATTCCAACATTGAGTTGGGTTGTCGATTTTTCTTGGTTTATATTTTTTCCAAGATACTATAATATTGCATATTGAAGACACATTGTTTAGTGATTTTGGATTGAAATTTTTCCTAGCAAATTGTATCTTATATACAGCATTATTTACTGAACTGAATTTTGTGTTCACTTCCATAATAGATGGTGTTAAATTATATTCTCGAATATCTTTTTTGATATCATCAATGCTAAGTTTAGGAAGACCATACAGGAATATAGTGTAAAGACGATTCTCTTTCGAGTTAAAAGTATGGAATTCAATTTTTCTGTTCAATAAAATATTTTTGCATTTTTCGAATGAGTCGGTATTTGGAGGAAACACCTTAGTTCCAATGGACGTACGTTTGTAGATTGAATCCTTACCTAATAGTGTTTGGAGATCGCTTAAGTTTATTTTGGCATCGACTACCAATGGTGGAGGTTTTACTATTTTTACTTCAGTTATGCTGGATACTGTTGTATCCAATTCCATATCATTAAGTTTAGCTAGTTCATTAAATCGATTTTTTGATGTTGTAGGTAAGTTAGTTAACATACTAACTGGAATATTCACTGACCTTTTTGTTCTCTTCATATTCGATTTTTTCAAATCTAGATTATGAGATTTGGCCCCCGGGGCCATTTGTGTATTGCTAGCCCAGCAAGTGTTTTTTGCAAATCGGCTCGTACACGAGTTCAATAACAACAAATACCGATATTAAGCAAAAAAAGTGTTACTGGTTTGAACTTTTAAACGTTGATTTCTTTTTTTTTTAACAACTATCCGCTACTAAGTAAGAGATCAAGTATCGAACTGAGCTATTACTTTTAGAAATCTTGAGTCATTGTAAGACTCGTTTATTATTGTCAAGTTGTATATATTCTCAACGTTTAATATGCCAAGTTTTTTTGAAATGGTGTCTGTTGTTTCATTGCTGTTGGTAATGTTATTAATGTAATTGTGACGCCTGGTGTTTATTGTGTTGCCGTAGCCGATGTTGTTGTAGCATTGTTGTTGCTAGTATTGATACTATTGCCACTGTTACTGTTGATGTAGACGGTGTTGTTGATACGGTTGCCTGCTTCTGTGTTGCTGTTATTGCCAGTGTTGATGTTCATGTTGTTGCCGATATTGTTGAGTAAATCATATGGATTGTTGACTATTGTTTCGTTACTGTTGGTGATATTGTTAGTATAATAGTGTCGCCTGGTGATTATTGTTGTATTGTTGTAGCCGATGTTGTTGATGTTATTGCTAGTATTGTTTCTGCTACTATTGATACTATTGCCACTGTTATTGTTGATGTAGCCGGTGTTGTTGATAGGGTTGCCTATTTGTGTATTGCTGTTATTTCCAGTGTTCATGTTGTTGCCGATATTGTTGAGTTGATCATATAGATTGTTGATTTCCGTGTTGTTGTCATTGCTTTTGTTGTCTATGTTTTTATTACGGTTGCCGTTTCTTGTAGTAATATTATTGTTAATGTTGATGAATTGCTGTTATCGTTGGTGTTGTTAATACCACTATTGAGATGTAGTTGCTGATACTGTTATCAATAATATTGTTTGTTGTTCTAGTTATGTTGTCTAAAATTTTAAGTATTCTGTTTTGCGTTTTCTGTAGTATTCTGCAATGTGTCGTATTTCCCCGTGCTGCTATTCCATGCCTGATATACGATTCTGCTAGTGAAAAATATGCCTGACTCAAAACGCTAAATGTAGAACAGTTACTGAGATGATAAGGATGATGCGGTTTTTCGTAATTTTTTGCACATTTTCTATTTGTGTTTTCCATTTGAAATGTTAGTCAACGTATACACCAAGATATTTATAAGTGCCTACGAGTTCTATACACGTGTTACATGTGTCTTGATTGTTGTTAATATTGTTGATTTTATGTAAGCAGTCTGTATCGTGAAACTTTTTTGTGATGTTTGTGCTTTGAAAATTGGGTGGTCTTATATGCATAATTTTAGTTTTGGTAGCATTTATAACTAACCCATTATCATGGCACCATTTGCTAACGGTGTTTAGCTGATGCTTCATAATTTCAGTGGCGGTTTGAATATTTTTATGCGATATAATAATCGCTGTGTCATCTGCATACGCAAAAGTAATGCTGTTTTTAAGTTGATTGATCATATCATTGCATAGAGTAAATAAAGAATTGGGCCAAGCATCGTGCCTTGAGGCACTCCATGATAGGATCCAACTTTCTCACTAAACTCGTCTTAATTTTTACTCGATACGTCTGCATTCTAGATAAACCACTTGAGACAGTTCCCTCTAATCCCATTTCTTTCTAATATTTCAATAAGTTTAAGATAGCGTGTCAAAAGCCTTGCTAAAATCGATTAACAAAGAAGGCAATGCTTTTTTCACTTAGGGACTTGTTAATAAAATAGGAAAAGTTTCCTAATAATTTGTTAATATTTTTGTCTTTTTGAAAGCCAAATTAATTTTTATTTATGATATTGTATTTTTTTACGAATTCTGTAAGACGTCGCAATACGATTTCCTCAATAACTTTCTCAATACAGTTAAAATTGATATTGGCCTATAGTTGTTGTAGACTGATTTAGCTCCAGATTTGTAAATATGTCTTATTAATGATATTTTTAATAATTAAGGCATGCACGAGTTGTTTATGCTTGAATTTATCAGGACTGTTAAAATTGTATTTAGACAGCTTGCATTTGCCTGAATGTCTTTTGGTCTTAAACCATCCATTCCCGCTCCTTTTTTGATGTTGAGATTTTTTAAACTATTAAAAACTTCCTCCTCACATGTTGGTGTAAAGTACATAGAGTTTTGTACTGTATTTGGTATAACGTCTATTGTTTTGATATCACAATTATGAATTATGTTTTGCACATTTTGGTTAAAGCTTGTTGCAAAGTTATTTACAATGTTTATGGTATTAACATTTCTAAAATATTTTAATACAGTTTCATCTATGTTATTTGATTTTTTCCCAATAATTTAATTAATTATTTGCCAAGTGGCTCTTATATTATTTCTATTTTCAATGAATTTTTCACGATAGTAATTATTTTTAGTAAAATTCAGATTTTTATTTAAAGAGTTTCTATATTGTTTATATTGATTTTCATAGGTTCTATTTCTTCGATTATTAGGCCATTTTTTATAAAGTTTATCCCTAATTTCGCAACACTTAATTAATTCATCACTTATCCATGGGCTAGGTATCTCTTTTTTATTGTTTTACATAATTTTTTGATTTTTCGCAAATTTCACTAAATTTTTCAAATATTTTATTAAATAGATCATTTGTATTAAGATTTTGTTGAATTAAATCATTCCAGTTTGGTTGTTGGATTTTTTGATTTACTTTAAAATTATTTACTTTAAAATTATTTAATTTGGCACCCTGCAAAAGATTATTTTCTGTTCTCTGGTTTTCACTTTCTATGCAACTAAAAATAGAGTAGTGGTCAGATATTGGTGTTTTAATTACAGATACATGTATTTGTGTGGTTTGGTAATTATTTCTTACAAACAAACGATCAATGCAAGTTTTAGTGTTTTTGTTGATGTCTTCTCTTGTTATCTCTTTTATTACACACTGCAGTCCGTAGGACAACATCATGCCTACATATTTAGTTCTTATGTTGTTTTGTTTTAAAATATCGATGTTCATATCTCCCACAACAATAAGTTCCTGTTTCTTTTTTATGTTGCTTATAATTTCATAAATTTTAGTTATAAACTCATATTTGAGGAAGGTGGTCGATTGATCGAAAGAAGTTAAATAATTTTGTTGTCAAAGTTTAAATCAATTTGATTTACCTCAAAAGACCTAGCATTCAAAGAAATTGGTGTAAATGAAATGTTCTCTTTAACATATACTGCTATTCCTCCTCCTTCTCCATCCCTATTTAAAAAACAGAAATTAAATCCATTTATTCTATAAAGATCATTTTCATTGTTTGTGATGTTTGTTTCGATAAGAACTATGATGGTTAATTTGTCTATTATATTATTTATAGTTGCCACGAGTGATGTAAAACCTGTACGTAGTGACCGAATATTCATGTATGCTATAGATACGGGATAACTTAAAAGATGTTGATCGATTAGATTAAAGTTATTTAATGTTAAATTGTTGATTTGGTTCATTTTTATTTTAAAAAAAGAGTAAAAAAAAATTAAGTATATATATAAAAAAAACGATAAAAAGAGATGATAATTAAATTATTTCCGTAATTATTTCAATATCAGCATCATTTTTTAGAATTGCGGATGAATTTTCATTCCGACGAGCAAATATGTTACCATTACAGGACCAAACGAACTTCCATTTAGACTCTTTGGCTTTTGTTTTGGCTAACCAAAGTAGTCGCCGGTTGTAGGGTGTTATTTCGTCATTCACATATATAAAACCTTCATCGCCTTCCTTTATAATTTTTGCATCTAGTCGGTGTCTATGTATTTTTTCCATGTGCTCTCTTTTCTTGTTTAATGTATTGAACGCAACGATTATTTGGATTTTGCCTTCTTGTTGCTTTAGTTGATATGCATTACAAATATCAGTATACCTTTAGCTCTACATCGAGAGAGGCTGCAATTGCCTTTGTGACATCGTGGTTGCTCATATGATTTGCTGTACATTTTTTATTTCGATATTGTTATTATTCGTTGCTCTAGTTTGTTTATGCGTGTGTCTAAAGTGCTAAAGGTGCTATTACACGATGTGTTTTTTACATATGTACCGTCATGATAATGAAGAAAATGAACAAACCAAACGCTTTAAAAATTCTCAAAATATTTCTTCTGTAAATGCGAATTTAATCTCTGTGCAATATTAACAATATTAACAATAATCAAGACACATGTAACACGTGTATTGACAGCCATTAAAACGGAAGCCGAGATCAGCAATGCAAAAGATCCAGCGGTAGCACCTATAACGAATACGGCTGTCAATGATCTCACAACAACATATGGCGCAACTACACCAACTACAATAGCTCATCAACAATACAACATTAAAAAACAGTATCTATTTCAGCTCCATCTCAACCCCCAGACCGACAATAGAAACAACATCTGCTGCCGGGGTTTCCATCGAGCCCCGTCACAGAACCTGGTCGATGTTGAGGGTATACCCAACAGCAGGCGCATCGGCTATTACATAAAAGGAATCATCAACTCATCACCAATAAAATATCCAAAACAACAAGATCCAGTAAGCTCAACCACAACCATCCAACATCAACAGAATCAGCTGAAACAACAGCAACAACATCAACAGCAGCAAAAACTTCAACAGCAACGAAATAAATATGTCTTATTAATGATATTTTTAATAATTAAGGCATGCACGAGTTGTTTATGCTTGAATTTATCAGGACTGTTAAAATTGTATTTAGACAGCTTGCATTTGCCTGAATGTCTTTTGGTCTTAAACCATCCATTCCCGCTCCTTTTTTGATGTTGAGATTTTTTAAACTATTAAAAACTTCCTCCTCACATGTTGGTGTAAAGTACATAGAGTTTTGTACTGTATTTGGTATAACGTCTATTGTTTTGATATCACAATTATGAATTATGTTTTGCACATTTTGGTTAAAGCTTGTTGCAAAGTTATTTACAATGTTTATGGTATTAACATTTCTAAAATATTTTAATACAGTTTCATCTATGTTATTTGATTTTTTCCCAATAATTTCATTAATTATTTGCCAAGTGGCTCTTATATTATTTCTATTTTCAATGAATTTTTCACGATAGTAATTATTTTTAGTTAAATTCAGATTTTTATTTAAAGAGTTTCTATATTGTTTATATTGATTTTCATAGGTTCTATTTCTTCGATTATTAGGCCATTTTTTATAAAGTTTATCCCTAATTTCGCAACACTTAATTAATTCATCACTTATCCATGGGCTAGGTATCTCTTTTTTATTGTTTTACATAATTTTTTGATTTTTCGCAAATTTCACTAAATTTTTCAAATATTTTATTAAATAGATCATTTGTATTAAGATTTTGTTCAATTAAATCATTCCAGTTTGTTTGTTGGATTTTTTGATTTACTTTAAAATTATTTACTTTAAAATTATTTAATTTGGCACCCTGCAAAAGATTATTTTCTGTTCTCTGGTTTTCACTTTCTATGCAACTAAAAATAGAGTAGTGGTCAGATATTGGTGTTTTAATTACAGATACATGTATTTGTGTGGTTTGGTAATTATTTCTTACAAACAAACGATCAATGCAAGTTTTAGTGTTTTTGTTGATGTCTTCTCTTGTTATCTCTTTTATTACACACTGCAGTCCGTAGGACAACATCATGCCTACATATTTAGTTCTTATGTTGTTTTGTTTTAAAATATCGATGTTCATATCTCCCACAACAATAAGTTCCTGTTTCTTTTTTATGTTGCTTATAATTTCATAAATTTTAGTTATAAACTCATATTTGAGGAAGGTGGTCGATTGATCGAAAGAAGTTAAATAATTTTGTTGTCAAAGTTTAAATCAATTTGATTTACCTCAAAAGACCTAGCATTCAAAGAAATTGGTGTAAATGAAATGTTCTCTTTAACATATACTGCTATTCCTCCTCCTTTTCCATCCCTATTTAAAAAACAGAAATTAAATCCATTTATTCTATAAAGATCATTTTCATTGTTTGTGATGTTTGTTTCGATAAGAACTATGATGGTTAATTTGTCTATTATATTATTTATAGTTGCCACGAGTGATGTAAAACCTGTACGTAGTGACCGAATATTCATGTATGCTATAGATACGGGATAACTTAAAAGATGTTGATCGATTAGATTAAAGTTATTTAATGTTAAATTGTTGATTTGGTTCATTTTTATTATAAAAAAAAGAGTAAAAAAAAATTAAGTATATATATAAAAAAAACGATAAAAAGAGATGATAATTAAATTATTTCCGTAATTATTTCAATATCAGCATCATTTTTTAGAATTGCGGATGAATTTTCATTCCGACGAGCAAATATGTTACCATTACAGGACCAAACGAACTTCCATTTAGACTCTTTGGCTTTTGTTTTGGCTAACCAAAGTAGTCGCCGGTTGTAGGGTGTTATTTCGTCATTCACATATATAAAACCTTCATCGCCTTCCTTTATAATTTTTGCATCTAGTCGGTGTCTATGTATTTTTTCCATGTGCTCTCTTTTCTTGTTTAATGTATTGAACGCAACGATTATTTGGATTTTGCCTTCTTGTTGCTTTAGTTGATATGCATTACAAATATCAGTATACCTTTAGCTCTACATCGAGAGAGGCTGCAATTGCCTTTGTGACATCGTGGTTGCTCATATGATTTGCTGTACATTTTTTATTTCGATGTTGTTATTATTCGTTGCTCTAGTTTGTTTATGCGTGTGTCTAAAGTGCTAAAGGTGCTATTACACGATGTGTTTTTTACATATGGACCGTCATGATAATGAAGAAAATGAACAAACCAAACGCTTTAAAAATTCTCAAAATATTTCTTCTGTAAATGCGAATTTAATCTCTGTGCAATATTAACAATATTAACAATAATCAAGACACATGTAACACGTGTATTGACAGCCATTAAAACGGAAGCCGAGATCAGCAATGCAAAAGATCCAGCGGTAGCACCTATAACGAATACGGCTGTCAATGATCTCACAACAACATATGGCGCAACTACACCAACTACAATAGCTCATCAACAATACAACATTAAAAAACAGTATCTATTTCAGCTCCATCTCAACCCCCAGACCGACAATAGAAACAACATCTGCTGCCGGGGTTTCCATCGAGCCCCGTCACAGAACCTGGTCGATGTTGAGGGTATACCCAACAGCAGGCGCATCGGCTATTACATAAAAGGAATCATCAACTCATCACCAATAAAATATCCAAAACAACAAGATCCAGTAAGCTCAACCACAACCATCCAACATCAACAGAATCAGCTGAAACAACAGCAACAACATCAACAGCAGCAAAAACTTCAACAGCAACGAAATCAGCTATTAACAACATCGGGACCCTGATAGGTAAAGCTTTTTTGATTGTTTTTTTTTACAAATTTTTATTTATTGGTGCGATTCACTCATTTTACACACGTTATTTCATATGTGATATTTTCTTTGAAATATAAAAAAAAAAAAATTTGAAACAGAAATTGTCGAATTCGAATGAGAGTGTTCGGTAGCCGGTATGCGTATATATTTTTTTTAGAAAGCCTTAAAATAATCCCACTAGACCACAACTTTGAGGTCAAGGAAGTGTTAGGTTGTGTAGGAAAGAGGCGAGGCACGTAACCTCTCCCAAAAGGGAAAAGAAGGGTAAAGCGCCAAGATCTTAGATTGAATAACACAAATGGTATTTTTTGGTTCAAAGAAAAATTCCAGGAGAAAATTACATATTTAATTGAACGTTTTTTTTTTTATACATAAAAGAAAATATATATACGAAAACCTAATCACATTTCAGATTTATAACTATATATATATATATACAACCTAAAATTAAATAAAACGGATTGTATATATATTCTTGTAATTAAGTTTCTGTAGAATATTTCTAAAGTCTCCTTTGCAATATGTAATATATATCACTGTATTAAATTTTCAACTAATGTTTATTCATTCGTTAATCAAATTGACATTAATAAGATTTTCGTTTAAATCATTTAGATGAAAATAACAACTTTATATGAGACTTAGCTTCGCATTGTAAAGCCCAAATGTATTTAAAGTTAAACGAAGCAGCTAAATATTAAGTTTTAAGGTTAGAAATTACACACATAGTATCAACTCCCTGAGGCAATATTAATTGTTTTTTTAAGCCGTTTATTTTACAATTAATAAATTATTTTTATTTTTAACCTGTAACCCATCCGAAGGTCACATACGACCCAAAGGTGATTTCGTTGGTGCACTATGAAATTAGAAAATTGCTTTAAACTTCCCTTTTATCAAATTTGTAAATGATTTATAAACTATATATGCCTATATATTTATATATAAATATGTATATATAAATATATATATATATATATCTATATATGTATATGTAGAAAAATCTATTAATCGCGCAATACTTAATTAAACTATCCATTAAGTTAATTAAAAATATTTTTGATAAGTTAAATAATTAGTTGGGTAATATATTTTTCAATGATTTATAAAATTGTCATTCAATTGTCTATTTTTGTTTATAACAGAATTCCTCTAATTGAGATATAATATTTTCGATTAATATAATATATACTCGCAATTATATTAAACCTCTTTATTATTAGATTGAGTTATTTTTTTTTTTTTTGTATCTTCATTTGATTTAGTTTAATAAATCGCATTAATTAGTAACACAATTAGTATAGCCACCTTAGAAAAAAAGGTAAATATGTATAAATATTAAATTAAGTTAGAATCCAAATCTTTTTTTTTTTTTGATTATGTTTAGTAATTGTAAGCTTTTAAGGATATTAAAAAAAAAGGGGGGGAATGAAAATGTCAATAGCGATCTTCGATGCTAACTAAAATCTTATATAATTAAAGAAAACGTTTATTTAAAGTTCTTGTTTCAATTAAACGCGTTCTTGTAGATTCCCGGCAAAGGATTTTTTATACCCTCCACTCCAGTGTGCAGAGGGTATATATAAGTTTGTCATTCCGTTTGTAATAATTAGAAAAAAAATCTGGACCCCATAAAATATATATATTTGTGATCCTTATAACAAGCGGAGTTGATACAGCGATGTCCGTCTGTCCGGCTGTCCGTCTGTCCGTCTGTCCGTCTGTGGAAATCACGATGACGGCTTCAATCGGGCAACTAGGTTGCTCGTTGGTATAAAAAATGATTCATTAACATCCTGAAAAGTTTGCTATTTAAAATCGTCCAAATCGGTTTATCTGGTCCCGAGAATTGAACGATGGAGTAAAAAAAGTCTTGAAAAAATATGATTTGACTATGTTGTTCTTGTCACGATAACGTTCTCAATAGGACAGCTAGGGCGCTTGTTGTTAGTGAGAATGATACATCAACATCATGAGAAGGTTTCTGTTTTTTAAATCGTGACAATAGGTTTCATAGGTGCCGAGAAATCACTGAAAAGGTAAAAAAATATGATGTTTTCCTATATTGTCATTCTAAATTTTGTATTTTGTCACAGCTGTACTTGTTGTTTTTATGGTCGTAGTGGTAATAATATAAAAATTCACCAATATCAACATTTTATGGTGTAATATTTAAGTTAGTTAATTAATAAAAGAAACTATATAAAATCAATATCAATATTCTGCGATTTTTATAAGATCACAAAATATTACAAATTGATACATACATACTACTGTTGCAAATATCAAAATACTATAAATAACATTCATATATTCTGTATATGTATATCGATAATAAGCGCATATTAAAAATAATATAAACATAAATTATTTTATTTATACAAAATACTGGAATTTTAGGGTTGCAAAAAATAGTATGATTTTAAGGGTTCTACTTTTAGTACATACTTGCATTCAAAAGTAGTATTGAAACCATAAAATTCTACCCTGTAAAAAATTGGTGTTTAAAAAAAATTTTTTTTCTCAGATGATAATAATATAATAGATGTCAATAATATTTAATTATATACATTTTTAAAATTTATTATTTAATGTTTGACGCAGACAAACGCCATTCCCGGACTACCGAGAATTTAATGCACGAGTTATTCCGCATTAGGAATAATCGCGGAGCTCAGCTCAATCAAAGTGCAATGATTAAGCCTCGCCCTGGGAAACATGTGTTCATGCTTCCCTTTGCACAAACGACATTCCCAACTACCGAAAATTGTAGGCACGAGCTATCCACATAAGGAATAGTCGCGGGCTCAACTCAATCAAAGTGAAATGATTAAGCTTCGCCCTGGGAAACATGTATTCATTCATTTCTTAGCACAAACCGAACTTCTTATGGCACATTAAAAATAAACTAATTGAAAAGTACAATTCATCATTACGCTGTATTATAATACTATTTTCTTATTTTACTACTGCTAGTAAACAAAGTGATCGTATCATTGTAGACGGAATAGAATTGAAATTGTGTGCAGATTTGTTTTACTTAAAAAACTGTTTCTACAGATAGTGAATAAAATCCCAGTAAACATTTTATGCTATAAGTGATCATGTGGAGTCTTTTTGACTCCTCTGTGCTACTAAAACAGTCATAAATGCGCTATTTTGCTGATCACAAAATATTTTTTTTTGTTGGGAGGAAATATTACCTTACCCCCGACTCTTCTTGAGAACCTTTTTTATCCAATTTTCTGATTAATTTCTACTTATTTTTGAGTCATATTTAATGTCATTTTTCTATAAATCACTTTTTAAGCGTAAGCAAAAATCATTTCTTAGTCTTTTTCTAATACCGCATGTGATTAATCAGTTTTTAATTATCAAAAGTGCTCGAAGAAGACACAGTAAGATGATTTTTGTTAAAACAATCTTCGAAATGATTACTGGGATATCGTATATTTTTGTTTACACACATATATACATAATGGCACCAGTAAGCCGAACTCTCTCATGAAACACATAGACGACAGCGGCTACACGACTACAGCCTGTCAAAAATAAAATACACACGTTTATACGAAAACGATTATTTTGACACCAACACAGCTAATTTCTATTTTTGTTGGCTACAAAATAAAAATAGTGTTGAAATATTTTATTTTGTTGAAAAAATTAATCGCAAAATGAAATGCTATAATAATTCTATTAATAAGTAAATTTATTTATTAATTTTTACGTTATAATAATGCATATAATACTGCATTAATATATTTAAGACAATTTTATATAGAATCATACATGTTTTTCTATTTTAATAAAGTAAAAAAAAAATTATAATCGGCACTACTGAAATAAAAATGATTTTGTATAAAAACAGCTGTTTATATTGTTGTTATATGTTGCTGTCGTTTTCAAAAAAATTAAGTAGTTGACTACACGACTACAATTGCAGCCAGCAGCATTTGTATCCGTGTGTTTGTGTAGCCTCTGTCGTCTGTGTGTTTCATGCATAAGTAACAATTTCATTTAGTCTTATGAAAGCTTTTGAACAAAGCAGATATGCGTCGCATTGTTTTGTGAAATCTTACATTATTTTTTAATAGGTACCAGTGATGCCAGGAGATTTTTACAGAAATCTCTACGCTAATGAAAAAAAATCCCTTTTTTCCCAACACCCACTTTTTTCTCTACATGTTCCCTACACTACTTTTTTCAATTTTTCAAAAAAAAATTATTTTTAATTTGTTAATTTTCAATTTCAATAATGCAAAAATAACATAAAAACGAAAAAAATTTCATAAAAAATAAGATAAGAATATCATTAGAATTACATAAAACAACATAAAAAACCAACAGAAATTATAAAAAAATATTTTTACTATTCTGTATAATTCATCTTTTATTAATTAATTAATCTAGCCATGTCCATTTAAAATTTACATAATTAATTAAAATGGCTTGCAAATGGGATCTTATAACGTAAACAGAATTTTGGTTGTTGGTTTTAAAAGATATTTTTTTAAGACATTGGTTATTAGCATGTATACTTAGATCTGATTTATCGCAATTTAATATTTTTTCACAAGCCTTGCATCTGTATTTACAGTCGTCATCTTTGACCTGTTCCATCCCATTAGCTTCTCGTCTCTCAACTAACTTGAGTGAAACCTTTGTTTTCTGTATTTCTTTGATGTGTTTTCAGCATCTTCGAAAAACGAGTCGGACATTTTTCTAAAATCAATTATGTTTACATTTATAATATTTTAATAATCTTTTTTTTATTTACAAACTTACTTAATATAATCTAAGAGATCTACAAAGATGGCGTACTTATATATGTATTAAAAAAATGCACAAAACAAGTAAACTACACAAAAGTGTTTTTTACTTGTCATTCTTATTAAAGAAGCCACGTATTTACTATCTCCATATTATAGAGTTATTACCAGATTTAAAAAAGATAGATATTTTTAATTTTAAAGTTTAAAATTAAAATGTATATAATGTTAAGTTGTTAAAAAAAATTTTCAAAAAATCCCTACAATTCGACAAAAGTAAGAAATCTTTTGCATTAAACACATAGACGCAAATCCATTTATCGATGCGTTACAAATGGAATGACAAACTGATGTAATAAGATCGAAAAAATAAAACTGATTAACGCTAGTGCATTTAAAATATAAGACATGGTCAAGTATTCCGAAAAAGATCCGAAATTTAAAAATATATTTTGTTTACTATCTTCTATTGACTTTAAAATTGTTAAACGTAAATGCTGAAAATTCAGAGTATTTGTTGTAATAACTTACTAAATTGATCAAATTGTTTACATTTTCAAATATTTTATCTAAATTTGTTACAAATAGTGCAAGAAAACCTAGGTGGAGGGTATCAAAGATTCGGCATAGCCGAATTTTACACTCTTAGCTGTTTTTGCTGTTTTAGCGATTACTTATCAAATAAAAAAAAAAAACCTTCCAAACTACCCACAAGATTTCACTAACGAGCAAGATTTCACTAACGGAGGATTTAAATTGAAATTCACTTTCCCAAGGCACCAGGTATTTCCCCAAACTTTTTTTTTTTTTTTTAAACTCTTAACCCTATTGAGGGAGTACCCCTATATATAGGAAAATAAACATAAGAAAATTTGAATTGTAAACTAAAGAAAATTAAAATAAAGATTGTATTTAAATACAAAGTAATCGAAATCCTGACTTGAATCAGTCATGCTGTCGGAGTGAGCCGATAAGGATCATGTGGTAGCAGGTTAGTAAAAAAAAAGGTGAGTGTTGAATTAGTGGTAACAAAACTTTTTTAAATCAGTTACCATGGTAGAATTTTTTTTAATTCTAAGAGGGAGGGTATAGGAGTAGGAACAACATCGATAGATATATGCCAATATGTCTATTTATATATGTATATTTCCAAATATCTGCGTCTATCAAAATGCCACCGTCCAGTGAGTATACAGGGAGTTTTCCTATCCCTTTTTGTGATTTTTACTTCGGGTCCCCATCAATAAAGTTTTGTATATTGGATGTTTTTATAGCTTTTGTCTGGTACGAAATATTTTTTTCTCCGTCTGTCCGAGAACTGCCAGTGCCATCAGCAAGAACCACCCCATCCGGCGAGCTTAGCCGAGCTTACCAGAACCGCTGCACAGTGGTTCAAAACCAAAAAAAAAATGGTAATAAGTCTGGAACTTCTAAACTATTGGTTGGATTGGAATAGTATATTCTAGGCGATTGTAGTCAAGGATATAGGCTTTCAAAATATTATTTTTGAGATACCCTGTTGTAACACAGGGTGAGCTACAGGGTGCCAAAGTCGACCACCTCGAGGTGGAAAATGCTTTCAAAGCTTGTAACTTTTATAAATATGAAGTGATTTTTACATTTTTTAAATTTTTCCAATAACCATTAAATTATTAACAAAAAACATGCTTATACTACCTAGTTATCGCTTATGGTTTAAAAAATATTTGATTTTAAAAAT